>OY813000.1:34421008-34961008 GCA_963681545.1 Germaria angustata | reverse complement strand
GAGCCAAATGGATCAAATACAAAGTGAGAATTCTCTATCGTATATGATTATTACAAAATACATAATAATCATAGTAGGCGTAGGTTTTGTACAAACAGACCTACAAACAATTAAACTCAACGTAAGTATATTTTATGCAACATATATACAATTAAACACCCGTTGGGTGTTATTGATTGTATTTATTGTATTTGCATTAAATACAATAGTCTAAAGACTTACAAAAGAATTAAAATAATGTCAATATCAGAAGACATTTTATGACAATATCTACATTTAAGTCATCAGGGAAATTTGGCTTTTTCTGGTCCAAAAGTTCATGTTTGCACTATTCTTTATCTAATTTTTGGTAATCTGTATCAACAAACGGAAATCCGGTTTCAACATTTTATAGCGATTTTATTTTTAATGAAGCCCATAGCCTGCTTAAGTTGCTATAATATTTATTCTAATATAAATTTAATAAACTAGTAAATAAATAAGATATTGTTGATGATTGAGCGAATTCTGGATCTACTGTATCAAGATATTTACTATATAAAGATATAAACTTATCATCAAAATAATTTTTTTTTTAATTGGCTAACAACTGCAATTAAAAATTTCAGAAACGAGTAAATATTTCTTGGGACTCTGCTTCTGAATAAAATAAAATAGTATTTTATGCAATAATATCAACATACATATATTTCGTTTTGTGAGCTATCTAACAAACCGAAAAAATAGGAACTAGTACAGTCAAACGTAAATAGTAAAATTGTTTTAAAAAATTAGTAAAATAGTACAAAAGCGATACACAAATTACAAGAATTATAAAAAAAATTCAGAATTGTACAGTTTTTGTGGTATTAGACAGAGAGTGGCAACACTATAATCACGGTACATTTAAATAACAGGTAGTACCGATAGCACATATAAGTTCTCTTATTTCAGCTTCCAACAGTCCTGGGCCTATTTATATTTATTGACAGAGCTTGGGACTGTCAAAATTAGCTAATGCTTTATAAATACATAGACAGTACTTTGTCAATTTGTTTTTCCCAACGTGCGAGAAACATGTAAAATAAAATAAAGTAATAATACAAACAACCAAATAACAACTAGTAAGATTGCTTGGATATTCAATTTAGGTTTAAATCTAATATAGCGAAGCTACTCTAATTCAAAATAGCACAGGCGATAGAAAATTTAAAATAAGAACAAAAAATTAAGTTAAAAAATGGCCACAACGCATATATCCCGAGCTAATGACCTTTGAACTTTTGATATAAAATTGCGTTTGTGCTGTGTAGGTTGGAACTAGAAGTTAAATTTTTCATTGTTAACCTTGGAACATTGCCCACGATCAATTCTTAACTAAAATATGTTACGAATATTATTCAGGCCTATGAAACCTAAGAGTACGTTCGAATTAAACTAACCACATAGAAATTTATCACAACACAGTTTTTAATTTTCGTGTTTTTTAGAGACCAATACATAATAGAAATCAAATAGGAAATAAAAAAAGTCCTTAAATTTCTACAACACAATTAATTTCAAAATTCATGAAATACATGAACATGAAATTTTTTCAGTCACGTTAAAAATTTTTGATGATTTATGGTTATTTTTATTTAGGCTCTAGGTCATATATTAAATAAAACTCCTTTGTTTTATTAAATTTTATTTTTTATTCGATATTTCGATCACCATCGGTTCTCTTCTTCAGGAATTTGAGTAAAGCAATCTTTATCTTTTTGATTTTAAAAGATAAAGATTGCTTTACTCAAATTCCTGAAGAAGAGGACCGATGGTGATCGAAATATCGAATAAAAAATAAAATTTAATAAAACATTTTAAAAGATAAAGATTGCTTTACTCAAATTCCTGAAGAAGAGAACCGATGGTGATCGAAATATCGAATAAAAAATAAAATTTAATAAAACAAAGGAGTTTTATTTAATATATGACCTAGAGCCTAAATAAAAATAACCATAAATTACATACCATAAGGTCGAAAAAATTAACAAATATATACTTAATTTTTGATGATTTGAAAGTGAAAATTTTGTCTAAACTTATTCGAAATATCGATGTAAATATATGTACAGGGTTATTTTGTATATTCTTAAGGAATTAAAGATACATTACTAAAATGAAATAAAAAGTCTATTTATTTCTAAAAATACTCTTTTCGTTTAGGTGTCTAGACGGTATAAACATTTCGATTGGTTACATGAAAGATTGGTAGACAAGTTTTGTTTGATTCCAATACCTCCATTACCTGATAAACAAATATCTGGAAGATATGAGGAACAATTTGTTGAACATCGACGTGTGCAACTACAGGAATTTGTTGATTGGGTTTGTCGGCACCCTGTTTTATCAAGATGCAAAGTTTGGCACCATTTTTTAACATGTACAGACGAAAAGGTTTGGAAAATGGGCAAAAGAAAAGCTGAAAGGGACTCTTACGTAGGAATTACGTATTGTTGGGCAATATCACCCCCAGAAAAACAGTTGCTACAGTCCTATATAGATTCCCAAATGGAAAGTTGTTCACACTTTATTCATTCTATGGAATTATCGGTGCGAAATTTGCTAGCAATTTCTAACGATATGACAAAACGTTATCAAACTCAATCAAAAAAAGAATTTCAACGTATTGGTGATGGATTATTGGATATATCTCGCGCTATTGTTATTGACGAAAAACGTGCTCCCTCGCTTAATAGCAAATCACTTTCAGAAATATTATCAATAGTAGCAGGTATATTTGGAGCGATTGGCGTACAATGCGGCGAACAGCCAAAATTAGATTGGATACCATTTTCTGATAGGTTGCACATTTACAGGTATGAATTTAGGAATAATATATTTTAAATTTAGGATTAATACAATTTATATTATTTCGACATCAAAATTTGAGCATCATCAAAATTGTACATTTGCGTTAAGATATACATTAGGATTGGTAAATTTTTGCAGGTCGGGAGTATAGAAGAAATGTAATCTGCGGAAAATTCTTAGAAATTTATCAAAATTTAAATCGGAGCTCTTGTGCTGTTTTGAAAAATTCATTACAATTAATGAAATCACCTTCAATTGAAAAGAGAGGGACTAAACAATAACAACCACATCAAAATTACCTTATAAAATGTTTTTGTGTCAAGTCAATAATTAAAAGAAAATACTTTCAGTTCTTTCATATTGTTTATGTTTTGATAAATCTTTTCAACCGAAGGTTTTTGTTTTTACTAAATAATCGTATTTTTTCAAGTTATTCATCTATTAACAC
The DNA here is from genome assembly GCA_963681545.1 of Germaria angustata. Lineage (NCBI taxonomy): Eukaryota > Metazoa > Arthropoda > Insecta > Diptera > Tachinidae > Germaria > Germaria angustata. The sequence goes on along the minus strand of OY813000.1, from coordinate 34,957,728 downwards.
AAATAATAGACAATTTGTTGAACCATGAAATAATTCGTCCATCCACCCATTCGACTCATTAACCGTATGCTACCCTATTCATATTGGTCGCCAAAAAGTACGTGAACACAGTATGTGTGCTAATTATCGACAACTAAATTCGATAACGATCAATTTAAATATTTTGCTATTGAGTGGCCTGGCCGTGAATAGCATTCAACGGGAACAGTAGAAATGGGAATAGCGGTTCAATGTTAAACATATAATGTTGAGACTTTATTCTGATAATGTTATAGTGGTCGGGTGCCGTCCTATTCTAATTGCTAATGTACTGGAAAAGTGCACTAGACCAGAGGTTTGTGGGTTCGGTCCCTGCCTGTAGACTCGTGAGTGCATTCTATCTTCATTATTTTTCTGTTTCCAATTTTCCATTCTCTATCTATTACGGTTGTCACAAAAGGGACCAAGTTATAGACCCAAATGAGGTTGAAGGACTTCCTGTTGCCCGGCTTATATATGTATTTAATTTTCAGTTTATTTAAGTAGTATTTAGTGAATAAACATTTATTAAAAATTGTTCAATATGTTGTCCCAATTAATTTGTTGAAAAATTTATTGATCGTTGTTGGCTTAGCCAACATTGCATTTCATTGGCGCTAAACAAGTATCAGTAAATTTTACCGAGTTATGTTTGAAGAGCATTCGAATATAATTGTGTCTGCGTTGTGTATTTTATATTTACTTATATTTATTAGCATATTACATCAGGAACATAAGCTGTTTACGTAGGAGCTCTATTAATTTCTGTCGCTTGCAATTCATATAAGTTCGTCGAAAGATTTCCCTGTCTCAAGGAAAATAGTGCGTCTCGAATTGGCCTTCGATCTACCCTGCAAGCGTTTGCCTTATGGGTTCCATTGTAGGGTTGCATGGCATATTTCGTCGTATGGCTTACGGAGAGTGTGGCGTAGCCAGTTGTATTTTCTTCTACTGATTTGCGTGTTGATGTCTTAGTAATTGTAGTTGTTGGATAGAAGTATCGATTTTATACAGGCGTTGTATATGTGTATCTTTGTCTTTAGTGAAAGGGCGTTAGATGTCCAAACGTTTCTCAGATTATAAAACGCTGCCCTTCCCTTATGTATTATCAGAAGTTATTCACATGTTGAATGAGTTTTTATTTAGAGTAAATGTTGTTGTTTACTTTTTACTGCGATGCACTTTGTTTTTGCTGCGTTTATTCGTAAACCAAATTGTTCTGCTCATTCTCTGCATGTTGTCTTTCGTTCTGACAAGTAGGACGATATCGTCATCATATTTTAGATCTTCGAGTTTCTGGTTTATTCTCCATTGGATACCCATGTTTTGGTCATTGGTACATGTAAGAATAACATCAAGGGTTGTGATAAAAAGGAGGGGAGAGAGAAGACATCCTTGTTTTACGCCGCTTAATTTATTGGACGGTTGGCTGTTTTTTCCGAGGTGTTAGGTTAGGTTGATTGAAGGGGTGTGATAGCCCATGTCATACGACATACACTTAAGCCAGTGAAGGCTTGTTGTGCGCTCCCTTTATTTATCAAACACAAACTGCCAGAGTTCTGCGGCAGGATTCGAAACTGGGACCTTCGCACTACGAATCTAGTACACTACCTACTAGTCTGTTTATCGCATCAAAGGCCTCTGCAAAATTAATAAAAGTTAAGTATAGCGTTATATTACACTCATTGCATTGTTCTATTATGAGGCTTAGTATAGTATCAATCATCCATATTTTTTTTAATAGAGGTAGTAGTATTTCAGCCATGCGTTACATGGTTGCATGGTTTAATACTTCCTCAAAATGTTCGGTGCATTTTATCAATTGCACATAATAGAAATTAACATAGTACATACATACTTATGTATTTCCATTTTTATCTTTTATAGGTATATTTGTGTTGGGTTTTTTACCGGAAAGATTTCTGATCACGTTGAAAACAGATTTAGGGTTACCTTAATGTACAGCATTTTCAGCTTCTGTGGCGAGGTTTTTGAATAGTTTCTTTTATCGTTTCTGGCTTGTCTCTTAACTTTCATGATAAGGTTTGATAGTTTGGCTTGCAACGCGTTTTTACGTTAGGGTTCTTTTTCTGATAGCATCATTTCTCTTGTTTTACGCCGTTCTTCCAATACGTTTTTTTCTGGTTGATTCAATACTGGTTTATGTTGTGCTTGTATAAAAGTTTTCAAAAACTTAATATTGAAATTTATTGTTTGGGATATTCTCCCCAACTAATCATTGAAACAATTAGAGTTTTTGCAAAATGCATTGTTTATTGTGGCCTTACTGAATACAATCATTAACGACCAATGGCCGTTTAATTGTATGGGTGTTGAAAAAAAAATAGACTCACGTTGAGTATAATTGTTGTTTGTATAAAAGCATTCTAAGCCTACTATGATTATGTATTTTGTTATAATTCATACACAATATTGAATTTTAATATTGTATTTGATTTGTATGACATAAACATCTGAGGTTGAATGTTTTTCAAACTGCTTAAACTTCACTGACGATTTGGTTTAGCGAAACAACAAAATGTCGGATATGAAGAGCTAAAGCCACAACAAACAATGCGTTTTTAAAAACTATTATACTTATACAGTTTGTAAAAAATATCTTTGCACAGAAAAAAACTTAAAATATCTTCATTCAAGAATTTCAACAAAAAACATTTACATACGGTTTATTTTTTTTACACACATTATTTAAAAAATTTTATTATGTACATATGTATGTATGTATGTATATTATTAATTTTTATAGTTATTAATATTTTTTCGAATGGAATGCTTTATTTTTATTTTCAGAGGAGTTTTAAGTGGTTTTCCCGACATTTTATCAACTCATAAAGGAGCTATGCAAAAGAGAAAGGAATGTGAGCGTCTTGCTGCTGAACAAAAGATGAGTAATTCCCAAATGGCAGATGTGAACCGGCGTACTGACATTATATCTTATTCCGTTATTGCTGAAATGTCACATTTTAGAATGGAACGAGAAAATCATTTGAAAAATACTTTCAAATCTCTTATTGAAGAACAAATCAAGTTTTATTCTGGCATAGTTTCTAAACTGCAAGATGCCTATAAGCAATTTGATTGAGCTTTTACACACAATTTTTGTATCCACGTAAAAAATATTGTTTATGTACATATACATATATAGATATTAATATTCCAATTATAAGCCAATTGTGACAGAATTTGCAGCAGGTACATATATCTAGTAAATAATTAAATATTTTTATACATACATATATACATATTTATTTATGGGCAATACATTTGCAAATACATACATATATCGGCTTTTACACCTTGCAATAAACACTGCGTTTTTCTATTTTCTTTGCTTTAACATACTATATGTATGTACATATGTACTTACATATATGTACATATCGCTCTTCTAATGCAACATGTCATATCTCAAAGAAATCCAACTTGGCACAACGCGATTAAAGTTTTGATTGTCATCGACTAATAGTCGACGTGTTAACAAATATATGATCGATTTTGCTCTATCTTTGGTATCCCGTTAGATCTAGATTACATTTATCAAATTTTGTTGCTGCAATTTCTATTTTTTTTCTTTAAAGTTGTATTTACGTTACATTCGATAATTTTTGATTATAAATTTTTTTCTTAGAGCTTCAAATAGTTTTTTAATGGCGTGCATATGATTGATTATGTACAAACATTAATTTTCTGCAAAAAGTACCATATTGTAAACTCATTTTTGCCGTTTTTGTTTCTCACATAAATGTTACATATACTATGTATGTATGTACATATTTCGCCCTTTGTGAGATTTCGTGATCTGTTCTAAAAAAAATGTGCAGTTGTTGTGGTGTTGAAAGTAAAAATCGGTAGACAAACCCAATTTTTCAGCACTCTGTTTCATATTTCTCTTTAGAATGTCCAAGTAGGCAAATCTGTCCATTGTTGATTCTATAAATTCAAAATTGCCTGCTCCTCCTGCTGCCATACATCCCCACATCATGACTCCTCCTCCACCATGCTTAACCGTTGGCAGCAAGTTTTCTTTATTGAGAGCGGTTCCTGTTTTTCTCCACACAATTTGTCTTTCCTTTATTCCGAATATACAAAATTTGCTTTCGTCAGAAAAAATCACTTTTTTCCAAAACTCTGGAGGCATGCATGTTTACATATTTATTGGCAAATTTTATGCGTTTTCTTCTGTTGATCAGTGATATGTAGGGTTTCTTTCGGGCAATACGACCATGGTAGCCATTTTTTCTTAAAATTCTTCTAGCTGTGGATTTACTAATGGTTTTTTTTAAACTTTTGTTCAACATCAGCTGTTATTTGGAAAGCTGTTCTTGGATTTTTCTTTATGAGGGCCGTAATAGTTCGAAACTTGGCTTGGAAGTGATTATACCCGTTTTTTCAAAGTTTTTTATTACTGTTCGCACTCAGTCTTGTTGAACCTTCGTAGTGAACAGACGTGTTAGCGGAGTTTTTTTTTCACATACTAAGCAAACAAAAATACAAACAAAAAAAAAATATTCGTAACAAGTACTGATTCGTAATAAGTACAGTTTTTGTTAAATTTGCTTTACTTGCATTAATAATATTTTTCGTATAAACTGAAACAACAAAAAAACAAAAAACACAAACAAAGTGACTGAGGAATACTCTGCATGAGTACCTCAAAAACAAAAAATTGTGAAGTGAGTTCTAACGGCAGAAATGCCTATTTTACTGTGAGTTCTGAAGCTCTTAATGCAAACAATAAAAAGAAAAAATTGGATGACAGTCTTTTTCTAACGGCAAAGCCAATTTTACGTGAGCGATCAAATTCGCTTACTCCGATGCCAAGTAGTGATTCGGTAATATTACCATTGCCTAGTTCATCGTTATTTAAGTCAGCGCCATTATCCGCTCTGGGCTCGTGTTCATCACTTAACCCAGTTATCACAATGGACGATAATATTCAAAAACCTAAAGTGCCTGTCGGAATGGACAGATATGTAACGGTAGTAAAGCGCGGGCGAAGCCCAAATTCATCCAAAATCTCATCTGTTCCGAAAATATCCAGAGACAACGACGCCGCCTCAGCTAATCGTCAAAACCGGTTTAAAATATTACAAGATGACAGCGATAAACCCGAAGAATCTTCGAAAAAAACTTCAAAACCACCACCAATCTATCTGAGACAAAAAAACTCGAACACACTTATTAAAAAACTAATCTCGGCCATTGGTGAAAAGTCATTTCACATTGTTCCAATAAAACGTGGTAACATTGATGAAACAAAAGTTCAAATATATGATGAAAAAGACTTCCGCAAAATGGTTAACGAATTCGAAAAAAATAAAACAAGTTTCTACACATTCCAGCTTAAGAGTGCTAAAGGCCTACAGATCGTATTGAAAGGCATAGATTCTTATGTAGTTCCTGAGGAAATTAAAGATGCTCTCACCCTCCAGGGATTTAAGGTAAAGAATGTCTCTAACATAATAAACAGGGAGAAGATCCCCCAACCCTTATTTCGCGTTGAATTGGAGCCAAATGATATAAAATTGAAGAAAAATGAGACCCATCCAATTTATAATTTAAAATATCTGTTATACCGGAAAATTACAGTCGAAGAACCACACAAGCGCTCAGGACCCGTACAGTGCCATAATTGTCAAGAATATGGCCATACGAAAACTTATTGCAAATTACCGTCTGTTTGTGTTGTGTGCGGTGAATTACACAACACTGCTATTTGCAATAAGTCGAAGGACCAGAAGGAAAAAAAGTGCAGTAATTGTGGAGGTAATCACACTGCTAACTACAGAGGATGTCCTGTATTCTCTTTTGTGAAACAAGCTATGACCCAAAAGCCTAAAGTAACTCCAGCTCAAGCAGGAAATACGTACTCCGCTACTCATCCCCTAATGGCCCAACCAATCACTTCACATGTATCGTATGCTGACGCTGTGAAGATCAACTCTATTCCCGTTCAAAAAGTGTCACCACCAAACAATACAACAAACGCAAATGCAAGCTTTAATTTCAATCGCCTTGAAGCTACTATTGATAATCTGGTGCAAACTATAAGCAACTTTACGACAAATATGACTAGCATGATGCAAGAAATGCTGCGAATGCAGAACACTCTGCTTCTAGCATTAGTTAACAAGCCATGAACACGTTAAAGTTATGTTTCTGGAACGCTAACGGCATTCGCCAACATAGAAACGAACTAGAGCACTTCCTCACGGTGAAGAATATTGATGTAATGTTGGTATCTGAGACTCATTTGACTTCGAGAAGCCTTTTTAAAATGAGTGGCTACACCTTATATGATACAAAGGACCCGAGAGGAAGAGCATGTGGAGGATCAGCAATTCTAATAAAGTCAAGACTCAAGCACTATATTCTTGAGAACACTTGTGAAGACCATCTACAAGCAACAAATATTTGCATCGAAAATTTTTGTTCAAATCTTGTGCTTTCATCAGTTTACTCCCCTCCCAGATTTTCAATCAGTGAAGATCAATACGAGGATTTTTACAAAACTCTTGGCCCTTGTTTCGTAGCAGCTGGAGACTACAATGCAAAGCATACGTTCTGGGGGTCGCGTCTTATTACTCCTAGAGGTCGAGCATTGTTCAACACAATTTCAAAAATGGATTTGGATGTCATTTCTAGTGGGGAGCCCACTTACTGGCCTACTGACATACAAAAAATTCCGGATGTTATAGATTTTGGGGTCATGAAAAATATCCCTAGGGATTTAATTCATGTTGAAGCTTCACATGATCTCTCCTCCGATCACTCTCCCACGATCGTTACAATTTGTAGCCCACTAAGAAGTGACTTACCTGACCCATATGTGAAGATGATACATCGTGTTAACTGGCTGGGGTTCAAAAAATATCTCAGTAGTCATTGTACGGAAAACATCAGGCTTAGAACTCCCGATGATATTGAACTTAACATTGCCAACCTTACCGAGAATATTAAACAGGCTGCTAAACATGCCACTACCTCCCATCCGCAGACTGGGTTTAATAGAATTTATTCTGCGGACATTGAACGTCTCGTATGTGAAAAAAGAAGAGCTAGAAGGGAATGGCAACAGCACAGATCGCCCCAACATAAAATCAGACTTAGAGAATGCACTAAACGACTCCAAGAGTTGCTTTCAGCTGAAAAATCTGCTTCTCTTAAGAACTACCTGGAAGGTCTCGATGTCACTGCAGCATCTAATTACTCCTTGTGGCGCGCTGCTAAAAAGCTTAAAACACCCGTTGAGTCTAAACCACCCCTGCGCACTTCTACCGGAGGTTGGGCAAGAACTAATACTGAAAAAGGTAACATATTAGCTGGTCATTTAAAAGACGTATTTACCCCAAACACATGTACTGGTGCTGTTGACTTGCCGAGCGTAGTTGCTCTACCCCCTCGACCTATAAAGTTTAAGATGCTTGATGTACAAAAACTAATTGCTGAAACCAATCCAAAGAAGGCCCCGGGTATTGATGGAATTAGTAACAAGATGCTGATGCAGTTGCCTCGTATTGCTATTAGAATCCTGTTATTTATTTTTAATGGCATTTTACGACTGGAGTATTACCCACACAGCTGGAAACTTGCCATGGTCAAAATGATTCCAAAGGCGGGTAAAGATCTTACCAAGGCTGAGTCATATAGGCCAATAAGTTTGCTGTCAACAATTTCTAAGCTCTTTGAAAAACTTCTCATGACAAAATTGTCCCCAATTCTAGCTGATAATGGATGCATACCGGACCATCAATTTGGTTTTAGAAGTCAGCACAGCACCATTGAACAATGTCATAGATTGGTTCATTTCATAAGAAGAACATTTGAAGAAAGAAAGTATTGTTCTTCCCTATTTATTGATGTCTCTCAGGCATTTGATAAAGTGTGGCATGAAGGCCTAATTCTAAAATTGAAGACATATCTACCAATAAACATTGTAAATCTTTTGGAAAGTTACATTATTGCCCGGAAGTTCACTGTCGTGGAAGGAGACTTCATGAGTGTGCCCGAAACCATTTCATCTGGGGTGCCTCAGGGGAGTATACTGGGGCCAGTTTTGTATTTGATTTATACCTGTGATATGCCTTTGAGCAGTAATATCCTCACCTCTACATTTGCCGATGATACAGCCTGCCTTAGTATGCATGAAAACCCTCACGAGGCATCCCGTTATCTTCAGCAACATATTAACCTGTTGGAATTGTGGTTGAACTTATGGAGAATAAAAGTAAATGAACAAAAGTGTGTTCATGTTACATTTACCCTACGAAGAGATACTTGTTCCCCCATTCAAATCAACAATCAAGTTGTTCCTCAACATTCACATGTGAAATATCTTGGTATTCACCTCGACCGACGGCTTACATGGAAACACCACATTGACTCTAAGCTGACACAAATGAAGCTTAAATTAACCCAGATACATTGGCTGATTGGTAGAAATTCTACCCTCAGTCTAGATTGTAAACTTTTAATATACAAGTCGCTTTTGAAGCCGATATGGTGTTACGGAATTCAGCTATGGGGCACTGCTTCAGCTTCCAATGTAGAGAGAATCCAACGAATGCAAAACAAAATATTAAGGTTAATAACTACGGCTCCATGGTACTTGAAAAATTCTATTTTACATCGTGATTTAAATATGCCACTTGTGACCGCTGAAATTGCAAAATATGCTGGAAAATATTTAACAAAACTCGAGTTCCATCCTAATCCCCTTGCTCGTAACATCTTGAACTTTCCTGGACACATCCGCTTAAAAAAGAGGGACACTACGGCATTAATACGCAACTCTCCAGATGAAATTCTTTGAAAATATTTTTTGTGCGTAACATGAATTTTATGTATTATTAATTATTATCACTAAGTTTATGTCCGACACTGGTTGGGCCTAATAATTATTTATATATTTAAGATTTGAACACTTATTGTTAGTTCAATTATTTGAAGATACAATAAACATATATTAGCGTGAAAAAAAAAAAACTGTTCGCACTGATGTCCATGATCTTCCAATAGTTCTTTCTATTTGTCTGTAGTTTTGACCATCTTTCCAAAGTTTTAAAATAATTTTTCTTTCCTCTGTATTTCTCTTCTTTTTCCCCCCATAACATAAAATTAAAAAAAAACCGACCAAAAAACTTAAAATTTATATACACTTGCAAATTTTTATTTTGTAATTTACCAAATAAGTACATTTGTAATACTGACCACATTTAGCTCGTTTCAATTGATTTAAAACTATGAGCGTACACTTTTGGCGCCGCATGCGCAGACGTATTTTCAAAAAAGTGTACCGTTATAAATGGTTGCTTACGCAAGCATTAAAAAATTTGTATACACAAGCCCTACTGCGTTTTAAGCTTCTATTATTGTAGAAATTCTTGTTATATTTTAAACAAATTTAAAGATTTTTTTATAATAACCTGCGATGGGTTTAGAGCGACACCTAGTGTATAAGTATGTATCTTTAAATGTTTTTCTATGTCATACAGCAAATAGCAAAACAAAAAAGCAGCATGTAAACGTGTTACAAGGAAACCTTAACCTGAACCTAATGAGTTTTACCAGCCAACAACATTATGACTTCAAGTATGTACGCACGCTAGGTGGCAAACAAAATTTTTTATCGAATAACATCAAAGAAACTAAATCCGCTAATTCTCAGCCCACGCACCAGACCCTATACAAAATATGTGCAGCATTTTAGTTATAAACGAAAGCGCCATAAGATAATTTAATTAAAATATGTATGCTTGCATGTGGTATTTTTATAAAAAAATTAAGTTGTGTTGAAACGCCTTACCTTACCTCGATTTCCTCCCTCATCAAGAAGCAAACCATTGCATGCAACAAACGTTGCGTTTATTGCAAAGTCTAAATACGGCCTTATTCAACGTCGACGTCGGAAAAATTTACATAATTTATTTAAAGTTTTTCCTACTTCGTTAAGTGGCTTCTTCAGGAATAAATACATATTAATTAGTGGTAGCCCAGTAGCTGAATCTTGTATAATGTTTACGGATTAAGGTATTTCCAATCAAGATTATTTGCAAAAATCTTCAAGCATTCAACATAAGTTTTAAATTTGTTTAACTGCCTGTTTATGTCAAACGAGGGGAAAATTCGTTTCGTCTTATTTTTAATCTTTTTATCCATTTAATAATTTTAGGGATTATCTTAAATTATTTCGTAACACTTTTACTGTATATATGTATATGTATGATACTGAGTTTTAATAAATCAGAATGTCCACCACTGTGAATAAAACCAATTCAAACCTTATGTTTTTGGTACAAATCTACACCGTAGTTTGGCCCTAAAAGGCCCTCGCTATGAAACTGTATGAAGGAAAAGCTATAGCTATGGCTTTTCCTTCATACATATGTATGTATATTAATAATCATATAGAGATGATTTTTAACTATAATCGTAATGAACATACCATGAAATTAAAAATTTATTTTATTTAAACATATATGAATGTATGTACACATTTGTTTAATAAATAAATAAAAAACAAAATTGTCTGAACAAAATATGTAGAAATAAACACAAATCAAAATCATACTTATGTATGTGTATATGCCTATACACACAAAAGAAAAAAGTTCAAGTTTAAAGTAAATAAAAAAATAAATATTTTATTTCAATATTTGGACGCCTTTTTGAGCGCCTTCAGGCAAATTTTTTTAATAAATGTGACAAAAACAAATGAAAAAGTTTTTGAAAAAATTTTTTACATACATAAATTGAAAAAAGTTTAAACAAATCAAATGAAAGTAAAAAAAAAATTAAAGAAACCAAAACAAAAAGAGTTCAGTTTTGAAGAAATTAAAATTTTTTTATAATAATTATATTACAAAAACAAAAAACTATTTCCATTCCTATTGGTCAGTTTAACTTACGAATCAAATGCCTATAGTTTTGAGCAACATTATCTATATCAGTTTTATAGTTTATAATCTTATTATTTGGAACTTTAATAATATTAAGCATCTCTAACATATAACGTCGTTTAAAATAGCTAAAAGTGATACTTTCTTAAAATCCGGATTATGATTACAATTAAAGCAATGTTGGTTTAATGATAGTATTTAAAGAAATTGCTTATTATTTAATTGTAAATAGATTTTGCAAATAAATGTAAATAACAAAATTCTTCAAAACTGAAAACACTTTTATACGGCCTACCAAAAATACACAAAGCGGGGATACCTCTCAGACCAATAATGTCATCTCTACAAGTTCCGTGCTATAACCTTGCAAAACACATTGGCCAAATTTAAAAAAAAACATTGTATCAGAAGATTTTAATATAAAAAACTCGAGTCGCTTAAAACACCAAATAAAAGATACCGTAATGAAGAAATCCTGATATCACTTGACGTTGTATCTCTATTTACAAACATTTCGATCAACAAAGCAATCAACATTATAATAAAAAAATTGGAAAAATAGAAAAACACACAAATATAACAAAAAATCAACATTCATAAAAATACTTCGGTTTTGCATTATTGACAATAACTATTTTATTTATGACAATAACATTTACAGGCAAATTTTTGGTATGCCAATGGGCAACCCTCTTTCGCCGACCATTGCCGACATAATATTAGACGATCTTCTTGATGAATCCCTCACCAAGTTGAAAAATAATGGAATTGAAATTAAATACATAACAAAATATGTAGATGACATTTTTGCCATAGTTAAAGTAGATGAAAAGAAAAAAAGAGTTGACACCTTTAACGAATACCACTAAAAAATACAGTTCACCATCGAAATTGAAAACAAAAACTTCATAACGTATTTAGATACAAAATTACATAGAACAAAAAACAAAATAACATTCAATTGGCGCCTAAAAGGCACAGCATGTGGAAGAATAATAAACTTTAATTCAACACACCCGAAAAGCCAAATAATTAATACAGCAAAAAACTTCATCACAAGAGTTCTCACAATAAGCGACGAGCAATTTTATAGAGACAATATTAGCGAAATCACCTACATATGTATATTTTAAAAAACAACAGTTTCCCAGTGGGCCTTCACACACAATTTTTGTTCTTCTGAGCACACAGGAGTCTAATTCATCTGGCATAAAATGTATACGTATACATGGCTTTGTGTGTATTAGTGTATTACATTCATTTGATTATTGTTTTCGTTATGCACACTTCGGCGCATAATCAAGTAGTAGTGAATTATTAAAAGTTGACAGAAATAAGGCGGAGTTAAATAATGATGATTTGGCACTTATTATTGGAGCAATTTCAAGTGCCTGCAATTTTAAAGCTGCAGCTTTATTCTTGGAAGCAGAGATAGAAGAGAAATCCAGATCTTGTTGGGTTACACCATGGAGGGAGTCTCGTTATTCTGGTGGTAATATTCAGTTCCCCCTGTAAGAGTGCAACCTGTTTGACGATGAAGAAGCGTATAATTCCTTCATAAAATTCCAAATTATCTGCATCGTATTTAAACTCTGCTGCAATGGAAGTGTGTACCGCAATTGTGTAGGAACCGAATTTACTGAATATTTTTGTAATAAAGGGAAACTATAAATTATGTATATTTTAGAAAACTATACAATTGTGTATTATTTACATATATAAAAAAATCAATAAATATTGAATTGAAACTCAAGCTATTTTAGTATAATTTATTGAAAACGGTAAAAAAGAAAGTAAGTTATTTTTTTAAGTATTTTGGTTAAAGAGTTAAATGTGTATAAAACATGTGTGATTTTTATAAAACTTTAGAAAAATTTTTTTGATTTATGGACGCCTGTAAATAATGCAATAAAGGTGTATAACTTCATATAAACATAAGTACATGCTTAAGTATGCACCTATTTAATATTTTACCTAAAATTTTTTTAATTACTTTTTACTGATTACATTTCGTGATCGTACTATACATGTTTTTTTCGCAGGTAACGAGAAGTGTAAAAACCTATCATACAAAAGGATTTCACAAGAATAGAACAAACAAAATAAAATAAATTTGCTACCTATGTTTTTACTAATCTATGTATGTATGTATATATGCAAAGCCTTAAGACTATATGTATGCATGTTGCTTGCGCGACCAGCCACCTTCTTTTAAATTCATGTTTACACCACGACGGTCGAAGAATGAATAAATACGTTCCGTAAAAAACAAATCAATCGAACATGTTTTTTCATAAATGCATATGTATTGGTTTCGTGCTGCTAATGCCAGGTTATGCCTGGTTGAAAAATTGTGCCAACGAAAAAACCATTCCCCTCGTCTCTCTTGCCAACAAAGTACGATGCTATGCCAGCATAATTGTTCTCGTGTGTGAAGGCCCAGTAAGATTAATCAAATCCCTCATTACCGAAACCACCAACAAAATAAAAAACAACAGAAATAAAGAAAATGTCAACAATAATATGGAACAAAAAAAGTTCTACAGTGTATGCTTCATTCCTGGATTAACAGACAACAAAAACCTAAGAAAAACAATAGAAAACAAAAATATAAACTTTGCCTATAAAGCGAATCATACACTAAACACAATATTTACAAAGGCAAAAACACCAATCGAAAAACAACAACAAAACAACGTTATATATGAGATAAAATGTAATGGCAACAAAAACAGCGACTGTGACATGATCTATATAGGAACAACAAAACGAAATTTAGAAACAAGAATTAAAGAACACAAAAATGACATTGATAAAACATCTGTAAAACATATACATTGAGTTAAAGAAAAGCAACAACTTAATAATATTTTGGTAATATTTAAATCTGTATTGGTGGATGACCTGATCGGGCTACTTAACTGGTGGAGGCACAGAACCATCGGCTATGTGGACGATATCACCGTAATAATCAGGGGGAACCATGCAGGGACGATTGCGGACCAGATGCAAGACAAGAAAAGATGTATGAATGGTGCACTTCGGAAGGGCTATCTGTTAACCCAGCGAAGACGATCATTGTACCATTTACCAGAAAAAGAGTGATTAATTTATCAAGTCTCTGAATGGGTGGCATCGAGATAGTTCCCAGGGAGAGGGTGAAATATCTGGGTCTCGTCTTGGGTATGAAACTCACCTGGGAACCGCACCTCGAATCAGTACTGGGAAAGCCCACGAGGAGCCTTTGGACAGCGAGGCAACTACTTGGTAGATCCTGGGGTCTGAACCCCAAAATGACCTTCTGGATATATATCCAGATGGTGAGACCAACCATACTGTACGGTATGGTGGAGGAAGACTGGGCAACGGACAACTATATCGAGACTGTGCAGGTTACAAAGACTTGCATGCCTATGCGTCACAGCGGCCATGAAATCAACCACAACGTTGGGTATGGAAGCTCTTCTGAACTTTGCACCGCTCAATTTGGCTATACAAGAGGAGGCAGCTATAAGAGCAATCTCTATCTACGGAAAGAGAACCTTAGGGCAGGCAACCTTACTGATCATCTGGCTATCCTCAAGGGAATCGGGGACATACTTAATATGTCTCAGGCGGGCGACCATATGGACCCGGTATACAGTTTCGTTAGGAAATACAGGATGGCTAAGAGATGGATCGCAAATGTTGTACACGGACAGCTCAAAAACGCTCCAAGGAGTTGGGGCGGAAATAGTGGAGCCTAGAGCACACATATCTATAACATTAAGCAGGAATACGATAATTTTCCAGGCAGAACTTTACGCGATACTGGAAACTGTGGGGATCCTATCCGAGAGAGGACACAAGGGAATACGGGTTAATATATTCTCGGACTGCCAATCGGTTCTCAAGGCCCTGAGAGGCTATACGTACATGTCCAGATTATTACTGGAATGCCACAGCAGGCTCAATGACCTGGCGACTCATAATCAGATTACTCTGATATGGGTACCAGGGCATCAGGGGCATGCCAAGAATGAGATGGCGGACATCTGTGCGAGAAGAGGGGCTGAGGGAAACTTTATTGGACCAACCCCCTCTTTTGGGTTCAACAAAAGTCTCCTTAAGGGGGAGATTTCGAAATGAATATCGTCCAGGATTGCACAACATTGGAATGACGACAATTTATTATGTCACTCCAAGAAATTCCTACGCTTTGACGCTGAGAGGGCGGATCTGGCTGGTAGGGGAGCTCACAGGACATTACATTTACAAAGCCCACCTATACAGAAAGGGCTTATCTGACACGGACATCTGCAGATTTTGCGGTGAAGATGAGGAGTCGATGGAACACTTGATAGCAAATTGTGGGGCATTGTGCCACAGAAGACACAGGACTCTACATGCATATATGCTGAGTGAGAGGATCTGCTAATGCTCCCACTGAAGGAGCTGATTCTATTTGCGAACGTATTAAACTGCTAGGGACAGGGGAAGCACAATAGATCAACAATGGTCGCAGTGCAAAAGGCCATCCTGGGCCAAACCCCCATTACATTACATTACACATTACATTTATGTCTTAATAAGAGCTTTTAGATTTTATGTGGATATTCCACGTGAGTCGCATGTCCAAATGCATGCCCAAATATTTAACATATTACTTTTCGGTGAATCATTCATGACTATTGCAGGGCAATTATGTACCGCGTCTTAGACTGAAGGTAATATGGGAGGACTTTTGTTCATTTACTTTTATAGTTTAACCAGGTCTGCAACTAATCAATCAGATTCTGAATTAAACTTGATGCTTTTATTGTCGACGAGCATATTGCCAAAAATGCAGTGTCGTCAGCATACGTGGCCACAGTAACATTATCCATACATGGTATATAACATAACTCCCAGTACACTTCCTTGCAATAAATTGAAATTTCAGGTAAAATACTTTTGATTTTATAAAGGACTCTGTCAAATGCTTGCTGTATATCTCAATTTACAGCAGTACAATACTTCTTTCCTTACATTGCTCCTTAAATTTCATTTACTAATCTTTGACACTGTTCTGGTGTACCGTGTTTATGGCGAAAGCCAAATTGGTGGTCAGAAATTCTAGAGCTTTCTTAAAAATAGGCAGTAGGCTTTTGAGGAATAATCATTGAAATAAACAAATGTGTTTTTTATAAAAAGACCTAAAGCTCGTTTATGAAACAAAAGATATATTAAAAATGGTTGAAAAAGTGTTAATTATTTAAAAAATAAATATAATATAAATATAAAATTTATCAAATTCGTTATTCGAGATATTCTCCAAAATAACCATTTTAATATTATTGTTGTAATTTATCAATAGGCAAAGAAAGAATTTTTGTTTTAATAATTGAAATGTTTATTTAAGGAACAACTTGCTCTTATCAAAATACAAAGACGAATAATATAAAAGTACTTCAGCAGTTTTTAGTTAACTTCACTTTATGTGCAATGATTCTAAAAGAACAGTTAGGTCTATATACATAAGTAAGAATATGTAAGTATATATTTACATATAAAAGTGTATGTAAAAAGAAGTAAATAAAATAAAAAACAATTCATTTATAGTTATACATAAGTTAAGGCATGATAGAGCGAAATACACAACAATTATATTGTTTGCTGTTGGCTTAGCTAGGTATATGCCTGCATTTCATTTGCGCTAACCAAATCATCAGTACCCTTTTAGCCAACGGGCGATTAATTTTATAAAGGCGTAAAAAGAAAAAACAAAAAGACGCAAGTCAATTATAATTGTTTGTTGTGTTGTGATTGTACAAAAGCATTCCAAAGCTATTTATACTTTTGTGTTTTTGTTGATTACAAATAGAAAAATATGATTGAGTTCTGTTTGAATTCTCATATAGTGTTTGTAGTCTGTGGCATAAGTATACGAGCTTTGAATGCTTTCTATCATGATTAGGCTAAAAGGGTACACTGATGATTTGGTTAGCGCCAATGAAATGCAGGCATATACCTAGCTAAGCCAACAACAAACAATATAATATAAATATAAAATATGTGAATAAAGTAAATCAAAAATAAAGACAATATACCAAAGGTTGCGCAAACTATCTGCCTGTGTATGTCTGCATGTACATCAAAAAGAAGTCGGAACGAAGAATCAATTTGTCGTGTGAACAGCATGTTTCGCATTCGTAAGTAAGTGTTTGATTTTGTCGTGCGAAAATGCCCGCCCTCTTTACTTGGCACTTTTAAAGATAGAGAGACGAATACATATTTTCTCAATCAAATTGCAATTAAAACTGCCTGTTGGAAAAGACATGTGTGAAATTCGATCTCTTAACAATATATACTTACATACATATGTATGTTAATATCTAAAACACATACTTTTTATACTTTTAATCAATCAATATTAAATAAAAGTAATTCCATTAATAAACTTTATTTTATTTATTTTTTTTTTATTAATCTTAAGGTCTTAAATTTTTATTTTAAATTATTATCGATATTTCGGTACTCATCGAGTACCATCTTTAGGATATTTGCTATTTGTTTGCTTTATATAAATTGAAATAATTTTACATTTGAAAAATTTCAAATGTAAATTTTTTTTGGCATGCTGGATGTCAAAGATTGATACTTGTATTCATTCATCATTTAATACACATAAGTACACATTTTAAGCGAAACTTCAAAGAAGATGGTTGTCGAAGATGGCGGAAAAAAGTGACGTGGAATACGAAATAATAATGAAAATTTACAACAAAAAAACACCCAGATACAAAAATCGCATATATAAAATAAACTTGCTATATTTGTTATTTTTTATTACTTCTAATTATAGTAAAGCATAAATCCGCTGAATTTGACCGATGAGATGGGTTATGCTGGCTTATTTGCATATATTTGCGACTTAAGAAAGCCCTACAAAAAAGTCTAACGGGTCAAATCGCTCTATCTCGGTGGAATGTTGACATAACCTCCACATGAAATGACCATGCCCTCAAATTGCTCGTGCAGAATATCCAATGTGGCACATAGCGCCGTCCTGTTGAAACCACATGTTATCCAATTCATGCCGAAAGAACTTGGTAATCCACGACCTATCGCGCTCGCGTTGAACACCATAACTATCCATAGTAATTTGGAAATACAAATTGAATAAATAACAGCCGATCTGATAGATGCACAAGCTTCAACAATATGGCCGCTGTTAACCGTCGAGGGTTAGAAGTCCCTATTAGAAGATGACCCGATACCAGCTTCATCTTAGGTCGATATAAAACCATAAAACATAATACTTACATATATACATACATACGCATGAATTTAAAAGTATTCTCTTCCCTCTCTCAAGTCAAAGAATGGACATATTTTGTTCGCCTTTAAACGCTTATACTTTCCAAAATATCGAACCGATTTTAACAAAATATAAGTAGGTTGTCCACATCTGCAGTAAATTACCTTTGAAATGGTATAATTTTTTCAATATCCTGTATAATGTAAAGACAAAACATCGTCGTCATAGATATAAATATTTAAATATACTGTGTATTCTCTTTGTTCAAATATTATTTATTTCACAAAAAAAATACAAATTTCGTATTTTTTGTTGCCATTTAAATAATAATTTTCCCGCTGAAGAAGATTGCTGCTGGATTGGATCAGATGGGATACGAGGCTCCTTTGCCCTCGCATGAAGTACAGGACAATTAAACTTTAGAACTTTCCAAGGACGCCATTGCGATACCTCGTGGACATGGGACTTTTTGCTGATAACCCCTAAAAACTTGTTTGTTGCTACCCAATCCCTGAGAGGTTGATGAAAGTAGAATTTGGAAATGCATACGACAGATACCCGCGAAGACACTATCCTCTCTCTCTCTCCGGCTGAGCAAGAACTTATATTTTCAGAGCTTGATATTGGAGTCAATTAGCATAGCGAGAGTTAATGAAGCCAGTCGGTCGTTTGTCCCGTAAGGCGAAAAGCATCTGCTGTGTCTGACACTCAAAACCTAAATGCTCTAATGGTCAAGAATGTCTATCTTCTACCATACGTCGAGGGTATACTTAATCATTTGGGAGATATGATTTTCATATGCAATGTCGATCTAAAAAGCGGTCTATGATCTATTTTAGTATCTCCAGATTTTGCGACCCTCTTCGAGTTGTCACGGATTAGCCAAGCTGGAAACAATTGCTCATTTTGCATACCCTAAACAGCTAAGCAATTTCATAGGGACAGCAAGCTGGCATAGAAGATTTATAACAGATTTAAGTAATTTTGAGAAACTAAGGAAGGAAAACAATATATATATATATATATATATATATATATATATATATATATATATATATATATATATATATATATATATATATATATATATATGTGTGTGTGTGTGTGTGTGTGTGTATATATATATACATATATATATATATATATATATATATATATATATATATATATATATATATATATATATATATATATACATATATATATACATACATACATATATATATATATGTATGCACCTAAATCTGATATATATATATATATATATATATATATATATATATATATATATATATATATATATATATATATATATTATAGATATATATATATATATATATATATATATATATATATATATATCAGATTTAGGTGCTGGGGCAGCTCTATTCCAGAATTATGATTGTGAGGAAAAGCACCCTATCGCCTATTTTTTGCACAAGTTAACACCGGCGCAGAGAAATGATTCACTCACTGTGAGTGTCTGGCTATAAGGAATAGAGCTTATGACCTACTCTGTGATAACTGACCTGGCCCGATTGAACACAGGCAGGGGAAGCAAAATATGAGTAATGTATGAGTGCTGGAAAAATCTGAGGTATTTAGATTTCATCATAGGTTGAAGGGTGTTAAAGACGGATAAGAAAAAAGTAATGGCCATTCAGAAATTTTCGTTGCCAAAGTCGCCAAGGAAGGTTAGGAGCCTTTTGCGCGGCGCTGAGTCTTATAAGCGGCTCATAAAAGATTTCGCTACCATATCAGTAGCACTAACTAAAACACTAGAAAAGGGGAAATTTTTCCTATGACACCTGCACATACAGAAGCTTTCGAAACGATAAAAATGTCGCTGACCACAACGCTAGCATTAGCTATCCCTACTTTAACAAGAAAAATTATCGTGGACAGAAACTCCGATCTTTTTATTTGCAGAATAAAAGCATTTTATAGGTGGGTATTAGCTATAAAACGCTTAAGTGGAAATTACGAAACTCGCCGTCATCACCAACCATACCAACCCGAAAAACTGATGTCGATATTGCAATATGTACATACATACATACATATGTATATGCCGCATGCTCAGCGAAGGGCGACGAACCAGGTCATCAGGAAAATAGTAACCTTTGAGAGAATAAAATGGGCTGTAAAATCTTTCAGACCTTACAAATCACCGGGGCCGGATGGTATCTTTCCGGCCCTGTTGTCAAGAGGAGGTACCATCCTCTATCGGGAGATGGTTAACATATTTCGATCAAATTTAACAATAGGATATGTCCCAAGGACTTGGAGAGCGGTAGGGGTCATTTTCATACCCAAGGGTGGAAACAGACCCCCGAATCTCCCAAGTCCTACAGACCAATTAGTCTATCATCTTTTATGTTGAAGACGATTGAAAAACTATTGGACTAATACCTCAGGATGGAGGTACTTTCCATGAGACCTAGGCTCCAATTTGCCTACCAGAAGGGCAAATCAACTACCACGGCACTGCACAATATTGTTCGGGATATTGAAAAGGCCATGGAATCAAAGGAAATAGCCCTGTGTGTATTTATTGACATTGAGGGTGCCTTCGATAATGCGAACTTCCTCGCAATGGAAACAGCACTCTACTAGAGGAACTGATCCTGTGATAGTACGATGGGTCAGCTGCATGCTGAACCAAAGGTCGATTAGGGCCTCACTTAGATCCACGGATCTCACAGTCACCGCGGTTAAGGGATGCCCACAGGGCGGGTATTATCTCCCCTTCTATGGTCTATATTAGTGGATGCCCTGATCGGGCTACTTAACAGGAGGGGGCACAGAGCCATCGGCAATGCGGACGATATCTCCGTAATAATCAGGGGGAACCATGCAGGGACGATTGTGGACCAGATGCAAGACAAGAAAAGATGTATGAATGGTGCAGTTCGGAAGGGCTATCTGTTAACCCAGCGAAGACGATCATTGTACCATTTACCAGAAAAAGAGTGATTAATTTACCCAGTCTCTGAATGGGTGGCATCGAGATAGTTCCCAGAGAGAGGGTGAAATATCTGGGTCTCGTCTTGGATATGAAACTGACCTGGGAACCGCACCTCGAGTCAGTACTGGGAAAGGCCACGAGGAGCCTTTGGACAGCGAGGCAACCACTTGGTAGATCCTGGGGTCTGAGCCCCAAAATGACTTTCTGGATATATATCCAGATGGTGAGACCAACCATACTGTACGGGGCTCTGGTATGGTGGAGGAAGACTGGGCAACGGACAACTATATCGAGACTGTGCAGGTTACAAAGACTTGCATGCCTATGCGTCACAGCGGCTATGAAATCAACCCTAACGTTGGGTATGGAAGCTCTTCTGAACTTTGCACCGCTCAATTTGGCTATACAAGAGGAGGCAGCTATAAGAGCAATCTCTATCTACGTGAAAGAGAACCTTAGGGCGGGCAACCTTACTGATCATTTGGCTATTCAGGCCATTACACCTGCAAAGCCCACCTATACAGAATGGGCTAATCTGACACGGACATCTGCAGATTTTGCGGTGAAGGTGAGTGAAGATGAGGAGTCGATGGAACACTTGATAGCAAATTGTGGGGCATTGTGCCACAGAAGACACAGGACTCTACATGCATATACGCTGAGTGAAGAGGATCTGCTAATGCTCCCACTGAAGGAGCTGATCCTATTTGCGAACGTATTGGACTGTTAGGAACCGGGGAAGCACAATAGATCAACAATGGTCACAGTGCAAGGGCCATCCTGGGCCAAAACCCCCATTACATTACAAAAAATTATGTATATGCCCAATTGCTTGAATACAGTAGAAAATGACCGCTATACACTGTTTGGAAATCTTAATTAAATGTTTATTTGTGATGGATTTTAAATTTGTAAAACACTTTGGACAGTTCTAAAAAATCAGATTAAAAATTTTGAATATAAGAACAGGTGAGATGTATGCAATAAAGTTAAGGAAATTTGTTTTCCGTTTCTTCCTAATAATGAATAATATCGAAACTTTTTTTATAGTTTGTAGAAATGATCATATCGCATTAATTTGATTTACCCCTTATCACAACGATGAGACGATGTCTTTCGTTCATGCTCTACCATCATTGGTAAACCAAATAAAAAATTTAAAATTTTTTGTCATATATCAGGGTTGTCCAGATAACTGCCCGCGGGCCGCATGCGGCCCGCTGCTTATTTTCCTGCGGCCCGAAACGCATGTTTTAAAGTGTAATGTAATCAGTATTGGACATAAATAGTTTGGATAATAGAATCCTTCGTCAAAATATATAATCAATATTTGGTATAATTTAGTTATTTTTAATTCCTGTCGTATGGCGTCATTTAAAAGTAAAAATATCTTTTACTATTATTGGGGGAATACCCGCGAAGTATTTCGTTTTTGTAGACTGAGTATTATTAGTGTTGGTATTAGTTAAGCTTGTACTTTCACTATGTTCGTATCGTCATTTCTCGTATCTATAGCGCTTTGAATTTTACACATGATAAGTATTTAACAAGCAGTTTTGAGAAAAATACTCAGATAACTTTATTATGTCTACGAAGAAATACAAATGATGAACAAAGTTTGGCTGCTTCTTATGAAGTTTGTTTGCAAAATGTAAAAAACCATTCAGCGATGGAGTTTTTATAAAACAATGCGCAGTTGCTATTGCTCATCGCTTCGTGCAGCAGAAATTAGCGGACAAATTTGAATCTGTTGCATTACCTCACCAAACAGTTGCACGACGAATAAATGATATGGGCGAGTATGTTTTGAAAAAAAATGTGTAATTACATTGCAACATGTGAATATTTTTAATTATGTTTGGATAAAAGTACCGACCAGACAGATATCGCTCAATTAATAATTTTTATTCGCTGCATTTCAAAAGATTTTTCGAACATGGAGGACATATTAAATTTACTGCCACTGCATGGCTCAACTAAAGGCAGCGATATCTTTGAAGCTGTTAACAAAACTGCTATGGAATACGGAGGGTTTTGAAAGTGTTCTTGTATTGTGACCGATGGAGCCAAAGCTATGTCAGGAAATGCTACAAATTGCCCGTTAATCCATTGCATCATACACCAAGAAGCGGAAAGTCTTTGCGTCAGATGAATGCCATGAAAATGGTTGTTAAAATAACAAATCTTATTAGACGCGGAAGCAAAGCTTTGATATCGATAAGATTGTTAGAGATAAATTAACGAAGAACAAATAAACGTATAAAGAAATGATTACCATGAATTTTTTTTTTTTTACTAGAAAACTGAAAATATTTTTTCTGCCGCCCTCCAGCTTTTGTAGTAATTATAATTAGCCCGCGAAGGTATACAGTTTGGACAGCCCTGTCATATATGAAAAAATATATATACACACATGTACATAATAATAAATATTTTAAAAAATATATGTACATATAAATAATAAAAATAATTATTTTGAAAAATGGATATATACTTAAATATGTATGTAGGAGTACACAAATACTTTATATAAATGTTCTCCAACATACTACATACATATGTACATACATACATATGTATGTACATATTTACAACTGTAAAATGATATGTATGTTTGAGGTGTTACAAGTGCCTATAACTGTGTGCTTTGTTTCAGTGTTTAATATTGAAACATTTTCAAAGTTCGGATAGTGATTACATTGATGATAATGTAAAGACAATGCAGTTCTCTGTGAACTATTTTCTCTATTTTTTTTTATCAGAACTATGTCCTGCAATTCTAACTTTTAACTTATTCTTTGTTGTACCTACATATACCTTATCGCAATTATTACTATTATTTCCATCGCACGGTATTTTGTATACAACATTAGGCCTATCTAAGTTATGTATTCTATCTTTTGTTCTACTAAATAATTTGTTTAATGTGTTATTCGTTTTGTAAGGCATACTATATTTTCCTTCATCACATATTCCTGATCTCTTTAGACGTTCTGATATACCAGGTATATAAATCATTATTTTATAAGTTTTTTGTGCAATACTATTTGTTACTCTTTCTCTTATTTTTATACTGATTAATTAGTTTATATATTAAATGCAATGGAAAATCCTTCTCAATGAGAATATTTTTAATATTTTCGTTATAATTTTTATGAAATTATATGTCACTTATCGAAAAAACTTTCAATCAAATTTCTTGCTGTATTAATAATGATTCTTTTGCTATGTTTAGAATAATAATTAATAATTATTCCTGATGCTGTTGGTTTTTGATACCAATCAAATACTAATCTTCCATTCTTTCTTATCACTAAAGTATCTAAATATGATAATCTTGAATCACATTCTTTCTCAACTGTAAATTTAATACATATGTATGTAAGTATGTAGATTGATTAAATCCATTCAACGTTTCTAAAATTCTATCTACTGCACCCTCTGAAATTATACAAAACAAATCATCCACATATTTATTAAAATAAAGAAAGATTTTTTAGCATCTTTACACTATAAATAACACAAAAAACAGATACCTACCATGATGTAAAAAATTAAGCCACATATGAAACAACTGAATACCAAGCAATCTCGAATATATAAAAAAAAATTATAAAACAGAACATGAACATTTGCACTATTTTTGGTAAAAATGCAATAGGTTTTAAGACCTCTAATCATAATAAATCAATATATATATATATATATATATATATATATATATATATATATATATATATATATATCGGCCACCATCTCGAAATATATTATGTTTTCATTGTTCAAATCATAAACTAGAACTAGACTCGACAACTTTGTAAACATGCATAAAGTTTGTGTGAAAGGGAGAGCTGATCTAGTTGTTTTTATATAGATATCTCTTCACGCAAACTTTATGCACGTTATACAAAATATGCAAAATATGATTCGGACCCTTTTTAAACGTCAAAGTTGGGTATTCTGTGTATATTCTGTGGTTCAAATGTCAAAATTGTCACATCTGGTACACGGTATAATAAACATTTTACATAATTTTTTAAACATATGGTATACTCTGATATATATTGTGGTCTTCGTCGTGCTTTTTATATGGTAAAAAAGTTGACAACACTTACTGTTGAAAACAACGATTCGACGTGCAAAATTCCTATACGCCCGTCTTAAATATTATGAGTTGCTATGATATATACAAAATTGAATCGATTTTGCAATCGGATTTGTATAATTTTGAACTAAACTATCTCGAAAAGTGAAAGATCAATTATCTATAGTTTTTGAGTGACAGTTTTTTTTTAATTGTTTTACGTTTCTATCGTAAAATATATTCTATGTTTTGGGATATCTATTATACTCAAAACAAACACATATGTATGTATGTATGTATATTTAAAGTCCGACACTTAAAATGAAAATAATTCTATTAAGCAATAAATTTGCTAACGCAATATGACGAGAACTGCCAAATCTAAATCGAAAAATAGAAGTGGTACGGTGAAATCTTGTGATTCTTCAAATTACTCAGCAAAACAAAAAAATGATATCAGAAAAGAAAGCTATAATAAGAAGTTGGTGGTTGATGCACCAAAAGGTAACGTCATTGAAGAAGTATTCCATCGAAAATCTGAACGGCGGAGAGTTGCCCGTGATATATTTCTTGTGTTTGAAGAGCAGTCAAATCACAGAAGAAAGACAAGATCAAATAAAAAGCAAACAAAACCAAAGTTTGGTCACCTTAAAGTAGAGGACCCACTAAGACCAAAAGCTCTTTTAAGAGATATCAAAAATGAACCAAAATGTTACCTAAATGGTAATTCTTTAAGTGTTAATGCAACATTGTCAGATCATAATCCGATTAAAAGAAAAAAACCTTTGAAGAGAGTTAAAAAGGAAAAGAATTTGAAATCTGTAGAAGGTTCTGCTACTAATTCTAAAACTGTGAATACTGGTTTTTCACACAAGACGAATACTGTGAAGTCTTTAAAAATATCATCTTTTGAAACACAGCCTTCCTCATTAGGTAATGAACAAAGAATTATTGCAAGAGTTAATCCAATATTTTTGTGGGTAAAACAAGATAACACACGTATTGTCGAAGTTCGTTGCGAAGACTATGATAAAAGGAATCGCATCCGTATCACAAAGACACCAAATGGCTGGCGAGCAATTCCTCGATCTGATCCTACAACCTCAAGGGTAATAAAGTTTTATCCTACACCCTTAATGAAAGTTAAAAGAGAAACTACTCATGAAAAAAGCAATACCAACAATAATAAAAGTGATAATAAAGATATCATGAGTTGCGAAGATTTTTCAATTCCAAGCATATACCATGGGTGTGTAGCCGAAAAAATCGATATCAAATTAAATGGAAATGATACCGTATGTAATCCACTGGCATTTAAAAACATAAAATCAAAAAATAAAAAATCTAAGAAATTTAAAAAGAAATTACGTCCTGAAAAAACAGAAGAAACCCCTACAACTAGCGAAACTTGCGCCTTGGGAGTAATTGTTAATGCAGAAACTCGAATAACACCGTTTAATCGTACGTTTGATACAAATTCCTCAGAAGGTGTTAACATTCCCGCAAATAATATTACTTTAGAACCTGCAATAAATAAAAAATTAGTGTCTGAAAATAATAAATACACAAATGACTTGGATCAAAATATATCTGTTCATACTATGGAAAGGAATACGGAAGATTTTAAAAGTAACTCAAATTCAAACAATTCTTCTTTGGGAATAGGTATACCATTGTCGAAGTCAACATATCACAAACATGAAAAAGAGTTTCTGCACCTGTGTCCGAAAACCGGTTTATTTCTGCCAAAACATATATCAATTTTAGAATATCAAAATGAATCTAATGTAAACATAAGTGAGTTAAACGTTTCAACTACTGCTAAAAACTGTTTTCTTACTTCCACCAGAGAATTTAATAATGATATAGAAAAAAATAATATAGACTCCAAAATACAAATAAATGAAGAAAATGCAGAAAGTTTAGAGGCCAAAACAAAAAATCTTAAGGATCTGCTTGACAATGCTGATCTTCTCCAAAATTGTGATGACAACACAAACAGCGATGCAGATTTAATAGATACACTTGTGAAGACCAGCTGTGAGACCAATTTGATCCAAGCAAATGAAAACGTAACTAAAACTTCTATGGCCCTAGTGAATCAGAAATCTCTACATGGCACGAATGAAATGGTTCATCTTATGCCAGATGTTAGTGATCCACCAAAAAGTTTGTCTTTCAACGAGGCAGGGGAGATAGAAGGTTTGAATGGGGAGCTTTTCCAATCAAATACATATTTGGAGACCTTTGATAAGCAGTCGTCTGCATTGTTAACAGAGCCTCAGGTCATATTGCATTCGACTACGTCGACTGTAGAAACAACAGCATCTTCTGAAAAAATATCTTTCTGTGACAATATCGAAGCTATTGTGGGTAATCTGGATATAAACAACTGTAATTTGAGGCAAATAAGTGAAATTGAAGACTCACCTAAAGACCTTAGTTATAAAAAGCGTGAAGAAGTTTGCCCCCCATCAGAATCGCGTAATCAGTGTGCTGTCACGTCTAGTTCTGATGTGATAAAATCACCACAACAAGAGGAAACATTCTCATTAGCCTCATCGTCAGAAACGTTAAAAAATCTCATATTAGAACAACTTATAAAATTAAATGCAATAAATACCCAAAATCAAAGGGAACCTATAGATGTTGAAAAGCAGGGACATTGCGGTACATCAAATATAAAATCAGTATATGCCTCTAAAAGTGATAAATCTAATCTTATTGAGACAGTAATTATAGAAGATGATGAAAATGCTAGTGACATTGAACATGAAGAGCCACTAAAAAAACGTTTTAAACTCAGTACGCACAAAATAAAACAAAATGTGGGCAAATTAACAATGATAGACAAAGATCCAGATCCACTAACACAGCTACGTTTACTTATACGAAACACCCAATGGAAAGTCCCTGATCCAATTCTAGTTCCAAAAGATAGGCTTAGCGCCGTTTTAGCATCGCCTGCCAGGGAAATTCCACTTTTAATTACTACAAGACCTGAACTAAGATTACCAGAAGCATTTGCCTATCCAGAAATAATACAGAATCCAAATATTCTTGTTATCTCAATGGCTCAGTTGGAAGCAATTTTAAAAAATGAACTCGAAGTGGGGAAAACAACTGTAAAATCAACGAAGCCTGAAATAAATAAACAGTTATCTAATAGTCCAATGAATATGCAATTAAAAAATAGTATTGACGATTTACAACTGACAGCGCGTTCGCAGCATATTCATCATACGCTAAAACAATCGAAGAATAGTTTGACAAGTGAAAATAGTGGCCATAGCGGTACAAGTCATATAGATAAGTCGGAGACTTTATCTGAAGCCATACATGAATGTGAAAAAATTGCGCAAGCAGATTTGTCTACATCAGACATTAATTCTGCTACAATGGCTATGTTAAATCAAATGCTTTGGTTGCCCTATTTCGGTCAACTATCCCAGGATATTAGAAAATCCATAAAAAGTCCAATGTCGTCAAAAGAAAACTGTTCTTCCATTGTTCCATTATATAATACGCAGTTAAATGGCGTGTCAAACTTGGAGGAAATTGTCAAAGATACTCCTATCAATAAAATATCTGAGAACGCTGTTTCGAATAGTGGCTTCCAATGTCTTAAGCAACAATTTAAAGCAAGTGAAGAGCTTTCACTTTTTCAGAAAATTGTTCAACATCAGATGCAAAGTGTACTTCAATTAAATCACATAAAATATGACTCATCAAAAGATATGCCTTCAGTTGCGGAACAGAATGCAGTGTCTTCAAACAACAAATCAAAATCCAAAGTTAACTCATCAAACGTAATTCAAGAAAATAATCCAAAAGTATATTTGAATAATAATCCAGCATATACAACTGTATGTAAAAATCAAACAAATAATTGTGACAACAATCTTTTAGTACAAGAGAAATCTTACAATTTAAGAAGTGCAGCCGCAGGTCGCCACTCCATTGAATCGAAACAATATTCCACTAACAACCAAAGAGAAATTACAGACAACAAGCCCAGATTAACATGCAAATCTTTGTCTAATCTTTTAGAGCCCGAACATAATATGTTACCATCGTCAAGTTCTTCCATTTCGTTAGCACAGAACTTATCGTCAGTTGTTAAAGAAATTAAGGGTATTTCAACAGAGTGTAAAGTTAACGACAGCAATGCAGATAGTAAAAGACAATTTCTGTGTAATGAAACTATTGTGCCTCCATCACATATAACTTTTAATAATACGAATATCAGTATCGAATCGAGCAGTAAGATTAATAAGCAAACAACCAAAACACATGAAATTTACAATTCCAGTAACGATGCTCCTGCGCTAACAACTGATACAAACGTACCCTTATGGCATCCTCTTTTCGGAAGGTAAGGCAATTTTAAATATATTCATATGTATATTATAATATATATACATCTATAAATATACATACATACATATATATATATATATATATATATATATATATATATATATATATATATATATATATATATATATATATATATATATATATTAACATATATATATGTATATATATTATTTTATATATTAACATATATATATGTATATATATTATTTTTTTGTTTTATTATTTACAATTGTTTAATATATTATTCCATTTCTTTATACATACATATGTACATATATATTTTAAAAATTGATTTTTTTTAAACATAAAAAACAAAGAGCATAATATTTTTGTTAGAAAATACAAAATTCACAAGTATTTTTTTGCGCAAGTGTAATAACTCAACACTCCTCATTTACACACTTTAAGTAAATTTTGTAATTGCAGTAAAAATGCTAAAAATTTTGCGATTTAGTAAAATATCAGCAATTTGATTTTTCGTTGCAACTGACTTGATTACCAAATTTTCTTTTAGTATTTTGTCTCAAATGATATGGTGGATGATATCAATATTGCTACAGAATATAAATCATCAATTATTCTAAGGTCTTGTAGTATTCCTCATATCTACAGTCCTTCATATATAGAACTACTTAAAGTAACATACTCTGCTTAACTCGATTAAATTTACTTTGTTTCAGTAGTAGTTGTTAGCATGGGAGTTTTAGTACCATTGCAGTTTGTAGACAGCTTTGCTACCGGTGCATAAATCTCTTCATAGTCTATACCTCGGTTCTGTAAATATCCTTTTTGCTAGCTCTATATTTTTTAGATTTCTGTTAGCGTCTTTTATGTCAGTAATTATCCATTTCGATTTTGGAGCTTTATTTATTAGTAGGTTGTTTCAAAATTTTCCAGACATTATTATTATTCATTGATTGAAGTTTATTTTTCAACAGCGGTTTGCCATTTAGCCCGATTACTACTTTTCTTGAATAAAACCCGAAAAATACGATTTGGTTTTCGAACCCTTTCACTTCGCCTAGGTGCTTCAGCTACTTGCTCTTCCATCTGAAACTCTAAATGATCTTGATCATCAGCAGCAAATATGTCACTTTGCGTACTGGAAATAGTTACAATTTCATCATTATATGTATATATATATATATATATGTATATATATATATATGTATATATATATATATATATATATATATATATATATATATATATATATATAACATAAAAAACCTTTACCCTTTAAAATCATGACTGAAAAGCTGTCAAGCTCATATATTTATACCAAAGACTACAAATACTATATGGGAATCGAAACAGAACTCAATCATATTTTTCTATTTGGAATCAACAAACACACAAGTATAATAGCTTTAGAAAGATTTTGTACAAACACAACATAACAAACAATTATAATCGACTTGCGTCTTTTTGTTTTTCTTTTTACGCTTTTATGTTTTGTTTTTATTTAGTTTTATTTATTTCTTGGTAGTTTTAATTAAGTTTATATCCGGACATATTGGCTGTCTCCGTAAACCATTAAACATAATAATGGATCGAGCGATATAATTTATCTATTATCTATTAACACTTTCCAAAAATTTAAATTTATTAGTTATTTGATGAATTTCATTAAATGCGATCGAAAAAAGAATTACGGCTAAGGAGGAGCATTGTAGTATGTCATTGTATAAAGTATATGCTTGAGTGCTTTTTAATCATGATTTGGCTAAAATGGTACTTATGATTTGGTTAGCGCCAATGAAATGCAGGCTAAACCAATAACAAACAATAAAATATTAAAATAAATATTATTTACGAAAGAAAATTATTTATTTATTTATTTCAAATTTATTATAATTAAAACTATAATAAATAATATACAAAAGCACTAGCTACTACAGGCTATCGGCTTCACGAAAGAAAATATTACTGTAAAATGTAAATAATAAAGTAAGTGTTTAGAAGTTTTTTTATGCAAAAGCTTATAAAATCAAGATATAAAAATTTTATAACAAATTATTTTGTCATTAGCATGAGACAGGCCTTAAAAGCTCAAAGCAGATAAAAAAGGAATGAAAATGCATTTTTATTTTACATTAATATCAAAATTCTTCATTAATAATTAATACGTATACACGTACGTATCCATTTCATTTTAGCAATACAAAAACAGCATATAGCAGTCCATGGCGGTGGACAACAGTTACAGCCACAGGCGAATGACACTTACGGGCTCTTAAAGAGCCCGACATTAATCCAAATGAAGCTTCAGAGTTTCGGAGAAACAATCTTAATTTTGCCTCTATTAACAACACGATGGACTCATCTTTTTACTATAACAACACGGCAAATGCTTTAAATAACAACAATAATAATAATTGCGCAAACACAGCAACCAAGCTTAATAGTGGACGACAAGAAAATCGATCGTATCTACAAAATACAGTTCCATACAGTGTCCACACACCTCAAAATAAAATAACAGGACAAGTCAGGCGAGATTCACAGTCGTCCTATGCTCACAAAGAGTATGCTGACGCAGTATCTAATATGGATTACACAAGTGTTTGGTATCAAAAACATCAAGATCAACAGTCCCAACAGCAGCAATTCAATCAACAGTTGCCGTGGGCATCAATCAGTGATAGCCACCGGAGCCACTACGAAAACTCTTCTCATGTTCCATGTTCCGCAAGATCACAAACGTTTTCAGCTTCTCGTCCATTTTATATGCAATTTAATCCATATATTACCCATGGAGCCCTTATTGCGCCTCGAAATCAACAACAACATTCTCTAGAAATAAACGACACTCACGGAAATGTACGTTATGCAGATTATAATTATACATTGCGTTAGATGACATGTACAGAATTTAAGGTATTCACTTCATTTAGAAATTTGTTGACATAAGTATAATAAGCCATTCAGAGTAGTTGCGTACCCTAAGTACACACACACACACACACACACACATATATATATATATATATATATATATATATATATATATATATATATATATATATATATATATATATATATATATATATATATATATATACCAAACAAGGATTGTAAATAATTTGAAATCATAACTTTTCCTCACACAAGAACATTTCGGTGTGAAAAATTTTGATGTGAACTTTTTTGATTACTTACAAAGTATTCTTGAATTGGCAAAATATTTAGCAAAATATATTAATTTGTTCGTTTTTTATAAAAAAAAGTAATTAACTTTCCATTTTATTTGAATCGTATTCTTCAGATGCACAAACATGTTTAAGTAGATAAATTTAATTTTACTGTTGTAAGATTTTATCTTATGCCAAGGTATTTTCCACAAATCGGATTTGAATTGAATTGATTTTGAGTTAATTCAAATGGGTTAGAAAAAATGAATTGCAATTCATTTCCAATTCATTTCAATTGATTATGAATTAATTCAAATGAGTTAGAAAAATTAAGGTAACGGCAGAATATGACTTTAATTAGTAGAGGAGCTGCGAAAATCCTATCAGCATGAGCATTAATTCATAAAACTTTAAAAAAAAATTTATATTTGTTACCAAATTGTGTGAAAAACATATGAAAGATGTGTTTAATAATCATTCTGCTTCGGTGCCAATATCAAAATTCGGGTTCAAAGCTTTTAACCACCAAAAATTCATTTTTCTTACTCATTTGAATTAATTCAAAATCAATTCAAATGAATTGCAATTCATTTTTTCTAACTCATTTGAATTAACTCAAAATCAATTCAATTCAAATGAATTGGAAATGAATTGCAATTCATTTTACCAATTCGCACAGAAATATTCGATGATCTCTATATTTTTTTGAAGGTACCAAACATTTGTTTTGCTTTGCAAAGGGTGTGTTATATATCCAAATCGCTACCACCGTTATTTTCTATATACCTACCCAGATAGCAGAACATAGTCAATACTTGCGCTTTGTAATTGGAAACTTTTTGTGAAGTTAGCGTCTAAGCAACATAGACTTTGTTTACGCAATGTTTATAAGTAGCTCTACTTGCGTGATAAGAGATTTTCTGAAGAGACTCCTGCATCTGAGAAAAACTGTCATTTTGCAAACCATACTTGATGCCATTTTCGGTACTTACTGATGACTCCGCCATGACTGTGAAGAGCAGCGGGGAGAGGATGCAGCCTTGACCTCATTATGCCTACTGAGGCAGCCCTCATGCGTCACCGCACAATGCATCACTGTATATATTTTTGACCATCCTGATCAATGGTATCAAAGTCGCGATTAAAGTCTATGAAGACACTTGCTTGTCACTCGCTCGACTGTTTCGTAATAATTCGTAGACTGCTAATGTGGTCGACACAAGAACTGCGTGGTCTAAAGCCAGCTGGCTCATCCGTAGTTCCGGTTTAAACAATGCTGCAATACGATTGTGGAGAATCTGCGCAATGACTTTGAATTTAATAGAGTACTGACTCACCGACTTAAGCCGTGTCACTGCAGTTTCGATTTCAATATGATTGGGTGGTCCTATATCGACGGACACGAAGGCTATGTCCACTATATACACAAGCGGTGTTGTCGGAAGCCAACATCCATATTCTCAGTTTGTCTACATCGAGTAAACAGTGTTACCATTGTTATATCTTATAGGCACGGTGTTTGCGTGTGCTCGTCAACCCGCAATCTGTAAATTATGCGAGATAAAAAAAATATTTTCATCCTATGATAGACAAGCCGAGTACAAGAAAACAGTAAGTTTTTGAATAATTTTAATTGGTTTATTTAAATATTATGTGAATCTTCAAAAAAAAAAAAAAACAGAGCGACAAACACCAACTTCCAACACTTTTTCGATGTGATAACTTCTCATAAGTTGCTGAACACAGACACCGGAGAACTACAATAGTCAGACTGTACAAATTTTATTTATGTTACTACGGAAATAAAGTTTGTATGCGAATAAAACCATGTGGATATAATAGAAGAACATGGTTAAACCCCATACAAAATAATTATTAGTTTTTCTATAGATATTTAGGGAGTTACAAAGCTATGTCATAAAATTTTATGGGGATCTCTTTGAAGTTAAAATGTATATTCAGGCAGAAAACTATTTGGATGGGAGCGGGAAGAAGACTCTCTTTTATTTTTAAGGAGGGCCATAATAGTGAAATAAGTTATCGTGTTGGTTTCCTTGAAAACAAAGGTCTTAGTACCAAAAAACCTTTTTTATATAACTTTAGAAATGTTTAATCGATTGTATTAGTTTTGCGCGGCCATTGCTCTAGAACAAGGTTTGTA
Organism: Germaria angustata; assembly: GCA_963681545.1. Lineage (NCBI taxonomy): Eukaryota > Metazoa > Arthropoda > Insecta > Diptera > Tachinidae > Germaria > Germaria angustata. The sequence goes on along the minus strand of OY813000.1, from coordinate 34,922,785 downwards.
TTAAAAAAATTAAGAAAATCTTGAAGAAAAGTGCGATATTTTCATATGGTCACAAAAATAATTTTGTATGAAAACCTTAACTTTTTTCTGATTTGTTCTTCAATCATGGCAAAAGCAATGACATTATTATGATCAAACATTCACTAAAAACAAATCTGATTGTGGATAATGTCATTATTAAATTTTTTCAAACAGAAAGGAAAAGTGGGTGAACGGAAGGAATAGAGTTCTATCGTTTTGAAGCAAATAAATCAATCATAATATTGATGATTACGATTACAAATAATCCAAAAATAATTGTGATTTGAATTGCCATAAAATAATCTTTCAAAGTTTTATTTACTCCATCACACTTCAATCAAATCAAATTAATAGAACTCTTCAAATAGTACAAATTGTCAATACGATCTGCAGTGTATAAGACTTTGCCGTTTTCTTTAATATACATATGCTTTTTCTTTATTGAAATATAAGTACATCATAACCTTTGTCTGTCAGTTTTGATATTGACAGCAAGTTTGTTCTTAAGCCTTTCACATATAAAACATCTTTCACGTTGACATTTTCTAAGCGTCCTTTCTCACCCAAACAAAGTTTTATGTTGCCAACGCCACTTATTTCTGTAGTATTTTCATTCGCCAAGTTTAGCGTTTTCTCGAACTGTTTAAAATTTGAAAATTTACTTTTTTCTGCACTCATGTGCTGTACTGCCACTGTCAAGGCACCAATAACCGTTTTCACATGTATTAACCATTGTTGTTTCTGTTGTGTTGTGTAGTGCTTTTTCTGCAGCTTTGTATGTGTTTGTGTGCTGTGCTTGTTTTGTCTTGCAATTAAAACATGTGAATTTCTTCTTCTCGTACTTGCTCGTGTTTGTACGTTCGTTATCAGTTTTGTTCTGTCTTTTATGTTTCACATACAATGCGTTTTGATCAACTCGATCTTCCTTAGATTTTCTAGCCTGATCTTCTTCCAATATCTTTACACGTTAAATGCTAGGGTTTGGTAACTCACCCCTTGTCTCCAAAGCACAACGAAATGGTTCGTATGATTCTGGCAGGCTATACAGCAGCAAAATAGCTAACAAATCATCTCCGATGGTAACACCAATTTCTTCCGACTTTGAGACAACGTTCAAAAAATTGCTTAAATGTTCACATACATTTTCTCCGTCTTTCATACGGGCTAAGGCCACTCTCTTTAAAAGCGTGGCTTTTCTGACTGGACCTTTAGATTGAAATGTTGATTCCAATTTATTTCACATAATCTTTGATGTCCCGCAATCTGCAATGAGTCCTAATTCTGATGGAGTTACTGACAGCAGTATGTCGGCACATGCCTTCTTTCTGGTCGTTCATTTGCCATTTCAAAAGTTTTGATGCTTCACTATCGGCAGGAGCTTCATTTGTTCCGTTCACGTAATCCCTTAGGTCATACTTTATAAGGACAACTTTCATCTGAAGCTTTCAGGAATCATAATTATCTGCGCTCAACGATTCTATGCGAATACCGGTTCCCAACATTTTAATATTTATATTTGTTTAACAAATTTAATTTGAACGATACAATACTTTATTTAAAATTTTAATTAATTTAAACACCTTAGCGCAAGGCTCTCTGGGCCAAAGTTGTCGGGTCTAGGTAGTTTATGGCAGTTATTTCAATTTAAAGGACAGAAGATACAAAAGTAACAAATGATAAATGTCATAATAAGCAATATTCAAGATTAAGTGTTGCCATGTCATTCGAAAAAACTTCGCTATTCCCAACATATATATATATATATATATATATATATATATATATATATATATATATATATATATATATATATATATATATATATATAAGTATATATATATATATATATATATATATATATATATATATATATATATATATATATATATATATATATAATTTTTTTATTTTAATATTTAAGCTTAAGGTCTTTTTTTATTTAAAAATTTTATTAAAAAATAATCGATATTTCGATACTCATTGAGTATCATCTTCAGGACAATACTCAGCTGTATTTGGGTATGGGGCTGCTGAGTTTGCGTCTGGTGTGTGGAATATTGCACAACATAAGCGTGTTGATAATCTAAATCTCTTTGAAGATATGGCAAACTCAACATTTCCTGATGGTTTGTAATGTTGAGAAGAGCAGATCCTGGGGGATCCTGGTAACCTTTCTACAATATTTCTTTGGTTTTTATATAGGGATCCATTAATTTTTACTTCATCAGTAAATGTGAGCAGAAATGTACCAGTTACAGTTTTCTCTACACCATTATTTGTTGTTATAGTGACAGTTTGATCATTGATAATGATAATCCCTTCGTCGATAACTGTGAGGGCTTCTAGATGAGAAGGGCGAGTGATGTTGGGTAATCCAATCTCTTGCAAAATGATGTCAGAGTAGCAATTTCCGATAGCCAGAATTTGATTTCCACAGTCTGCCACACTGGTTGCCTCATCAAAATGAAGAATTGTGTTATTGTGTGAACAGGGTACAGGGTTACTTTTCTACAAACTAAATCTGGTTTCGGATACTTAATTAAAAAGTATCCATCTATTACAAAAGTATATCAAAATCATTTTTTTTATAAACCAGTTCACATAACAAATCTCTAACGATCATAAAATTTCTATTCTATCACAGTTTTCTTAAGCTGGAAAAGTACTGTTAGCCTGTTTTATATTACTGGGTTCATTGTATAGCATCAACAGTTTTTTGCTAATCCCGAGCATTTGAGATTTTTTCATTTCAGAATTTTTTTGTTTCATTGTGCGTGCGGCATGTCCTGTCCCTAGAATGTTCTATCAAAACGTTTCAATTTTGATATTTATGAAAATGCATAAATATAGTACATATGTATACATAAATATGTATGTATAATTCTTGTAAATTAAGGAATTTAATTATATATGTAAATATAGTGCGCTCTCATTTGTTAACATATATAAAAATTGAGAGGACTTAAAGAGAATTAGTTAATTTGTTATGAGTACGTATGTATGTATGTAGTTGTTACGCACTAATATTGTTAATCTATTTTTTTAAACAGAAATATTTTTAATATTCAAGTTATGTTTTATATAATCACTTATGTACACTTACCATAAATGAAATCTGTTTTCTTTTGTATTATTTAAATAAAAGCGAATTAATGGTAATTTTTTTTTCTAGAATTTTATTCCTTTAAAATAAAAAATACATACATATTTACTGAATTAAATAAAAAAAATAAAAATTCTTTTTGAAATATACTCTAATATACTTGTTGAAATATGCTTCAAGACATAAAGAATGCAAATGGACAGAATTTTGGAAAAATTTTACCAAAGTTGAAGTTTTGTATTAGCCTTTGTTCTGTATAAAATATCAAAAGTCTCCATCGATCCATGTGTTGCTAAAGGAATTACTTTGGGTCAAAACTCACAAGCACAGAATATACATACACAGAATACCCAACTTTGACGTTTAAAAAGGGTCCGAATCATATTTTGCATATACTTTGTATAACGTGCATAAAGTTTGTGTGAAGAGATACCTAAGTATATAAAAACAACTAGATTAGCTCTCCCTTTCACATAAACTTTATGCACGTTTTCAAAGTTGTCGGGTCTATGTGTAGTTTATGCTCACAAGATATAGTAGAAAATTTGTAATCTCTAACTGCCAACAGTTGCCATCTGTTACAAAAAGTTGTTTTCTTTTTCAATATTTTGTTAACCCAAAATAGGGAGACCGGCTTTGCTGCCAATTAGCAGCTGATGTCAGTTCAGTATCATCACTGTTCACTGTGATATACATATGTATGTATGCTTTTTGCCGTTATTGCTCGATTTACAATTTTGAATGTCTCTGTTATACTTATGTATACTTATATATGTATATGTAAGTATGTAGTATGTATGCATATAAAAACAAAAAAGAAAAAACTGTAAAATAACCCATTGCAATTTTTTCAGCATACAAAAATGATTGCGAGCTTAATAATATACTTATGTATGTATGTATGTATGTACGTACATACTTACATTTATACATACGTACGTATACTTGGAGAGCGGGATAACGAAATGATTAAGAATGACAATTTAGTTAGTAATTATTGCTGACATAAACGTATAAAAAATGTATTCGTATTAGTTAATTTATGGGAAATGCTTTTGTTTAAAATGAGTCGGTAGGCACCTTATACAACAATATACTATGTACATATGTAATTATGTACATATACAACATGTAAGTATGTTCATATGTAGATACATACATACATAATATGTAAATTTTATAGGACGACCGTAGCTATGATAAATTAAGTTCCATTTTTTCAATAGGGTGAGAGCCTCTGTCATTCCACCACCTGAAAATAAATGTACGTCTTCTTCGCATGTTTAAGAAAATAAGCATCAAAAATACTCCTTGAAGACCATTCATCATATTTATCAATAACACATAAACTTGATGTCTTGGTGAACAGAACGTTACTATTTCTAAAAGCCATGTGGACAGAAGTATTATTCCTGCCAAGCTGATATATTTTGCGCTGAAATTAAGATAAAAAAAAAAACACACGTCTATATAAGTACATGTATACAATCATATGTACATACATATGTAAGTATGTAAGTAGGTATAATGAAAATGTAGCTGAATAAGTCAATATAAGTATATATGTATGTAAATATATACACACATGTATGTATGTACAGTTATTCACACTTTCGTAAGTCCCCTTTCACACACATCAGGTTTTCTTGATTAAGTTTCAATTCAGCTGTGAGAAAGATAGAGAAGGTAGTACATACGTTCTCTGTCATTCTCATATCACAGCTGAATAAAAACTTGATCAAGAAAACCTGATGTGTGTGAAAGGGGACCTATTGTTCTTTAAAAAATAATCACAAGAGTAAAATTTAATAAGAGGAATACTGACTGAAATACTATCATTATAAAAATAAATGTCGCTCCTTTAGTCCTGTTTCACACACATCAAGTTTTCTTGATCAAGTTTCAATTCAGCTGGGAGAGAGATAAAGAAAAGAATACATACTCTCCCTATCGCTCTCCCGGCTGAATTGAAACTTGATCAAGAAAACTTGATGTGTGTGAAACAGGACTTAGTTCAACATACAGACAGACTTAAACAAGAGCGGAGGTTTTCATGCCGCCTATCGCTGCACCATTATTTTAAATTGAGCGGTTTTCAGATGTCAAACTGCAAATATCAGTAGACTCTAATCTATCTATCTATATACAGTGGCTCACAGCTTATTTCGTGCAGTTGCAAAATACAGCTTTGAACCGTTATTGCAAGAAAGCCAGAGATTTAATCAAAAATAAAATTTTTGTGAAAACATTCCTTTATTGAAATGAAAAATTTGTACTAATGTTTTTAAGCATATGCAAAAGTAATTAAAAGAAAACTTAAAATATAAGAAAAATTCAAGTCACAGCTTATTTCGTGCAATGCCAGCAGCCTTAGAAAAAACTTAGATGAATTATGATTTAATATTTGGTATGGCCTCCCTTTTGCTTAATTACACCTTTAAGATGATTTTCCATCGAGGCGACAAGTTTTTGGGTAGTTTCGGGGGAGATCTTGTACCACTCCTCGACTAGAGCAGTTTTTAGTTCGTTCAGATTACTAATCTGCCTTTTCTGTATCGTCAATTCCAAAATTGAACACAAATTTTCTATTACGTTTAAGTCGGTAGATTTTGGAGGCGGATTCATGAGATGTGGGCAGTCCCATAGCAGCCACGACTGCACAATCCCAGATTTGTGCTTCGGGTCATTGTCTTGGTAATACCGAAAACGATTGCTTATACCCAAAGCATTGACACTTTGCAACAAATTTTCTTTCAATATGTTTAAATACATATTTTTGTCTATTGTGCCTTTGATAAAAACAATGTTACCAACTCCAGAGGCAGCCATACAAGCCCAAACCATCACACTTCCACCACCGTGTTTGACAGTTGGTCTTAGGTGTTTGTTCTGGAGCTCTGTATTGGCCTTACGCCACATGTAATTTATGCCATCCGAACCAAAAATATTGAATTTTTGCTCGTCGGCAAAAATAACGTTTTCCCAGAACGTATTTGGCTTTATCACATGATCCTGGGCAAATTTAAACCCACTTTTTATTTTTGTGTGATATAAACGTCTTTTTTCGAGCTACTCGGCCGTGGAAGCCATGTTCCCGTAGTACACGGCGCACTGCTTCGGCACAGCATACTTTACCCGTTTCATTTTCAATCTCGACCACCAACTTTATAGACGATATCTTTGGATTTTTTTAATTTTCCGGACAATCTTCCTTTTGTCAGCATCCGTAAAAATTTTATTTGGAGCATTTCTGCCTTTGTCCGCCACTCGATTCTCGCGTACATATCGCTGTATAATGTATTGCACCGTACTAACACTCAGTCCTACCATTTCAGCTATTTTACGCTGACTTTTTCCTTTTTTAAAATGCATTAGGCCCAACTCCCGTTTTTCTAAACTTGTCCGTTTACCCATCTTTCAAAACACACGTGATACTCTCTTTGGGTGCGATTTTAGAATACTTATACGCAAAACCAAAGAATAGAATACTAAATAAAATAAAAAATAAGGGTATTCTATGTCGTATGTCGTATTTTGTATTAATAAAAGAAACTGCACGAAATAAACTGTGAGCTTTTTTTCTCATAACTATTCTTTTTTTGATCTTTATAAAAGAAAAGATAAATTTTTCAAATTTTCTTTATTACGCATTTTATTATAAACATATTTAGTTAGAATTGAACGATATATTTTTTTCGGTATCATCATTAGTTTTAATTCTTTAAGGTTAAAAAGTTTTGTTTTGCATCTGCACGAAATAAGCTGTGAGCCACTGTATATAAAATAGGATGTGTGTATGTATGTATGTATGTATGTACATATGTAACGTAATGGCTCCAAAACGGCTGGGCCGATTTTGACGAAATTTTCAGGAAATCTTCAGAATACTCGGGCGGGTGACACTGTGAAGTCTGATTTCGGTCCGTGGGCGGAGGGGCGTAGCAAAATCCAATAATTCATAAAATGAGAACGGCTTGGCCGATTTCTGTAAAACTTTTTGTCAGTTGTTCGTATTTTCGAGGAGAAGGTAAAATCCCTCCGGAAAATTGGAAAAATCGAAAATCGAGTTTTTGTATGAAATTTTGTTTGAAATTATTCCTTAATGGCTTTTTAAATGAAAAAATAGAAAGTTTGTCTGAAGGCTTAAAATTGGGGCGAGGCGAAGTTCGCCTGGTCCGCTAGTTTGTAATAAAAGGAAACCACAAAATATCAGCACAGAATGATTCTATATTTGCACAAAGAAGACAAATCATATGTTAAAATTGAAGAAATGATGGATGGAAATCGAGATCATGCAGCATTTCAAGAGTGCTTTAACATTTGAAAGTGCCAAGCATTAAGACCGCCATAGATATTTAAGCACCTGTGAATACAGACAGAAAATAAAAAAGTGAAACGAACGAATTTTTTCAAATTCAGCATTGCTTAAAATTCATTCCAGTTCGATTTCACGATATTCATAACTGTGCTATTCTCAAGATCTCTTTATTAAGTGAAAAAACCTTATAATTAAATACAATTATTCTTGGTTAGTATGTATACTAGTACTAAAAAAAGGTACTTATGTATGTTCTAGTGTTATAAAGTGGCAATGTTTACTTAGTAATAGATACAGAGTCATAAATGACTGCAAACATAAAATCATTATTAGAACAATAACAACAGTTTTCCAACATCGGTCATCAAAAAATTGCAATAAAATGGATGGATAGAGTCTAATATTCCACCAAAATTTGATATTTTTTTCAATTAGTTCCCCCAGCTTCATTTATACTAATGTACTTTATAGTAGGGTTAGTGAGTCTTCTGTAGGATGTGGAATACATATTTGTTGTTCTTGTTTTTGTTATAAAATCAAAATACTTATTTGAATTTATTATCTTTTTTTCAACCATAACATACATATGTAGTTATTGACATATCGTCATTACTCATTTGATAATCACCATCCATAGTTTCCATTTTCTAAAAACATTTCAAGATATATGTACATATGTAAGCATATAGGTACATACATAAGTATATAGATATGTATGTACATACGTATTTACTTTTAAATCATCTTTGTTGAGAAGAGAGATGATATTAAATTCTACACTTTTATAATTTAGTTGAATATTTAATGTGTTATGTTGAAAAGTTTATTATCGACTAACAATTTTTTCAAAAACGTACATTTCATAAATACAACATACAACATGTTAACTATGTACATGAATATTTTTTTTATTTTTTATTTATTTGTTTTCAAGTCTATGAATTTACAATTCTTACAGACTGATTACATAGGTATATTTTTATATATGTACATATGTAAGTATGTTTATAAATACAAAATTTAAAAGTATAATAGTTATCGAAAATTATTCAAAGCAAACAAAATATTAGGTTTTATTAGATTATCATTTAATGAGAAATCAATATAGGAGTAAAGTTTATTAAATTCCTTGCAACTCTTAACAAATATTCAAATAACAAGTATACAAATAACATTATAATCAACACCTACCCATAATGTTACAACTGTATAATACATAGATTTTTCAAAAAACAAAATACAATATACATATATAAGTTTAACTAGCTATGTGAAACAATATTTAAACATTTCCTAAAATTTACGAAACTAGGCTTTGGAAGAGGTTTAGTAAAAATATCTGCTAACTGTTCTTTAGAATTAACAAAGCCTAACTCAAATTCGTTATTATCAAATTTTTCGCGTATAAAATGATACTTGACATCAATGTGTTTAGTACGTTTGTGATATTCGGGATTTTTGATAAGTTTGATTGTGCTTTTGTTATCCATGTGTAAATAATTTTCCTTTATGCTGCAAGTTACTTCTTTTAAAAATCGTTTTATCCAAACTATATCTTTTACAGCTTTACATCCCGCTATGTATTCAGCTTCAGTAGTTGAAAATGCAACTGTGCGCTGTTGTTGAGATCTCCAAGCAACTGTACATTCACCTAGTTGCGTTATGACTCCAGATGTAGACCTTCGATTTTCAATATCTCCTGCATAATCAGAATCGGAAAATGTTTTTAATTCAATTTTATATGGTTTTGTGTAATAGAGCCCATAGTCAAGACTGCCTTTAATATATTTTAAAACTCTTTTTGCCGCATTTATATGCACTTGACATGGTTTTTCCATATATGTATCTGCTCAACACACACACTGCATACGAAATATCTGGTCTACTTATAATTGATAGATATATTAATGAACCAATCAATTCTTTATAAGGAAAATTCGTATATTCCTCTGCATTATTATAATGATTATTGACGTTGATGTAGAAATATAGACTCCGAATTTAATATTTTAATTTGAAAACCAAGAAACTTATTTAATTCACATTCTCTTAGTTCAAAATTTTTTCTGAGATGTCTTAATAAATCAGCAGCAAGTTTTTCATCATTGTATATTAACAAACCATCATCAACATATATTGCTAATATAACCTTCGAACCCTTTACGTTCTTTATAAAAACGCATGTATCGGAATCACTTATTTTCGTATTAAATTTGTCAAGAACTTCACAAAATTTTTTATTGAAACAAGGTGCTTGTTTCAATCCATAAAGACCTTTTTTCAATAAGCAAACTTTTTTAGAGTCTTTAACATACCCAAGTGGTTGACTAATGTAAATCTCTTCATTTAGCTCACCATACAAGAAGGCGGTCTTAATATCAATATCTTAATATTGCTTTATAACCATTCTTTCAGAAACTGCAACAGCAAGCATTAAACGAATTGAATCATATTTGACCACAGGACAATAAGTTTCTTCATAATCTATGCCATGCTCTTGAGTGAATCCTCTGGCTACCAGGCGAGCTTTATACCTCTCAACTGTGCTATCAGATTTGTATTTAATCTTATACACCCAGCGACAATCTACTAATTTCCGTCCTTCGGGCAACTTGCATAGCTTCCATGTATTGTTTTTCATTAGTGCATTGCATTCATCGTCCATTGCATTTTTCCATTTATCAGAACTTTTACACTTAATGGCTTCTTCATATGACACAGGTTCGTTTTCTTCAGTTGCTGAAAGAAACAACTCATCAAAGTTAATTTTTCTCTTAGGTTTTGGCCTTAGATTATATCCTGTTTGCTCTGCTCTTCTTAATTTTATATACTCTTGATTTTCGAGCTCAATTGCTTGAGATCTGGAATTTTCGGATTGAGAGCTTATCGGTTGTGTACATTCTTCTTCTTGATTACCACTTAAATTAGGTACTAAGTTCTGGTTTTCTTGAACTATTTCCTCATTTATATAATTAATTTATCGCCATCATTTATTTTAATTATTTGATCTTCATCACCAAAAACAACGTCTCTATGTATTTCAATTCTTTTATTATGTTCAAAAAATATGCGATATCCTTTATAATTCAAATCGAAACCAACAAAAAAGCCCTTCCTGCTTTTTGCATCCCACTTTTTACGAGTTTGTTTTGGAATGTGTGCAAAAACTAGAGTACCAAAAACTTTTAAATTATCAATTCTAGGTATTTCGTTAAACCATAACTCAAGAGGAGACTTCTTTTCAACTGAACTTGATCCTGTTCGGTTCAATACATAAACGACATGATGTACTGCTTCAGCCCATAGATACTTGTTTAATTTTTTAGTTTGCAAAATACATCTTGATAGTTCAACAACTGTCCGCATTTCTCTTTCCGCCGATCCATTTTGTTCGGGAGCACACGGATTTCTGATGTATTCCATAGTGTTTGAATAAATTATTCATATCTTTATTGATAAACTCTGTTCCATTATCAGATCTGAATTTTTTAATTTTTATATTTTGATTTCTCATAACATTTATACAAATTTTTTACATTTTCAAAAACCTCACTCTTTTGTTGTAAAAAGTATACCCATTTAAATTTGGAGTAATCATCTTTCAGTAATAAGAAATATTTGGACTGTCCAATTGAAACTTCTTCCATTGACTCCAGGAGTTTTCGATCTATTATTACTTTGTACATAAGGTAGCTTATAAAGTTTTCCCAGACAACAACCTTCACAAATTTTATTTTCTACATCTGTATATGTTATTTGTCTTGATTTCAAAATTTGTGTTACATGTTTCATATTTTGATGAACAAATCTTTGATGCCATATATTAGAAGTATTAACACTTCTGTTTGCAATATAGTTGTTTTTCTTTCTTAGAACTTTTATTTCAAATCCAAATAAATTGCCATTTCTGTTTCCAACGGCTTCAATTTTATTATTTCGAATGAAATTACCTTGGGTTTTATTCAATTTCATATTATACCCTTTATCCATAGCTGCCGTTGCAGAAAATAAATTGACCTTCATATTAGGCACAAACAAAAATTTTTCGTGCCACCCATCGCTATTTACTCAAAATTCTATGTTTCCTTCGCCCTCTGCATTCAAAATAGTGAAGAACAAAATGTAACAAACTTATTAGGTTTTTACTCTTCTATGTTGTCTTGATATTTCAAAGTCCTTGTTCTTCCCTCTATTGCGTTATCCTTTTGTCCGAACTTTTCTTCAACTTTTGCACAGCGTTTTGAGCCAAAAATTCGTTTATCCTTCTAGGCGTCTTGCTTGTTCTTCAGAATCTTTCATCGATTTTGCACAGCGTCTTAAGCAAAATTCTTTTATCCCTCCAGGCGTCTTGCTTGTGCTTCACAGCCTCTCTTAAAGAATTTGTCCTTGCTTGATTTTTTTGCTTCTCGCAACTAAAGCTTCTTGAATTATATACACACATATATATATATATATATATATATATATATATATATATATATATATATATATATATATTTTAGCTTGAGTGTCCTGGGCCCATAACCAGTTGAATATTTAATGTGTTATGTTGTTTATTATCGACTAACAATTTTTTCAAAAACGTACATTTCATAAATACAATATACAACATGTTAACTATGTACATGAATATTTATAACAAGTATTCAAATAACAAGTATACAAATAACATTATAATCAACAAATTTGCTTCTATTTGCGGAGTAGTAGAAATTAGTAATGAATTTCCAATTGCTATTCTTAGTACATAGAATTATGTAGCTAATATTATCTGCCAGAGATGTACTCACAGCTATAACTCAAGACGGAGTGATAAAAACAATCAATTTTATCTCTTTATATGTATGTATATAGTTATGTACAATATTTTATAATATTGTGAAATTACATTACGTTATTTATTAAAAAATAAACAAATTTATATAAAACTAGTTATAACTAAAATATTTTTTTTAATTTTCTTATATCATTTGAAAGAGGTACATATCGAGCCTTTGCTGCAATAACGTAATAATTTAAAAAATGTTGGTTTGCAGAAATTGGGTTTAAAGTTTTGAATTTACACACAACTTAATGGTAAAAGAAAATTTTGTTCTTTCCTCAAGAGCTGAGTATACAAAATATTTTTATGAAACTTTTGCAGAATATAAAAAACGACAAGGCGAATAATTTCGTAATATAACCTTATAAATTCAAATTTTGAGTTACTACGGTATTGCACCAAAGGCTCGATATGTACTCGTATGTATTCAAATATTTTATCTGTAATTAAACAATACGCAGATGTGTTAGGTGGTATATTCTTACGTGATTTTAGTTAAACTATTTTGGTGCAAGTGATTTAAAATTTTCTCATTTTAATAACAGATGTGGATCACCAGAATAACTGTGTACCATCTTGAGAAATTTAGCAACATGAATTTCAGTAAGCTTTTTTTACGCACAGTTCTTATGGAAATGTGAAATTCAAGTAGAACTCTGTACTAGGCTTATAGATAGTTTCCACGAAAGTTCATTAAATTGCCATCCTGATCGACAAGTTTCACCGGAATGGTATTTGTTGATCTCATACTTACAGGTAAGTATATAACGGTAACCAGTGCGTCTGTTAGTCCCCTTTCACACACATCAGGTTTTCTTGATCAAGTTTTTATTCAGCTGCGAGAATGATAGAGAACGTATGTACTACCTTCTCTATCTTTCTCACAGCTGAATTGAAACTTGATCAAGAAAACTTGATGTGTGTGAAACAGGACTAAGTAACGAAAACTTAGAAAAAGTATCTGAAGATATTTTATTTATAATAACGATTACGATCTACATATGTCGTAATACTTTTCCACTTAGGAATGATTTAATCGAACGTTACTTGTTGAAATAAATATAATCGGTTTAAAAAAGCATACAGATTATGCCTATTGTCTAAAGAGAATACCGACTATACATACATAAATTACAATTTATATCCTTAGATGCACTTTTTTAATGATAAATCTAAGAAATTCTATTAAAACATCCGAAACTAAGAATTTTATAGTAATACGAAGCGCAAATTATTATATACTTGAGAAGCGTTTATTTCACCCTTAAAAAGCATATATAAAAATGTGAGTTTCTCTTTTGATTTTCAATAGTATTGTTCTGGGCTGCCTATAAAACCAAAAATAAATTTTTATTAATACCCCTTATTGACGCCGTTGTCGTCAAATCAAGTCGACATTAAAAAATTGGCAGTCCTGTGATCGCCGTCGACAATATTTCAGTATTATTAACGTCCACTTGCCATTCTATAAGCTTTAGTAATAGTAATTGTGTATCAATAATATTTTATTCTTGGCCAAAAAATTGGTGTTGATGACATGTATTAAACACGACGACGTCAAATAGAATAAACATAAAGCTTATAGCAGTTAACATGGTCTAGCGCTCGTTCGTGACGCTAGAAACCACGGTTAGGCTCTATTTTTATAGAAAAACTTATTTTTACACCAATTTCTTTGGCACATATTTCAAAACTATTTCAATAAATCGATTTCAATCATTTTACACAAGTTATGTAGGTACATATGTTGCAAGTGAAATAAAATATAAAAAAATTATTTTATTTCATAAACGAACTTTAGATATTTTTATAAATAAAAAACTATTTTATTTCAATACTCCGACGCCTCTTAAATTTGTTTTTTGTAAAAACACCTTATGAAGTAAGAGATACATATTGTTACGAATTTGGTCGTGAACAGTCCTATTATAGTTGTTCGAGAACATACTGAATTATTGTTATTCTTATTTGCTTGTATTATTCATCGTAATTATTCTAGAAGATGCTGAATTGTTGTTATTGTTATTTGATTTTATTATTCATTGTAAATGAGCACATGACAACTATACATACATGCATACATAGATAATTGTTAAGCCACAGTGGAGAGAATGACCACAGACACACAAACACACATGTTAAATACGTGCGGCTGCTAAGTGATTGAAACAGCGAATACGCTCATGATTATTGTTGTTGTTGTCCGTCGGCATTTGTATGTCTGATTGGAGCGTGTGTGTATGTGTGTGTGTGCGTGCCTTGTGCTCATGTTTAATTTAAGTGTACGATGATGTGCGCAGCTCTATAAACATTACGAATGTTCGAGAAATGATCATTGAGAGTATATAAGCTGCGCACATCATCGTTCAGCAGTCAGTCTAAGACAGTATTCAGTTAGTTGAACTTCGGTTCAGTCTAGAGTCAGAGTTCAGTCAGCAGACAGACAGTGTTGAGTCTGTAATTAGTGAGTGAGTTGTTAGACTTTACCGTGATCGTGTAAAGTGTATTAAGTGGTTACTATTGCTTTTGAGCATAGTACAGTGGTATTAAATTAAATAAAGTAGTGGCTGTTAAATACTGAAAATTGAAGTATTGAGCGTGTAATTTCATTGCAATAAAAGAACCCACGGAAAACGTTTTTAAAAAAAGGTAAAAACGTAACAATATATTAGAAAAGGTCGAAAAAAACAGTTTTAATTAAAAAATAAATGTTTTTAAATTTTTGATTTTTCTCGAAAATGCTTCTTTCCTTTCCTCTCTCTCTCTCTCTCTCTCTCTCTCTCTCTACGAACTATAACTTTTCATTTTAATCAGTTACGATACCCACACACATATTCTTTTCAATTTTTTTCTCTCAGCATCTCCGTGAATGTTCTTTACAAGGCTACTTGTAATTTTTTTGTAATTGTAATGTAATGGGGGTTTGGCCCAGGATGGCCCTTTCCACTGCGACCATTGTTGATCTATTGTGCTTCCCCCGTCCCTAGCAGTTTAATACGTTTGCAAATAGGATCAGCTCCTTCAATGGGAGCATTAGCAGATCCTCTCCACTCAGCATATATGCATGTAGAGTCCTGTGTCTTCTGTGGCACAATGCCCCACAATTTGCTATCAAGTGTTCCATCGACTCCTCATCTTCACCGCAAAATCTGCAGATGTCCGTGTCACGTAAGCCCATACTGTATAGGTGGGCTTTGCAGGTGTATTGGCCTGTGAGCGCTCCTACCAGCATCCGTAGGCTTTTCCTGTCCAGTCTTAGAGCCAGATCTGCCCTCCCAGCGTCAAAACGTGGGAATTTCTTGGAGTGACATAATACATTGATATCATTCCAATGTTGTGCAATGGACGATGTCCATTTCGAAATCTCCCCTTTAAGGAGACTTTTGTGGAACCCAAAAGAAGGGGTGGGTCCAATGAAGTTCCACTCAGCCCCTCTTCTCGTCCGCCATCTCATTCCCGGCATGCCCCTGATGCCCTGGTACTCATATCAGAGTAATCTGATTATGAGTCACCATGTCATTGAGCTTGTTGTGACATTCCAGTAATAATCTGGACATGTACGTACAGCCTCTCAGTGCCTTAAGAACCGATTGGCTGTCCGAGAATATCTTAACCCGTATTCGCCTGTGTCCTCTCTCGGATAGGGTCCGCACAGTTTCCAGTATAGCGTAAAGTTCCGCCTGGAAAATTGTCGTATCCCTGCTCTAGGCCCCACTATTCCCGCGCCAACTCCTTGGAGCGTTTTTGAGCCGTCCGTGTACCACATTTGCGATCCATCTCTGATCTATCCTGGGTTTGCGCACCATTCTTCCCTTGTGGGGAAGAGGACCCTGTATTTCCTGTCGAAACAGTATACTGGGTCCATAGAATAGCCAAATGATCAGTAAGGTTGCGCGCCCTAAGGTTCTCTTTCCCGTAGATAAGATTGCCCTTATAGCTGCCTCCGCCTACAAGGCTACTTACTCTTTTATTAATGTATTTTATATTATTTACTGGACGACGATTTGACGAAGAGGCCCATCATCGGCCGCCATGACCGAAAATCTTAAGGATAATTCGGGAAAACGGAGTGTGGTTTTGGCGGTAGATGGGACTTCAGAGCCTAGGACAAACCAACTGTCCAAAAACTACTTTCATCATCACCCCTCTCAACGCATCTGCAGTGGGATTCAATATAAGACTTGACGAGCAATTATTTTAATTTGCGCACACAGCTAACTATAATAAAAACTAATATAATAAACACACCTCTACCAACTAAGGGGGTAAGGGGTAAAAAATGCTGAGTTCATAATAATGTTAAATATTATGCTAGTATAAGGAGACGTAATTTACAGAGGGAACTAAGTAAAATTTATTACTACATATACTTACAAAAAAACACGGGAACAACGGAAAAGTTTATACCCTTCTTTCTCTCACCCCTTCTTTGCATACAGGAGTTGCGATTGTCACCAGCAACTTGTAACTAGCAGCAGGAAGTAAATAAATTATATTTATTGGAATAATTTAGTGAAAAATAATACGGGAATTTATTTTATTCACCGTATACCAAATTTTCACCATGATTTTTATGTAAATTATCCGAGCCAAACATCGAGAACGTTGGCAACTGTTTTAACGACTTCACAAAAGGAGGAGGTAATTAATTCGTGTTTATTATTTTTACTTTTTTTATAGTATTTGTACACACGCATAACTATTTCATTTCTAAAGGGATTTAAATTTTTTTTTTTTGAAAGTATTTACTTGCCCGCCCGAAATAGTGATCATTGCATAAGTCCTCCATTTATGTACCGAAATTTTCAAAATAATTTTTTTGTTTGTATACGATGGGCAATCTGCCCCCATTCCTCGGACGGACAAAATGGCGGCTTGATATAATGGTATTTTAATCTTTCCTAGGGCTAAAATATAAACTAGAAATTTATTATTGGGGTTTTGAACTAACCCATAGTTGCTTCGTTTTCTCTGTCATTTGAGTCTATTACAATAATTTGTATAAACTCCAATAAATCAATCTGTACAGTATAATTCGCTTATAATCCACGTTCAAATTTGCACACAAATTTTGGACTATAGCGCCATAACCACAATTTTTCTATAAGACAATATTTTCTTATAGGTGAATTCGTACACAATTTTTCTTTTTGACTATAAAAAAAATATAACAAAATGCTAATATTTACATAATTAACAAAAAAAAAACGTTTCTTCATTTGATAATAGAATTTTATTTACAGAAATCTGTCTGAAAGCATTTATGTAACTACATACATATGTATCTACATACTTATTGCATGTATACATTTACACATACTTACATACATATGTACATACTTATTGTGTGTATGTAAGTTTTCTTATATTATTTAAAGCAATTTGTTATTTTTGATTGATTTAATTTTACTGAATTTTTAAGAACTTTGTCCTCTATCTTTTCAAATATGTTGTCAAAATTTACATCGTTATCCATTTTGGAAACAACTTGTATGTACATACATATGTACAATTTTACTCAAAAAAGTCAGTTTGTTTTATTGAACAACATTAAAAGGGAAATCACTTGATTTTTGTCAGAATAATACTGGGTTCCATTCTTATGTACTAAAATTTGTCAATTGGAGATGTGAAAAACTTCGCACTAATTTATTTTTTTTTTTTGCCTCACATATAAATGGCGTATAACGGAAAATGGACTATATTGGTAATGGATTGAATAACGAATATTTTGTATGAACTTCACTAATATATGGCAGAAAGTAAACCTTTTTTGGAATATATTGCTAATTCCACTATAAGCGGTGTGGCTTATAAACGAAATATACTGTAATCTTGGACAGTAGGTTAATTATAGCTGTCCCTTTAGCATCGGACACAGCCAGACAGTGTTCCGGATAGGCCCAGACGGACAGCGTTAGATCGACTCTTATCTTTAAGGATCCAGAATATGCATACATATATACCTTACGGCTAATGTAGATTGTTGAGATTTCAAACAGAATGTCGAACTGATATAAATACATACTTACATATGACCATTCTATCTGCCTTTCATTGTTTGTAATTTTTCGTGGTCACAAATTTCCATCTGCCTCAAATTTTCATAATATGTGAAATATTGTAAAAACTTGTGTAATTTTCTTTAGCTTTCTTGTAAAATACTTTGTTAGAATTCAGTAGCTTGTAAAGACTATTGTAAGAATTCTTACCGATTATGCAAAAAAAAAAAAAATACTTACTCCTGCTGGGTTTCTTCAAAACTGTTTTCATCACAGCAAAGGCTGCCACTTTGGTCATCATTTGAATTCACCCTAACACCTTGTGCTCTCAGCCTTCGAAAACCAAGGAATGCTACGGTCATTGCAATGAAACTTAGCAAAATTAAAGTAGACACAGGCGGTATAAGATACCGCTGTGATTCACAAATCGCTGAAAGCAAAAACAAAGAAGTATTAAAAATTATGATATTGTATACATTTATCGGAGCAAACAAGACACAAAACAATGCAAATATTAAACGATCAATAAGCACATACATACATATGTAACTATTGTGATCTTTTGACAATTTCCTAGTTTTAAGGTCCTCAAAAAATGTATCTTTCGCTTAATATTTTGGGACTTTCGAACCTTACTAAATAAACAAACCATTACGTATCATAATATACTATTATCTATTTAATTGCATGAAACAAATTGGGACCATGAAAGAAGTTATAAACCTTTGACTTTTGTGTGTAACTATATATAATGTAAATACATTTAAACCTCGATTAACCGGGCCTCTATTAATCGGTTATATCTATTAACCTGCATGCGGTTCTTTTTATTTTTTCCCTCTATTACCCGTGCTTTACATCTATTATCCGTGCTTTAGATTTATACCTCTATTAACCGTGCTTTACATCTATTATCCCTGCAGCATTCATGTGTTTTTTATTATGTAAATCTAAATCCGGTGTTTCCCCTTTTTAAGTTCATATGCCCACACATAAGAACATATTTGCGTTCTTATTCATTTAGTAAATGAAATTTGATCTGCTAACACCTGTTGTGGAATGATGGCTCCTTCAAATAGTAAATTACCAAAAAGAGCAATGAAAAGTTCTTTCAATTAAAGACAAAATTACTTTGATTCATGACTACGACAAAAATATATGTATCTGTTAAGTTGCTGTCTGAAAATTATGGAGTTGGTAAGCAAACTATACGCGATTTGGTGAAAAATAAAGAACAAATTTCGCTATATGGTTCTAAAAGTGATTCAATCGGCGGTTTAAAAAATAGATATACACTCAAAAATTCTGAAAATCCGAAAGTAGATTTTGCACTAAACGAATGGTTTCGGCAAGAAAGATTCAAGGTAACACCAATTTCAGGTAAGTCAACCTTAAGACAAGCTATACATACATAGTACGGGAGCGGCAGCAAATTTCTTCAAAATTTCACGACAGATGATTACTGCAAAAGCAAAATTTTTTCATGCTAAATTGAACATTGATTCCGAGTGTCAGTATTCAAATTATGTATAGACATGTAGTTTGATCAACCGAAGCATTATCAGTAAAAATCACAATTTTAATGTTTTTGATGATACATACATATTTGACGATTTGTACATATGTAAATCGAATGTTGAAATAAAAATAAATAAAAAAATTAATTTCGGTATATTTTAATATAACCTCTATTAACCGTGTATTTCGATTATCCGTGCTGGTGCCGATCCCACGAGAGCCGGATAATCGAGGTTTAACTGTAATTTATATTTTTTTAGATTAAGATTACCCTCAATATCTTGACACTAAATAGCACAGTGTACTTTAAGATCAGCAAAAATATTTTAAAATAACTACATATATATTTTAAAATATATAACTACTACTATAATTTTTTTAGTAAAATTGGGATTATTTGAAGCCTCATTCAAAATAATATCACTAATATTACAAATATTTTAAGGGTAACAAACTCTTGTTATCATCAGTAAAATGTACGTACATATATGTATATACTTGTATATGTATATATACATACATATATATATATATATATATATATATATATATATATATATATATATATATATATATATATATATAATATATAATATATATAATGTTTTGATTGTCGTAGCTTTAGCTGTTCATATGCCGACATTTCATTGGTCGCCAAACCAATTCGTCAGTGAACATTAAGCAGTTTGAAAACATTCACTGACGGTTTGGTTTACCGATCAACGAAATGTCGCATATGAACAACTACCCACAACAAACAAAACATTTTGTAAAAACTTTTAATTGTTTTAACAATTACCATAGTTGGAGAGAAAATCCCGAAGTAATAAATTTCAATACTAAATTTTAATATATTTCTTCTATAGCATTTCTTATAAATTTTATTGAGCATTTTTATTCAATTATAGAATTTATTAATATTTTCCATAACATTATTAATATTTTCCAATAGTAAACTTCTACAATCAACCTAACCTAAACTTCTACTAATAGCCAAATCTTTAATTTGAGATGCAACATGAATCCCTACGTACGGTATTAATAGGGATATTTGGGGGTAAAAAAGATTTTTTTAATTCATAAAGTCACATTAGGTTTCAATTAAGTATGCGCTTACTTTAAGGATTTCGTAAAATAATTGATTTCGAATGCAATGGATTGTAAAGCTGCTGTAAGTTTTGATGAATACGGCCATTAGTCTATTAAACTTAATTATCTTGAAATTTTTTTATGTTGCACAGTGTAATTAAATCGATATTTTTAAACATATTTCAACGAGCAAAATTTCGTGGGTGTATTTTGATTAAAAACATTATAATATACACGTAAGTACATAACCCATTAAAATTTTTTTTAAATTCCAGCATTTTCAGTTCAGATGACGATATAAGTATGTATCCTTTGCTAAGACCAAACAAGTTTATAGCTCACATACAAAGTACTTTTAAATTATACAATATAACAAAAACCAATTATTTATCTTGTGAACGAGAGCAAGAAATAGAACTGAAATAAATGATGGTTCGTAATATCACGGCTCATAATGCTCCGATGCGTCTTTTAAATGTCACAATTTTTTGTTGTGTACACATCAGTAAAATGTACATATATGTATTTACGTTTATATAAATATATATATATATATATATATATATATATATATATATATATATATATATGTATATATATATATATGTATATATATATATATATATATATATATATTTACGTTTATATAAATACTAGCTGACCCGGGCAAACCTTGTTTTGCCTTCAAATTTGCACTAAATCGACATAGCAATTATTGTTCAAATAAAGGTATCGGGCTAATTAACCCCACTACACGCTGATTAAGGACCCAACGCCTTCAGCAAAACGCAGCATAAGCTTATCGCGCTAATGTCTATTGGGCAAAACACAAAAAACAAAATATTGGGCTATCTGTCGGACGAACTTCAAACTACACAGAAACACTCCTCACATCCCATAGAGCATGTATATAAAGTTTGGTCAAAATCGGTGCAGTAGTTCTTGAGTTACGGTGCAAAAACGCACACACAAAACTAAGTATTGCGCCATCTGTTGGACGAACTTCAAACTACACAGAAACACTCCTCACGTCCCATAGAACATGTATATAAAGTTTGGTCAAAATCGGTGCAGTAGTTCTTGAGTTACGCTGCAAAAACACACACACACACACACAAAACTAAGTATTGCGCCATCTGTCGGACGAACTTCAAACTACACAGAAACACTCCTCACGTCCCATAGAACATGTATATAAAGTTTGGTCAAAATCGGTGGAGTAGTTCTTGAGTTACGGTGCAAAAACACACACACAAAACTAAGTATTGCGCCATCTGTTAAACGAACTTCAAACAACACAGAAACACTCCTCACAGCCCATAGAGCATGCATATAAAATTTGGTCAAAATCGGTCCAGTAGTTTTTGAGTTTAGCGATCACGAACAGATACGTAATTTTTATGTACATATAGCTGACACCGTCAGCTCAAAATATCTTCGGAACTACATAATCGATTTAAGAGTTTGATATCTCGTTTTGAAGAACATGACAACGGCTTTCCAAAAAAAAGTAAAATAAAATAAAAAAGCACAAAAAATTAATATATGTATATGTCATTGGTGGTGCAATATGAAAATTGGATTTTGCCACGCCCCTCCGCCCACAGACCGAAAATAAAAAATCGGACTTCACAGTGTCACCCGCCCGAGTATACTGAAGGTTCCCTGAAAATTTCGTCAAAATCGGCCCAACCGTTTGGGAGCCATTACGTTACATACATACATACATACATACATACACACATCCAATTTTATATATATATATATATATATATATATATATATATATATATATATATATATATATATATATATATATATATATATATATATATATGTATATATATATAAAACATACATAAAAACGATCGATATAAAAACTTGTTTGAAGTAGAAAAATTAACAAAAATAAATATCAAAAGTTTGTTGGTTGGTTGCTAAAACCAAATCGTCAGTGAAATTTAAGCAGTTTGAAAACATTCAACCAATGAAATGTCGGCATATGAAGAGCTAAAGCCACAACAAACTTTTGACTTTTTCTTCGATTAGTTGGGGAGAATATCCCAAATGATGAAATGATGCCAGACCAAAATAAACAAAACCCGCTAAGTATTAAACCGGAAGAAAAACAGGACGTCGTAAAAACAAAAGATTTAAGGAAAAAAGTTAATCCAACTAATTTTTAAATTGTTAATGTAGAACAGAGGAAAAATGGATCAGTTGTTATTCAGAGTGAAAGTAACGAAGAGAGAGAAAAAATTTAAGAAACAATAGAACTTGATATGGGTGAAACGTATAAAATTATGGTTCCAAATCGAACTGAAATGAAAATCAAATTAACTGGAATGGCTTAAGCTAAAGGAGAGTGGGATTATTGAAAAACTGGAAAAACAAAATGATTTTCTTAAAGAAAGCCAGATGGAAATAATAAAGCTTTTCGAATATAAAAGAAATGGGCGTGCAATATACAACGCGATACTTAAGATGGACAACAACTCATTGTAACAAAGACGTTATAAATAAATGTATTAATTGTGTGAGAGTTAATAACAGGTTGAATCTTAGTCTGGATGAAAACCACCTAACAAGTAATAGAGAATGTCCGGTGTTGCTAAATAAGCTAAATGCGAAAAAGAGAAGAATTGGTCTCACGGCTTAACAATCATGGCAAATTTATGGTATATATGTATACTAATATATAAGGACTCATAAATAATTACAACCAGTTAGTTAGTTTACAAATTCAACAAGGACAGGCGGAGTAATCATTTATTTCAAAAATAAATGGCATGTGAAAAAAATCGTTGAAAACGTTGTTGACTCAAAAATATGGATTACTGCTTATTTAGCGAAAAATAATAACAAATTTGTAATTACAGCTGTATGCAGATCACCAAGCAGTGCTGAAACAGAGTTTTTAGAAGCATTTGAGGAAATATTAGAAGAGATAAATGAAGCAAATTGTGATATAATAATAGCTGGCGAATTCAATATAGACTGGAGTAAAGAGGGTTTTTATAAAAACAAAATCAGTTGTTTACTTGATGACAACGGCCTTAAACAGATAATGAATGAATTTACAAGAATAACACAGAACTCAAAAACATTAATTGATTGTATAATAACAAACAACATAAATATATCAACAAAGATTAATACTTCAAACAAAATTTCAGATCATGAAGCAATAGACATAATAATAAATAATGCAGAATACAATCCTAATGCATATAAAGATATTGAAATATTTGATTACAATAGAGACCAATATAATAGAGAAATATGGAACATATAGCAAATAAATATAAATAATGACCTAAACAACAACGTCAACTTGTTCGATAAATACTTGGAAAATGCAGTTAAAAAATTAACTAAAAAAAGAAAATTAAAGAAAATATTAATTGCAAATGGTTTAACGAAGAAATAAAGACTTTCAAAACGGGAAAAAAATTAAAAAATACCAAATAGCAAAAACACAAAATACAAATGAAGCTTAGGTTAGCTATAAAACAACACGAAATTTGTACAAAGTAAAAAATAAAAACGAAACAAAATAATTATTTAAATAACAAAGTTTATAATGTTAATGACCAAAACGAAATGTGGAGGGAATTAAAAAAACTAATTTTAAAGAAAACAAAAAGTGCAATTGAAACTGTGATATTTAATCAAAGAGAGTGTAAGGAAAATTTTAAAATAGCCGATAACTTTAATAAATATTTTATAAACAGCATCAAAACAATTCAAATTCGATAAATAATGTGCAATATGTCAATAATATACCTGTGATAGCCTCTCAATTTAAATTTCGTACAATATAATTAGAGGAACTAAAAAAAGTATGTAAAAACTTTAAAAATAAGGCGGACTATAACAAAATATCAATTAAAATGATTTTAAATAGTTGGAATATCATGGGAGGAAAATTGCTATATTTGATAAACAAATCATTAGAGACAGGAATATTCCTTGAAAATTGGAAAACGTCAATGGTTACACCAATTGCCAAGATTGCAAAAACAAGAAAATGTGACGAATTTCGACCGATAAATACATTGAAGACGTTTGAGAAAATAATTGAGAAAGTGGTAAAGGAGCAACTGGAGCAATATATGGAAGATAACTCAATATTATCAAAGTAACAATCAGGATTCAGAAAGAAGTATTCGTGTGAAACGGCAGTTACCTATTTAATAAACAGATGGAAAAAAACCGAAAAAATTACTAAAGTAAATAATTTCCAATCCAAAACAGATAATAACGATTATGGAGTACTACAGGGATCGATTTTGGGAGCACTGTTATTAATCATTTATATATACATACGATATGAACAAATGTGAAATAGTTTTATATGCTGACGATACTCTAATTTTTACGGAAGAAGGATCAGATCACGAATGTTATAACAATCTTACTCACGATATGGAAAACGTAAATATATGACTTAACATGAATAAACTGAAACTAAACGAAAGTAAAACGAAGATAATGGAACTAATACTAAAAGCAACTTAATTTTTAAAATAAATAATGAAATAAGAGAAAAAGTAGACCAAATAAAATATTTAGGTTTTATCATTGACTAAGATATAAAATTTAAACAACATATTGACTATATTTGAAAGAAAATCGGCAAAAAATTAGTTTTTTCAAACGAATTAGAAAATAAATTTCAATTATGACAGCGATCAATATACTTATACATATGTATAACACTATCATCAAACCACACTTTCAATTCGGGTCAACCATATTGTACACATGTTACACAGCGAATCAAATCGAACGTCTACGGAAAGCACAAAATAGAGCAATGCAAACCATACTGAAGTTCAACAGATACACATCTATTTATTTCATGCTACAAACATTAAAATGGCTCAACATGGAATAAAGGCTCAAACTAAACACTCTAAACTTTATTCAAAAAATTAAAAACTGTGAAAACCCAGAATATCTAACGGAACAATTAACATACATATGTATGTGAGAGACGCTCAACCGTACCAGGGGGGTTACTCTCTGTTGCGATGCGTAAGAAAAATGGTATATAATCGGATAGTTGGTACCCTTTATTGAGTTTACGCGTATCTGATTTTTTCACTTTCGCAAATCTGGCATCAATGCACTCTGTAATTGTCAAAATCGTTCGTTAAAACCAAATATCTTGCGCTAACAAAACATCAAACGCATTGAAATAGCTTACGCATCGCAATAGAAAGTAACCCCGCAGCTAAGAAACGTGGACCATTTTAGAATTGAAAGAGCATCATAATAAAGAAATAATAAATAAAAAAATTAAAAAAAAAATAATATATACTATATACATATATATATATATATATATATATATATATATATATATATATATATATATATATATATATATATATATAATGTTTCGTTTGTTGTGGCTTTAGCTGTTCATATACCGGCATTTCATTGGGTGCCAAACCAAATGCACATTATTTACATACTTATGTACATACATAAGTATGTGCATATTCTTTGGTATTAATATAACATGCTTTTCTTTTCATAATATTTACATTTTGTGTGCGCCTGTATAAAATATGACGGCATTCCAGGAAACCCCTTTCTGCGTGTAACAATAACCAATATAAATGCTCCAACAAATGATATTACACAATAAACACCAAAATACAAGATTGACGTCAGCTTAGATTTATTTTTGTTTGAAAGAATGTGGATCCTGAAAATAAAATATATGTATGAATATATGTAAATAATATTCGATTAAGTAATAATAAAAAAATATGATTCGTTTGGCATACGCGTATGAGGTTGAATGTTTTCAAACTGCTAAAACGGTTTGGTTTAACGACCAATGAAATGTTGGCATATGAACAGCTAAAGCCACATCAAACAAAACATTTTTTACAAGAAAAATTATATTTATTTCTTTTGAGTAGCATGGAGTTTCTTACTTTCGATTCATATATCAGTAAATTTCAATGTCTGACCAATAATAAATAACTTGATACAATACGGTTTAGTTTCACACATATTCAGAACTTGTCTTACATAGAAAATTTATAAAAATTCAAAAACATAATAATTTGGTTAATATAATATTCAAGCTTGAGGTCTTTTATCTTTTAACATATTTTATTAAAAACTAATCGATATTTCGATACTCATGGAGTATCATCTGCAGAACAATTCTGGTTTTTTTAACAGAATTGTCCTAAAGATGATACTCGAAATATCGATTAGTTTTTAATGAAATTTGTTAAACGATAAAAGACCTCAAGCTTGAATATTATAATAACCAAATTATTATAAAAAAGGTCAAAAAATATAGATATATTATTAAAAACATATAATTTTTGGTGAAAAAATAAAATTTAAAAATTTGTGTACTTATAAAATCTTAAAATTCAAAAGCAAAAAATAAAGATACAGTACGAAGGCTACCCTCCTTGAAAGTACACATCCACTAACCTACCGAGTCATGCAAGTTATTTTCCTGCTCTCTAGTTCATATCACCTACCCTAACAAGTCACCCAGCTACGCTCTACTCGCCAGTACATCATCTTGGAAAATTATTTCGCTTTGGTAAATAAATAAAAACATTAGAATTTATTCAGCTGTGAGAATGATAGAAAACGTATGTACTACCTTCTCTATCTTTCTCACACAGCTGAATTGAAACTTGATCAAGAAAAACTGATGTGTGTGAAAGGGGACTAACTGCAAAAATTTTAATATGCCAAAAATATAGAGTATAGAATTAAGTACGTACATATGTATGTAATTGGCGATGTAGCATTCGTAGATAAGAATAATATACATAAATAAATATTTTCGAAAAATTTTACTGATTACACTTACCATATATTGATGGTAACGTTACAGCATAGGAAGAAGTACCAAAAGTAATACGATAACGTAAAAAATTGCACAGTATATCCAGTATTTGTTTCATCTAACTTAAATACATGGACAAGCAAATATAAGAAATAACCAGTCGCCAAGCAAGTTAACATGCAACTCAGCATTATTCCGTGCAACGATCTGAGCTCTTTTATGCGTAGATGTAAATAAACAAACAATAAAAGGCAAGGTATGGATATTAACGTGAGAACGGCAACAACGACTATTTGGCTGCCATTTATATTTTCTTCTACAGAAGTTGTACAAACCATTGCGTATGTTATGCCCGAAATGTTATTTATATCCACACAATAATTGTTGTACAAATCGTATGATTCATTTGCAAATAAATCCATTACAAGTAACGACCCATCTTGCACAATAAAAAATAAATCATCTTTGTTATTATACAGGATTGATCTAAAAAAATTAAAAATTGGGAAACTTAAGCAAAAGCGAACAAATTAATTAATTAAGTATAATTAACTTACGTCGTATTGCAAGGATTTCCAATAACTAATGGAAGTGTAAATTCAGTCTCCATATCTTCAATGCAGTTATCGTACAATGTTACATTAATGAGTTTTGGTTCTAATTGAATATTTGATGCGCCACACAATGAACCGCTGTAATTTTTGTCATTCATGTTCAAGCTCTCACCAATGGGGCAACATTTTTTTATATGAGAATTTTTCTGTTTATATGGTGTTTTGCGATTTTGTCTTTGGGAACAGTCTGGTGGCCGATCATCCAATCCGATCGCTGTCGTTTCGCTATATAAAATTAAATGATAATTATGAACATACTTATATGTAGTATGTATGAATTTTATGTATGTACATACATACATACATACATATGTCTATATTCGTAATTTTTTATTGATAAAATACATACTTACATAAATACACATACAATATAATACAAAATATCAGGAATATTTATTTGTTTATTTATCAGTGATATACATACCTTATGAAGTAAATTTACAAAATATAAAAAAAATAAAAAAAGCGTCGGGTTGCAAGACCATATTGTCAAACAAAAATATACATAAATTTACCAAAGCGAAAATAATAATTTTTTTATTTGTTTACTGACAGAAAAATATAGATATTTGCACTATAATAAACAATAGTTAACAAGAGAAAAAGGTTAACTACTTACTATATATGTATGTAAGTACAATGTCTCGAGTGCTTTAGTATTTTTAATATAATAGCGGCTTGTTTTTTTACAAGTATAAATATTTTGATTATTGACATATGTACATACATAGATACATACATAAGTATGTATGTATATAAAAAGTTTTAATTGCAATGAAAATATTTGAAAAAAACATTGCTTTCACATAATAAAAAAAAGAAAAATATGCAAAAGTAGTGTCAAGAGATTAAGAGGAAACGTTATTCATTAATAATTTTTTGTACTAAACGTAAATCTTTGCTTGATATACTAGAACTGTTTCTTATAGTATCAAATTGATCTAAATTGCAGTTAACTGCTTTAATATTAACACGTCTATGGTAATAATAATATGTATTAATGATTTTTTAATAAAATTTGTTTATGTACGTATGTATGTATGTTAAAATAAATGTTTCAAAAAGCAGTACATACATAAGTATGTACAGTTGCCTCATAAAATGAGTGCTTAATCTAACTTTACTTTTTCAAACACACTTTTTGATCGTTAATAATTAAAAAAAAAAATTAATTTAACTTCTAGTCTTATGGTTTGTAGGTTTCTTATCAAATATTTATATAATAAAAACTAAATTTATTTTTGAACTTTAGATTTTTACACCAAAAACAATATTGGTACTGATTTCTAGCTTCAAAAAAGTGAGTGCTCATCACTGAAAAATCATGTTAAAAAAGCAATGGGCATTTTGACAAACAAACTTCTCAAACATGAGAAAGTAAACAGGGAGGTGTTTAGGCCTAAGCCCTGTGAAATGTCTTCTTTCCTCCGTCAAATTTTCATCAACAACAACAACGTGGTAATTTAATTTTCTGTGGCTGTGATGTTGAAGTTTGAATTTATTTAACGGCTGTAGATTTGTTTGGGTTTTGTGCTTGTTCAATTTTGTTTGTTTGGTCTTTTTTGTTTTGTTGTTGTTATTATTTATTTGCATGACAATACTTGCTATTAGCGTGTATGTGGGATTTGTATTGGTATTTTTTGCTGTTTTAGGTTGAAGCATATTGAGTGGTGGGTTGTTATTGAAACTTTCCCGTGTCTTGCATCTCCTAGAAATTCTGATATAATTCACTGATTTGTGTTTCCAGTATGTAGGGCATTCTGGGTCGTAAGAGGTGTGAGTCTCAATACAATTGACAGAGTATTTTCGGTTGCAAGATTCGTGTAAATCCGCATTCTTTGCATTGTTCTATGCTTTTGCACCATTTTTTTTTGTGTGACCCAATCTTCGACAGTTTATGCACCTCATTGGATTTGGTGTATACTCGTTAACATGAACTCTTCCATCCCAGTTTGAAAAATTCTGGGCGGTAGATTAGGTCAAATGTGATTATGACTTCTCCTGTGGCTACTATCTTGTCATTATTCTTTCTGGAGATTTTTTCTTACCTCTACAACTTTTTGAATTTTGAGACACGCAAATAACTCATCCTGTGTAATGTCTATTTTTCTAGAAAAGATTCTTCCTTGCAGTGTATTTAAAGTTTTGTGAAGTGATATTTTAACTGGTATGGAATCGATGTAGTTAACATTAAGGATTTTTTCAACTGTTTTGTTGTCGGGGACCTTAACAAGCAAATCTCCGCTACGCATTTCTTTAACTTCTAGTCGATCACGTGATATGTAGTTCAGGCCCTTTTCGACTCGGAAGACGTTATGTGCAGTTAGCGGGGGTATTTGAGTCCCATCCTTCAAGGATACAGATGATGCCATTAAATAACGTGGGAGGTTTTGCTGGCTGTCCTCAGTTTCAGGTAGTGAAATAAAATCTTTCGATCGTGGTCGATTTGTTCTGTTGAGTCTAACTAAACCGGTTGTGATCCGGGGGTGAAACCCGTTCATTCTACGTTAAAAAATTGGTCAGTCCAGAAAAAAAACGAATTATTTCAGATAAATGAAGTTAAACAATAAAAAGGGAACAAATGTCAGACACAGACGAATATACATATGTATCTTTCATTTATTTATTAGTGTAACTTATTGGGCAAAAAAACGATTTTAATATAAAACACCCCAAAAAATTTATAATGATAATAAAACCCTAAAATTTTTGGAGTCTTATTTCATTTTTCGATAAAGTTTCTCCTCTACGTCGTGGCGAAAATTGGCATCTCATCGTAAAGCATTTCGCGTTGAAGGTGTTCGGCCGGACGTAAGAATTTCTCCTCAATGGTATGTATGCCATCGTCCGGCGAAGTTTTTCTTCTCTTACTTTCTTAGTAGATAACGCATATAACGATATTTTAGTTATTTCAAACTGTAGAGCCTAGTTTTGAGGTCGGTTAAAGTTTATTTTAATTAAAAATTGTTTCTATATAAGATATTTTACCACTTATTGAAAAACGTGGAATGCCACTTATGTATATATGTACGTACTCTTTCTCGTGATATATATTCCAATTAGATGTTTTATTGCTAGGGATGTTAGTGTCCGTAACACTATCGAACACAATCATGTCACTTCGACACGCTAATAAACAAAAAATTATAAGACTTGTAACACACAACAAATATTCCATTTCATATAAATCCATATATTAAAAATTATCCAATCAATATTATTTATTAAACAAACTGTTAAACTTTATATTCATATCACTTTGTTTTATAAAAAAAAAATTAGAAAGACGAATGATATAAGAATATTTATATGTTTAAAACATATCGCATATCATAGGTCGAACACAAAAATGTATACTACATACATAAATTTATGAATCTCTTTAATATTTTGATTAACTTCTTTTATTAAAATATTGCAAATTATTACTTCGCACAATCCGTAAGAGAAAAATTATACATACTTATGTAACTCAATCGAACCGATACAATGAAGTCATTATGTGTTTATGAAACAATTTAACACAATACATACATACTTACTTATATCAATGTGGAATTTCTTATCTCTTTTATGATTAATACTAAATATTCTGATAAAGAATACAGGGGGCAAATTACGGCATTCGATATCGATCGAAATTTCAATACAATTCAAGAAAATTTTGTTTGAAATTTCGTTCGATATCGAATGCCGTAATTTGCCCCCAGTTTTAAAATATGTTCTCATACAAACCCAGCGGTAAAATTAAAAAGACAGGTACAGTGGGCAGTCGGTTAACGAACTTAATTCGTTCCAAAAGCTTGTTCGTTATGCGAAACGTTCGTTAAGCAAAACCAGTATTCCCATATAAATCAGTGCAAAATAAAATAATGCGTTCTAAAAAAAAGTATACACTAAAATATTTCAAAATTAACTTTTATTAGTAATATGTATAACAAATATTTTATGCAATAAGGCACAAAATAAATATAGGACGAAATGAGAACCATAATCTGCAACGGAAAAACGATAAAATTAAAAAATTTCATTTGTATGACACCTTCATACATACATACATGTATATATTTGTTATTTAACGAAAAACTCTCAAGAGTTGTTTGCTTTTGTCGACGCTTCAAAATTTTTTGAAAATGTGCTTCAGCGTTATCATTATATAAATCTGTTGCTCGTTTAGACACTGTCTGATTGGGATGATGCTTTTTAATAAATGATGCCACAGACTCCCATGCTTTTAGCATTTCTCTAATTGCACTAGACGGTTGTTGTTCTTCTGTCACTTCTTCGGCTGATAAATTCTCCTCTACATCTTTTTGCTGTAAATCACATTGCAAGTCCACAAGCTCTTCGGTAGTCAGCTCCTCACTGTGCTCTACCACAAGCTCATCGATATCATTCCTATCCACCTTTAGCCCTATCTGATTAGCCAAAAATATAATTTCGGTGGTTACTAGCTCAGTGGACTCTGCATGGAGACCTTCAGATTCCCATATGGTGGATCCATCGGGTCATTCAGTAAAAAGGACACGTGTTACCCATGCTTTACTGTTGGACCTCCAAATGACACTTAGCCTGCTCTTGTCTACATTGTGTTTTTTGAAGGCGCGTGGATTCTCTGAGTGATAGACGAGGAGTAGTTTTATTTTTAAATCGCCGCTTGCATTGGCATCGTTTGACCATCTTTTTCCAGAAAAGACCCGTTTCATCACAATTAAAAACCTGCTGGGGCAAGTAACCTACATTATCCACAAGCTTCTTGAAATCACCGACGAAACCCTCTGCTGCGTCAGCATCTGACCTTGCTGCTTCACCATGCCTTACAACGTTATGGATGCCAGTGCGTTTTGTAAAATTCTCAAACCATCCCTTGCTTGCTTTGGACTCTTGTCCTCGTGCAGTTGATGTTCCTGACGTCCTTTCAACAAGATCGGCGAATAGTGTTTTAGCCTTATTATATTATATTTTGTGAAATACTGTCACCTTGCAACTGCTTTTGGTTAATCCACATAAGAAGTAATCTTTCGACGTCATCGCGAATAGGTGATCGTTAGGAAGATATGTATTCTTGACACTACCTTTGAAGCGTTGACATCCATAAGCTTGTGCTTATTCTTCAGTATGGTGCAAATCAACATCTTGCTTATGACTTTCAATGATTTTATGATTTATTTCTGTTGTTATTTTGCATCTCTTATTATTCGTTTCCTTATTTAAAGACATCTCTTACACTTTCACAAAATAAAAACACCAAATCTAAAACTAATTTCCCAACACGTGTTGTTAATTGTAAAAACAGACCAGCACAGAAAGCTAAACATCGACTTGTTTATTGTATGAACACAAGTGATGCTAAAGCTAAACACAGGCAGAGAAGTTTAACGCACAATTCGGTATTTCCCCTTTTTCGTTGTTCGTTATACGAAACTTCGTTCGTTAAGCGAAACTTTTTTTCCCCAATAAAAATTGTTCGTTATACGAAATGTGCGTTAAGCGAGACGTTCGTTAACCGATGCCCACAGTATTCTTACAAGCCTGCTTAGGCCTTTTTTATCTGATTATCATTTCTCCCCTAACTTTCAAGGAAGGCTTTGGTTCTCTGTTCTAAAACATACATTAGAAAGAAAGCCAGACAAGTTTATTGTTTTGTTTAGCAAAAACAAATCAATGCAGATTCTATTACAAAGACTAGATCAAAATGAAAAATAGCAATAAAAGACAAATACATATGTATGTATAATCAATTTAGTTGAGTTTTGTTATGTTTCATTAAAAGAAGTTTAAAAACTAGAAGGAAAAGATTTACAAATAAAGAACGATAATTTAGAAAAAAGAAGTTATGAACAAATTAAACATTGTCAAGCTCAAGTTATAAGATGAAG
The DNA here is from genome assembly GCA_963681545.1 of Germaria angustata. Classification (NCBI taxonomy): domain Eukaryota; kingdom Metazoa; phylum Arthropoda; class Insecta; order Diptera; family Tachinidae; genus Germaria; species Germaria angustata. Next base: position 34,888,581 of record OY813000.1, on the reverse strand, counting down.
ACATGGGAAATGTTACCACAAATTTCTATCAACATGGAGTGTTGACCGACTATAAGCATTATTTTATATTAACTACATATGTACATATGTATATTTATGTACATATGTAGGTAAATAAATTTTGTAAATAGAATTTTTTATTGAAAGTAATGGGTATATATTTGGCGATTTTCTAATAACATGAAAATTTCTTTTATATATGTATGTAGATGGCTTTTCTGAGGTCTTTTGGCAAACATTATCTGTGTTGTTTTTGCAACAGTCTCTATTAAATATGTATGTACATACATATGTATGTATGTATGTATGTACATGGTAAAAATTAATTGAAAAGCTAGTACGAAACATAACATAATATGTTATTTATAATATGTGATATTTGTATAAAAAAATTATTTTTTATATTTTTAAGAACCATATGCCCGCCCCAATAACGGTTAAACAACGCTTGAGTGTTTAATTAAAGTTCATGCTAAAGTTACATAATTTATTACTTTTCTTTCGAATAATTTTTGTAGATTTTACAAAGTCATAAGTCACATGCGAGCAATTGCAGGAGATATGCAAAAAAAGATTTGTAAACTTATTCAAGATCAAAACTTAAAATTTTTTCTAGTTTAAGCTATTTTTTAAATTGTTTCTCAAGTTCTGTAAAATTTTTCCAACGCAAATATGACTTTTGTAAACTTAGATGACGATATCTAGGTAGATATGTTTGTCGATAATTTGATATTAGAATCAAATCAAACAAAAATGTAATTTCATACAAATAAAATAAAAATTACAAAAATACTCAAGTATTATACTAAATGGTTTAAGTACTGCTTGCCGTAACTCCAAGCATGTGCATGTCTTATTATTAATTTTGCTTACTTTTCCTATGCTCTACCACTTGCCGTATTTATCATAAACTAGAACTAGACTCGACAACTTTGTAAACATGCATAAAGTTTGTGTGAAAGGGAGAGCTAATCTAGTTGTTTTTATATAGATATCTCTTCACACAAACTTTATGCACGTTATACAGTTTATGCAAAATATGATTCGGACCCTTTTTATACGTCAAAGTTGAGTACTCTGTGGTATTTATTTTGTACAAACAAAATATTTATTGTGCTTGTTTCTTATAAGAGAACAGCCATTTGCTTTTTTAAGAGAAGAGTACCATAAAACAAATAAACGAAAAAAGAGGATGTACCGAATTACTTGTTTTTTGTACTTTTGCAAAAGCCTAGTACACACAGGGCTGGGCAGTATTTGAAATAAATGTATTTGAAATACGTATTTAAAATACAAATACGTATTTTGTATTTTAAATACATACAGATTTGTAAGTATTTTGTATTTTAAATACATAACCTGAAAGTATTTTGTATTTTAAATACATGATCAGCAAGTATTTTGTATTTTAAATACCGCAACCCATGTATTTTGCCCAACACTGAGTACACATCTTCGTACACTTAAATTAAACATGAGCACACGACACACGCACATACATACATACACACACGTTCCAATCAGACGTACAAATGCCGACGGTCAACAACAACAATAATATTGAGCTTATTCTCTGTTTCAATCACTAAGCAGCGGTGCGTATTTAACAAGTGTGTTTGTGTATTTGTGTACGTTCACGCCACCGTCGCTTAACAAGTATTTATGTATGCATGTATGTATAGTTTTTTTTTTTTTTTTTTTTTTTTTTTTTTTTTTTTTTTGGCTAAGATGGGAAAATGCTTAATGCATGATACGCGGATCGTCATTCCACGCCGTATGCCGGACTCCTTGATGGTAACCGGCTAAAAACCCACCTTATCGTGTTTTGTTGCCCACCTGGGCACCGCTGAAGCATTACTTCCAGGTGGATCCCTCTGGGTCTTCAAATCACCCTCTACTGCTCGACTGCGTCCAGAGCTCCGTTGTTGTCAGTACTATTACTGATGGGATTTGCATCATATGAGCTTTGCGGTCTATCTAGATCCTTTTTCTTTAAACGAAGCACATGTTCGCTGTATTTGGCTACCGCTTCCCATGCTCTTTCGTTATCTATCATTTTGTCGATAAGGTTATCAGCCGTGACCGTACTTATTTGCATTTCCAGCTGTTCACGCCTAGCGGACCATCGTGTGCAGAAGAAAAAGGTATGCTCAGCATCATCAACAACGTCCGTATCCTCATACAAGCAGTATGGCGCGCTACATTTTTTCATTTTGTACAGATACTTTCTGAAATAGTCATGTCCAGAGTGCATCTGCGTTAAGTAATAATTCACCTCTCCATGTTTTCTACAAATCCACTTTTGAATATTGGAGATAAGCTTAGCTGTCCACCTGCCGTTTCTGTCTTCGTTCCATCTAGACTGCCACTTCTCGATTGTTTCGCGTCTGACGTCTGGTAGGGGTAATGCGTCCGCAGTTGTAGCTTGTTTTGCAGTGAAATCTTTCATACGTTCTGCTGCGTGTAGATCTATTGGTATCATTGAGGCTATTAGGAGTACAGCTGATGCCGATACCGTTCGGTATGCTGATGTTACACGTAACGCTGCAGTCCTCTGCACAGCGAGCAACGCCTTTGCTCTCTTCTTAGTTTTCAACGTTTCTGCCCAGATTTCGCTGCCGTGTAGTAGGATACTGTTACAAGTCTCCATCAGTAATTTCCTCTTTGATGGAAGCGGTCCTCCAATGTTTGCCATTAGCCTGCTCAGCTGCCCGGTTATCTTTGCAGCTTTTGTGGTGGCATAATATATCTGCTGCGAGTATGTTAATTTGGAATCCAGTCTTATTCCCAAGTATTTTACACATCGTTTAGTGGTCATTTCGACGTCGTCGAATTGCATATTTATCTCCGTGGGGATTTGTCACCTGGTTAGTAGTAATAGCTCTGTTTTTTGTGTGGCTAGTTCCAGCCCATGTTCATCAAGCCAAGTTCTGGTTCGTATCATTACCTGTCGCAGTCTCCTCTGAGCGTCTTCCGTACTCCTTGCTGTGATGACTGCTGCTATGTCATCTGCGTAACCAACAAGGATATGTATGTATAGTTGTCATGCGCTCATTTACAATGAATAATAAAAGCAAATAACAGTAACAACAATTCAGTATGTTCTAGAGTAATTATGATGAATAATAAAAGCAAATAAAAATAACAACAATTCAGTAGGTTCTAGAATTATTATAATGGGACTGTTCACAACCAAATTCGTAACAATATATATATATATATATATATATATATATATATATATATATATATATATATATATATATATATATATATATATATATATATATATATATATATATATATATTTGTTGTACTTGTATATTTTCAATCTGGCTACTCTGCAAACATAACACCCGAAAGTCGGCAAAGAAGCATTGCCGGCCTTCGGGAGAGCTTTCATACTGATAATGGCCAACATGGCATTTGGGCTACAAGCTGATCAACCTTTGGCCCGTTCGGTGGGCACCCATAATAGTGTAAAAAATATGTTTTGGGGCATTCACCTCTATATTTTATAAAAATTCGACGTACAGAATTCAAACAAATACTTATTTTGGATGAAACGTCACTATCACTCAGGCATTAAAATTTTTGACGGAATTCAGAATGTGAATAAACGTTTGTTTCGTACGTGAGAAGTGAGCGTGATCGAAAATTTCTTTTTAAAATCATCCTTAACTATTAACTACAACAGTTCGTCAATTTTTATGTAAATATCTCTAAAAACAGCAGAGAAAATAGCGATTAACTCCGTCTGATAAAGCATTTAGAAAATGATAAACAACTCCCAAGCCTTTGAATATAGGAATATGAAACTATACCGGACTATAGAATTGGATATTGTGATTTGTTACGACTTTGTTGCAGCTCCATACATTGAGTAATTCAGAAAATATAGAGGTAAATGCCCTAAAATAAATTTTTTTTATATCACAGGGCGCCACCAGGCGGGTCATTGCCCATCTTGTAGCCCACATTCCAAACTATCATATGGTGAAAGATTCATTATAAACGCTCCAGCCGTTTCTGAGTTATTTCGCCTAAAAAAATAAGTTTAATCAAATCCACCTGCTGCCAGCTTCTGAATTCTGAATTGCGATGCAAAAGTCAATGCGATGCGCAAATGAAATGCGATGCGAAAGAAAATTGGTATTCTATAAAGCTTTCGTAATGGCATTCGAGTTTTATATATTATAACAACGCTGGTCTAAAAAAACGTCAAAGTTAAATTTACAAAAGAGAAATAAAATTGTGATTGTGCTTAAAAAATAACATTAATTTATATAATATTTGTGTAATTTACCAAAAGTGAAATCTGTGGCACTATCGTTTGATGATGAAGAGGAGCATTGAAAACAATTATGCAAAATATTTCTATTCCAGCTTTATAAAAAAATTTAGATTGAGCCAAGAGGCATTTATATGTGTTTTAAATAACATTGGCTCCGAATTGAATACCACAAAATCAAGTGCGATTCCGCCAATTATCAAATTAGCGGCTACGTTAAAATTCCTTTGTCAATGAACTGTCAACGGAGGAAATTGTGGATGCCGAAGATCTGCCACAATCTATTACTAATTCATCCAGCTATAATAATAGTACTAGTGGTAATATAAATTACACAAACATTGCTAGAAATATAAAAGACGAAATAAAAAACAACATGATTTAAAAACCTAAGTCTTTTTTGTATTTAAAAAATTAAAGCCATTGGTTATATATTTCATTGGTTTTGTTTAGTGTGCACCTTGAAATCAGCCCAAACCTATTAAAATGAAAGCTGAAATTACATACTTTTAGAAAACTATATTTTTAAGTGATTTATATATTTATATAATGTCTGCCACAAAGTATTTGCCGACTGACGTGCATTTAATGTTTTTAAATGACCTTTTGCCAGTTGGCTGTTTCATTATAAATTCCACCATTATTTCAAATTGATGCGATTTGGTGGTCTTGTTGTTTGTACCCCTGAATATTTTTTACAATCAATGTAAGAATAAATAAACAAAATTATTATTTTTCACTTACATTTTTGTGCTTTGCGAATGCTGAATATATTTTGCGATTTTCGTATGTATCTGACATTTGTTTTCGCAATACAGAATACCGACTTGCCGCCTTTTCGCATTTTAAATGCGAATAAAAAAAGTACTTTGCGAACATCGTAACAGAATAGGAAGTGTTCGCATTTGCATGTTTTAGAGTCGCATTGACTTTCGCATCGCAATACAGAATAAGCCTCCTGGTGTTTTCCAAAAAATAAAAGGAATTAGCATTTGCAAGTTTACATAGATTTTTTGATGGTGAAAAAAGTTTTTGTCTTTTGCTTAATATACCTGATGTTTGTCACCATAATTGCATGAAATTTGGTGAGCGGATAGAGCTCAGAGTAGAGAACAATTGTAAAATGAAGTTTTTTGCCACGCCCCCTTTGTAATGATCGCAAGGGGTGCTATTTAAAAATACTTATATGCACAGATATGTTGTGTTTTGCGATAAGAAATTGATTTTGTATTAAAGCTGATACTGCGATCTTTCATCTACATTAAATTATGTACACCTTATATTTTGAGAATCGTTTAGTACTTTTTAATCAAACTTTTTTTGGATGAAAGTCAAAACTCCAGCTATAATATGTACTATCTTTTTTTGCGGAATTCAGAATGTGAATAAACGTTTGATTTCGTTCGTTTCCTTAATTATTAACTACAACAGTTCGTCAGTTTTTATGTAAATATCTCTAAAAACAACAGAGAAAATAACGATCAACTCCTTTTGATAAAGCATTTAGAAAATGATGAATAACTCCCAAGCCTTTGAATATAGGAATATGAAACTATACCGGCTTATAGAATTGGATATTGTAATTTGTTATATAGTTAATTATACTTATTTGTATAGGTGCCATACTGACAATGCCCAACATGTTCTAAGTTTTAATAAAGTTCTATCTCTTTTTAGCCCGCATATTAGTCGACATTTTTGGATTGAATTTTTGTGGTTAAATAAGCACAATATTAACTTTGATACAAAGTCACGTTTTGTTATACTCGTATATAAGTATGTATGTATGTTGTATGTACATTGAAATTTTTAAATGAGCTTTAGTGAATATAATAAAAAATAAATTTTACGTACCTTTAAATATTCTCCTCGAGCTCCTCCTCAAAAGATTCTCCCTTATTCTAATTGTCGTCATCGTCATCACATCAAGTCGACGTTAAAATAAATGTCAGTTCTGTGCTCGTTGATGACAAGTGATTGAGTGATTGAGTGTTATAGACGGCCATTTGCCATTTTGTAAGCCTTAGTAATAGTAACAGGTTGTAAATATATATAATTGTTGTCGACATCGATTCTACAGTTGCTGAAATATGTGTGTCGACTTCGTGTGATGTCGATAACGAAAAATAGAATAAGGGGGATTGTTATTTAATTTTTGTCATTTTATTCATTTATTGGTAAAAATTACTTAAAATAGTACAATAATCCATATTTAAAAGAAACAAAACAATATAACGTGTACAATTTACTCTACGTTGAAACTAACAATACGCAAATTTTACGTACTTTTAAAATTTCTCCTGAAGCTTTTCAATTGGATTGTGTAAGATGATGTAAGATCTGTTCTTTTTTCCCATTTTATTTATATATTAATAAAAGCTAGTGAAATAAAATTATAATACAAAGCAAATGAAAACAAAATAAGATAAACAATTTATGCTCTGAATACAAATGATAAGTAAATTTTACTTCTAGTCACTTACACGATTCAAATTGTTTTTAGCACTTGTGGAACTTGAACCGTACATAATATTTTACACGTAAAATTACGTACATTAGTATTCTAGGGTAAAGGTAATATATTAAATTCACAAAACTCTATGATGGGCCTATCACGCATGACTTATTTTTGCTGTTCCGGATTTGTTGCTCCAGATATGAATACCAACAGGATTACTGGTATAATGTACATCCACTGTAAATAAAAGCGATATTTTGAAATTTCATATTATATTCATTTTAAAGAATGATTCGCAAAGTTATTACTACGGAAACCAAAAAACTACAATTACATGTTTTCCCTGTAGGGACAAGATATTAATATGTATGCCTCCGAACTTTTTACGTACATACATGCATATATTACTTTCTATATTTAAAGCACTATTGAAACTTTTGGAGCGAATTTTGAAACTTCTTAAAACATATTTTATAACCATTCCTATCGTGAATAATTTGGTCCCAGAAGTGTAAAGAAGACAGAAAGCAGAAAACACATATCCTACGGCGGAGATCGAACATGCGACCGTCTGAGTAATAGTCTAGTACACTATCCTACGACGGTCAATATGGAATGAATTTCCCGTGGAGTATTTGCTGTCTTCTTTGAAGAACAGTTCAAAATCAAGTAAGTTATCAGTGCAGATTGAATGTAAATAAATAAGAAGAATAAGCTTTGTAAAATATTTTTAAATCATACTGAAATTTATCGGAGTTTCACCCAAACCATATGTGGATAATTAGTTTTTCATCGGACAGTGACCTTTAAGTAGTTTGAAAACATTCAACCTCATATGTTTATGCCAAAACATTCAGATACAATTGAGAATTAATTGTTCGTCGTACATGGATGTTACAAAGTGCATAATCCTTAGAATTATTTTATACAAACAGCACAACAAACAATGTTAGTTTTCTTGGCCCCTTGGATCTCAATGATTGCATTTATTAGGCAAAGTAATAAAAAAATTTCAAAATATTGAAGAAATGATACGTATTTGTAATTTGTTTAAAACGAAAGTAAATATAAATAAATGTATTGTTTGTTATGGCTTTAGCTCTTCATATGCCGACATTTCATTGGCCGCTAAAACTAATCGTCAGTGAAGTTTAAGCAGTTTGAAAACATTCAAAAGCTCTAATTGTTTTTAACGATTAGTTGGGGAGAATATTCCGAATAATATTTTTAAATATTAAGTATGTAAATATATGTAAATATTTATCAAATTTGTTATTCGCGATATTCTCCAAAATAACTATTTAATATGTTATTGTTTGTTGTTGGTTTAGCAGAGTATATGCCTGCATTTCATTGGCGCTAACCAAATCATAGGTACCCTTAGCCAAATCATGATTGAAAAGCATTCAAGCTCGTATACTTATGCCAAGACTACAAATACTATATGAGAATCCAAACAGAACTCAATCATATTTTTCTATTTGTAATTCACAAAACATAAAAGTATAATAGCTTTAGAATAACAAATTTGATAAATATTATTAGAAATTTTGTTTTTCATTTTGCCTTATACATAAATACTTTTATTATCAACCTTAAGGTGGATTCACTCATTCGTTCGGAAAAAAATTTTTGTTGCTTATTTCAATGTGTTCAAAGAAAACAAGAAAAGATTTTCCCACTCAACGTCCCACATTTTTATTAAAAATTTTGTTTTAAAATGCTGTAAAAAAGTACATATAAGTTAAGAATCTTCGAAACATAAACATGCATACATTTATATAGCTTGTTTAAGATTTAAAACAGAAAAACATCCGATACTCTGTTGAAAGCTTACAAGCTACTGAATGAAATTGTTGTTTCACACACATGATTATTGTTGCAATTATGATTGCCGTTAAACACAATAAAAACAAATTATATGGATTTTTTATGAAAGATTTTATAACGTCGTTAATTTATTACAATTACTTAAGTTTTTGACAGGAAAATAAACAAAAATATCTTTTCAGGAATTATAAAAGCAATTCACTAAACACAGTACAAGACTTAAAATAAAATATTTTTTTCACGCTAATATTTATTAATTGTATTTTTAAAACTGAACTAACAATAAGTATTCAAATCTTAAATATATATATATAATTATTAGGCCCAACCAGTGTCGGACATAAACCTAGTGATAATAATTAATAATACATAAATGTCATGTTAAGCACAGAAAATATTTTCAAAGAATTTCATCTGGAGAGTTGCGTATTAATGCCGTAGTGTCCCTCTTTTTTAAGCGGACCAGTAAAGTTCAAAATGTTACGAGCAAGAGGATTAGGATGGGACTCGAGTTTTGTTAAATATTTGCCAGCATATTTTGCAATTTCAGCGGTCACAAGTGGCATATTTTTGAGCCGATGTTATTAATCTTAAGATTTTGTTTTGCATTTGTTGTATTCTCTCTACATTGGAAGCTGAAGCAGTGCCCCATAGCTGAATTCCGTAACACCATATGGGTTTCAAAAGCGACTTGTATATTAAAAGTTTACAATCTAGACTGAGGGTTGAATTTCTACCAATCAGCCAATGTATCTGAGTTAATTTAAGTTTTATTTGTGTCAGCTTAGTCAATGTGGTGTTTCCATGTGAGCCGTCGGTCAAGGTGTATACCAAGGTATTTCACCTGTGAATGTTGAGGAACAACTTGATTGTTGATTCGAATGGGGGAACAAGTGTCTCTTCGTAGGGTAAATGTTACATGAACACACTTTTGTTCATTTACTTTTATTCTCCATAAGTTCAACAACAGTTCCAACAGGTTGATATGTTCCTGAAGATATCGGGATGCATTGTGAGGATTTTCATGCATACTAAGGCAGGCTGTATCATCGGCAAATGTAGAAGTGAGGATATTACTGCTCAAGGGCATATCACAGGTATAAATCAAATATAAAACTGGCTCCAGTATACTCCCCTGTGGCACACCGGATGAGATAGTTTCGGGCACACTCATGAAGTCTCCTTCCACAACAGTGAACTTCCGGGCAAGAATGTAACTTTCCAAAAGATTTACAATGTTTATTGGTAGATATGTCTTCAATTTTAAAATTAGGCCTTCAAATGCCTGAGAAACATCAATAAAGAGGGAAGAACAATAATTCTTTTCTTCAAATGTTCTTCTTATAAAATGAACCAATCTATGAGTTTGTTCAACGGTACTATGCTGACTTCTAAAACTAAATTGATGGTCCGGTATGCACCCATTATCAGTTAGAATTGGGGACAATTTTGTCATGAGCAGCTTTTCGAAGAGCTTTGAAATTGTTGACAATAAAGTTATTGTCCTATATGACTCAGCCTTGGTAAGATCTTTGCCCGCCTTTGGAATCATTTTGATCATGGCAATTTTCCAGCTGTGTGGATAATACTCCAGTCGTAAAATGCCATTAAAAATAAATAACAGGATTCTAATAGCAACACGAGGCAACTTCATCAGCTTCTTGTTACTAATTCCATCAATACCCGGAGCTTTCTTCGGGTTGATTTCAGCAATTAGTTTTTGTACATCACGCATCTTAAACTTTATGGGTCGAGGGGGTAGAGCAACTACGCTCGGCAAATCAACAGCACCAGTACATGTGTTTGGGGTAAATACGTTTTTTAAATGACCAGAAAATATGTTACCTTTTTCAGTATTAGTTCTTGCCCAACCTCCAGTAGAAGTGCGCAAGGGTGGTTTAGATTCAACGGGTGTTTTTAGTTTTTTAGCAGCGCGCCACAAGGAGTAATTAGATGCTGCTGTGACATCGAGACCTTCCAGATAGTTTTTAAGAGATGCAGATTTTGCAGATGCAAGCAACTCTTGGAGTCGTTTAGTGAATTCTTTAAGTCTGATTTTATGTTGGGGTGATCTGTACTGTTGCCATTCCCTTCTGGCTCTTCTTTTTTCACATACGAGACGTTCAATATCCGTAGATTAATTCTATTAAACCCAGTCTGTGGATGGGAGGTAGTGGCATGTTTAGCAGCCTGTTTAATATTCTCGGTAAGATTGGCAATGTTAAGTTCAATATCATCGGGAGTTCTTAGCTTGATGTTTTCTGTACAATGACTACTAAGATATTTTTTGAACCCCAGCCAATTTACACGATTTATCATCTTCATATATGGGTGAGGTAAGTCACTTCTTAGTGGACTACAAATTGTAACGATCGTGGGAGAGTGATCGGAGGAGAGATCATGAGATGCTTCAACATGAATTAAATCCCTAGAGATATTTTTCATAACGCCAAAATCTATAATATCCCGAATTTTTTTATGTCAGTAGACCAGTAAGTGGGCTCCCTGCTCGAAATGACATCCAAACCCATTTCTGAAATTGTGTTGAACAATGCTCGACCTCTAGGTGTAATAAGACGCGATCCCCAGAACGTATGTTTTGCATTGTAGTCCCCAGCTGCTACGAAACAAGGTCCAGGAGTTTTGTGGAAATCCTCGTATTGATCCTCAGTGATTGAAAATCTGGGAGGGGAGTAAACTGATGATATTACGAGATTTGTACAAAAATGTTCGATACAAATATTTGTAGCTTGTAGATGGTCTTCACAAATGTTCTCAAGAATATAGTGCTTGAGTCTTGACTTTATTAAAATCGCTGATCCTCCGCATGCTCTTCCTCTCGGGTCCTTTGAGTCATATAAGGTGTAGCCACTCATTTTAAAAAAGCTTCTCGAAGTTAAATGAGTCTCAGATACCAACATTATATCAATATTTTTTAACGTGAGGAAGTGCTCAAGTTCGTTATGTTGGCGAATGCCGTTTGCGTTCCAGAAACATAGTTTTAACGTGTTCATGACTTATTAACTAATGCTAGAAGCAGTGTGTTCTGCATTCGCAGCATTTCTTGCATCATGCTAGTCATATTTGTTGTAAAGTTGTTTATAGTTTGCACCAGATTATCAATAGTAGCTTCAAGGCGACTGAAATTAAAGCTTGCATTTGCATTTGTTGTATTAGTTAGTGGTGACACTTTTTGCTCTGGAACAGAGTTGATCTTCACAGCGTCAGCATACGATACTTGTGTAGTGATAGGTTGGGCCATTACAGGATAAGTGGCGGAGTGCGTTTTTCCTGTTTGCGTTGGGACTACTTTAGACTTTTGACTCATAGCCTGTTTAACGAAAGAGTATACAGGACATACCCTGTAGTTAGCAGTGTGATTACCCCACAATTACTGCACTTTTTCTCCTTCTGGTCCTTCGACTTATTGCAAATAGAAGTATTGTGTAATTCACCGCACACAACACAAACAGTAGGTAATTTACAATAAGTTTTTGTATGGCCATAATCTTGACAATTATGGCACTGTACGGGTCCTGAACTCTTGTGTGGTTCTTCAACTGTGATTTTCCGGTATAATAGATATTTCAAATTATAAATGGGATGGGTCTCATTTTTCTTCAATATTACATCGTTTGGCTCCAGTTCAACACGAAAAAGAGGTTGGGGGATCTTATCCCTGTTTATTATGTTAGATACATTTTTTACCTTGAATTGTTTCAGGGTGAGAGCATCTTTTATTTCAGCAGGGACAACGTAAGAATCTATGCCCTTCAATACGATCTGTAGGCCTTTAGCGCTTTTAAGTTGGAATGTGTAAAAACTTGTTTAATTTTTTTTCGAATTCATTAACCAATTTGCGGAAATCTTTTTCTTCATATATTTGAATTTTAGTTTCGTCAATGTTACCACGTTTTATTGGAACAATGTGAAATGCCTTTTCACCAATGACCGAGATTAAGTTTTTTGATAGGGGTGTTTGAATTTTTTTCTCTCAAATAGATTGGAGGTGGTTTGGGGTTTTTTTAGAGGATTCTTCGGGTTTGTCATTGTCATCCTGCAATATTTTAAAGCGGTTTTGACGATTAACTGCGACGGCGTCGATATCCCTGGATATCTTGGCAACAGATGAGATCTTTGAAGAATTTGGGCTTCGCCCGCGCTTTACCACTGTGATATATCTGTCCATTCCGACAGGCACCTTAGGCTTCTGACTACTATTGTCTGTTGTGATAACTTGGTTAAGTGATGAACACGAGCGGAGCGGATAATGGCGCTGCTTAAATACAGAAGTACTAGGCAACGGTAATGTTAACGAATCACTACTTGGCATTGGAGTAAGTGAAGTTGATCGCTCGCGTAAAATTGGCTTTGCCGTTAGAAAAAGACTATCATCCGATTTTTTATTTTTATTGTGTGCATTAAGAATATCAGAACTCACAGTAAAATAGGCATTTCTGCCGTTAGAACTCACTTCACAATTGTTTGTTTTTAAGGTACTCATGCGGAGTATTCCTCAGTCACTTTGTTTGCGGTTGTTTGTTTTTGTTGTTTCAGAATATATGAAATATTATTAGTGCAAATTTCACAAAATCAGTGCAATTACGAATCAGTACCTATTACGATTTTTTTTATTTTTTTGTTTGCAAAAAAAAAACTGCTAATACGTCTGTTCACTACGAAGGATCAACAAAGACAACATCATTTATAGCACAGTTCAATTTGTTAGGAATGAAAATTAAAATTAAACCAATTCAAGCTGAAATTGTTCCGGACAAAATTTACTCTCTCTCTCTCTCAAAAAGAGGGACGTCAAACTACATATGAAAAAAGCGTGCTGCCAGCTACATACATTTTTTATGCAAAATTGAACTTAGCTGTCACATCATATTGTATGTACATATGTATGTATAATAATATACAGAGTATATTTGTAAATTTTTTACATTTATTGAACTCAATACTTATTAGAACAAGCACTCGACTTTTATTCATTTATATATTTTTATTTTATTAAAATTTCTTTAATTTAGAACACAGCAAATTGCAATCATCTGCCACTGTGAACCCTGCTTGTAAAAGTAACACCCATTAAAACATTCATACTTATGTACATACGTACAGAGTTATAATGACATTATTTTAGAAAATTTAATTGTGTGCTTACAATATGTGTATGTACATATGTATGTAGTTATATATGAAATAAAGTTGTAATAAATCAAAAGCTTATGTTTGATAACTATTAAATAATTTTAGAGAATTTCGAAAAATACAAAATTTATACTCTGTTACAAAATATCAAGTTATTTTTTCTCGTGAAAACTGACTTAGTAACGCCCGTAGGTCTAGTTGAGTAGATCGTTTTTCTAGTTTCAAAAATTTTCAAAACACCCTGAAAATCGGAAGTCATCCATAACAAACGTATTTTTGGAACCTTGACATAAAAACAATTTTTCACTGCATGGTTTCTGCGAATCGATATAGCTACGGTTGTACAACAATAAAACTCTTATTCTCACCCTGCAATTAAACAATCGGTTGTAATGGGTTTTCTTCAGCTTATTTGCACATAATGTGTATGAAAACACAACTCTTTTTACTTTTTGATTTGTAGATGTTTATATGTAGATTCTGTATTGTAGATGCACACGCTTATGCACACATCCATATAAATATGTATGTAAGAATGAATTGCTGAGATAGTTCAGCAATTGTTCTCAAAGAACAAGAAGTTCTCTGAGAATAAGCTCTCTTTGTGATTTTATAATTACAAAGAGATATGGCAGTAGCAGTACGTCCACCGGCAAATTCAGCACTGACAGTAAAATGTATGGCAGTGCAACATCTTTATAAATATATTTAAGGTGAATTCACCCATTCGTTCTCAACGTTTTTTTTTATATGTAGTTTGACGTCTCTATTTTTGAGAGAGTGAGGGAAAGAGAGTAAATTTAATGCGGAACGATTTTTGCTTGATGCTAGAGTTAATGTCGACGGCGTCAAATGTCAAAAAAAGTTGAATCGTATGAAATTGTATGAGAGCAGTTATTCTCAACGACGTAAGAAATTTGACGCCGAAAAATTTCAATCTGTTTTTCGGCGTTGAGAGGTGAAAAAGCCTGAGAGTGTAAAAACAGAGAGATAAGTATATGCGGGAGAAAAAGTCAAAAGAGAACAGCTGTATATTCAATGCAGTAGTACACAGATGTGTTAACGTCGTCGACGACGTTTACATTCTCCCTTATTCCAATTGTCGTCATGGTCGACATTAAAGAAAACTTTAGTTCTATGCTCGTTACAGACAGCAATTGAGTATTATTGACTGCCATTTGCCAATTTATAAGCCTTAGTAATGGTAATAGCTTATAAATAATACATAATTGCGGTTTACAACGATCCTACAGTTGCCAAAATATTGCTTTCGACTTCGGGTGACGTCGACGTAGACAAATGGAATAAGGGCGATTAACAGCAAAATGAAATTTTGCGCCGAACATCACAATTTCGGCATTAAGACGCCGTCAACGACGTCGTCATTAAAGGTGAATTCACCCATTCGTTTTGAACATTCCGAACGCTTTAATTTGTAGTTTGAAGTCTCTATTTTTTCAGAGAGAGAAAGAGAGTAAATTTAATGCGGAACAAAAATAGAGACTTCAAACTAAATATATAAAAAGCGTTCGGAACGTTCAAATCGAATGGGTGAATTCACCTTAACTCTAGCATGAATTGGTTTAATTTTAATTATCGTCCCGAACCAATTGAACTCTGCTGCCAGATACATACATTTTTTATGCAAAATTTAAGTGAGCTGCCACATCATATTATATGTACATATTTATGTATTATAATATACAAGTATATTTGCAAATTTTTTATATGTATTTAACAAAATAGCTATTAGAACATGCTCTCGACTTTTATTCATTTGTATATTTTTTATTTTATAAAAATTTGTTTAATTTAGAACACAGCAAATTGCAATCATCTGCCATTGTGCTGCCTGCTTGTAAAAGTAACACACATCATTTACAGAGTTGTTCCATATGGTAGCTTTGTTTCTCCAGAACATTTGTTCGATGTGCGTGAATCTTTTGTGAGCAAATTCTCCGTAAACTAAAATTGTCTCATAACAAAAATTTCTTGCAGAACGAATGGGTGAATTCACCTTTATAGTCATTGATTGTGCACTATATTTTGGTTGCGTACAATTTCAGAAATATTAAAACGTTTTTTGTGTTTTGTATGCTGTTCGCGCCAAAATAAAGTACCGTATGTAAGTGTTTTTTTTTCAACTCGATTTTTAGTGACTAAACGTTATAAAGCAATAATACCCAAAAATAACATTGTATTTGTGTTGGTGAGTAAAATAAAGTTGCACTGGTAGAAAAGCTGTGTAATAAAAAAATATATATATTACTTGCTAATGGCATGAAATATTTTGTAAATAAGCAATTTAAACGTAAACACTAAAAATAAACCTAGTGAAAACTGAATAAATCTAGGAATTCATTTAATAGTGTTGTGAATAAATTTAATATGAAAGAAAATAAACCCTTTTTAATTATTCCCCCTTATTATGGTTGTCGACGTCGACGTCATACCAAGTCGACATCAATATATTGGCAATTGTGGGATCGTTATCGAGAACTATTAAATATTATTGATAGGATATTACTACTACAATGGCTTATAAAATTACAATTGACCATCAATATTAGTTAATTATTGCCTACAAGGAGTTCAGGAACTGCTGTCTTTTTACTGTCGACTTGATGTGACGTCGACGTCGACAATCATAATAAGGGGGATTATTTTTTATTACATATTACTTCTTAGCAGAAGTTAAAAAAGTAATTGCTTTAGGTAAAAAGTAATGAAAACAGGAAGTCAAAAATTAAAATTGGAAGATTAATATATATCTACCAAGACGTGCTGAACAAAATTTTACATTAGCTTAATTATATCGTATTTTTTTAAAAGAACTATCTCCTTTGTTCCGTATTAATTTCTTTACAATTTTTTTCAAGTTCTTCAAAAACATTTTCCTTTTGTTTCCTATTAATTTTATTCGTAGTAACATGAGGAGTATTTCATATTACCAAAAACATTTTTAATAATGAATTATTTTTAAAATATAATTCGTTTTTTCCTATAACAGATTCAATAAATTAGAACCTTAATTTTGTTCAGTGTGACCAAAAAACGAAAGGCACACATATTCATTCGTCGCTGTATCATTTAACAACTAAATGAAAGAGCACAAAAATGTATGTGAAGTTTTCACAAATGTAGTATGGGCTTCTTTGTTTTAAAAAAGTTTATGTTAAGGCTGGAAGCACTACAAAAAATTTTATGTGTTATAATAGCAAACATGTTTTTAGTTTACGCAAAGTTGATTGTATGTTGATTAAATGCGTGTCGAGACTTTTCTAAACTTACATGTTATTAGTACGAAATACTTACGTATTTTGCAAAGAATCCACGATTGTCTTTGCTTTCTCCACGTTCCCTTGCTTCACGTTCCCGCTCTATTTTTTGAATAAAACTAGCTGTATCTGGCATGGGAGCGAGTTCAGCATGTTTGATTAATATTTCAGTATTAAATTCTGTTGTTAATAAATTAGAAAAGTCCACTGTTGAACAATCCGTATAATCGCCTTCAGATGTTGACAAAGAAACCGCATTAACATATCCATTAGCATCTACTGAAATCCATATTTCATCACTCAACTGGCTACTAAGCAAATTGCAAGCTTTGTTTGCCGTAAAAAAAGTTCGCTTTGATCCATTTGGATATTCTACTACTGCTTTTAAACGATAAAAACCGTCAGATGCTGAAAGTATCTATTCAAACAAGTTATTATAATTCAAGCGAAATCCAAAATTGTACCTTGAGATTATCCAAATATTTGGATGTTAGGACAGATTGAGCTACTTTTGAAAGACCAGAATTTAGACTTGGTATTGAAATATTTGCGCGAGATATAAAGTTATCCGGGTCGTTAGCATCCAGAGCATGCTGCAACTCAATATTAATCCATCCATCGAGTTCCGAATAAGCCTTTAAACGTAAAAATATAACAATAATTCAATAACAGAATAATTAAAAAAATAACGAATTTTGTTCAGTTTAAATTTTGAGGAAAAATTTTTATACATTTAATTTTATTTTCGCGTACAAAAATGAGAGTACTTGCGCAAACCAACAAGAGCCCAGAGAAAAAATATGTAATTATATTTAAAATTTGACACATATAATCAAAACTCCGGTTTATAAGTTACATATACAGAGGCGGACAAAATTATTCAAACATGCTTGACACATAAAAGTATTGAACTATATCTCCTCAATAAATTGGTTTAATACCATTTTTTCAATTCACTGTATTTATTGGTTGTTGAATTATTAAAAGTAACAAAAAAAAAAAAATAATAACAGAAATGACTTCATTATTATGTAACGAACACAAGACGGATAGGATATCACATTAATTTTAGTGTGGACAAAATTATTCTCACATTTTCACTTTATAATAGTTAATTATTAAAATTAAGATTAATTAATATCTAGTTGCTAAACCTTTTCTTTTTAAAACTTCATTTAATCTGTTTGGCATAGAATTTACTAATTTTTCTGCCACTTCTGCATCAATATTTTCCCATTCTTGTTGAAGAATTTCTTTTAGCTTTGCCTTACTAGAAATATTTTGCTTTGCCGTTCTCCTTCCAAGCTCATCCCAAAGATGGTCAATGGGATTCATGTCTGGTGATTGCGGCACATGGTGGATGATACACATACACACGTCATGGGCGGTGTGTTTGGGATCATTATCTTGTTGGAAATAAAAATTATTACCAAGACCAAGCTTTTGAACACTGTTTTGTAGGTTTTGCTTTAAAATATTGAGGTACACATTCTTGTCCATGGTATCATCAATGAAAACGAGGTTACCAACACCGGCCGCCGAAATACACCCCCAAACCATAACCCCCCGCCACCATGTTTGACTGTGCTGATAATGTTGTTTTTTTTTCAAGTTCACAATTTGGCTTTCTCCACACGCGTATCCTACCGTCAGACTGAAAAATATTAAATTTGCTTTCGTCTGTGAATAATACAGTTTTCCAGAAGTCAACAGATTTATTTAAGTATGATTTTGCAAAGTCAATTCTTTTCTTCTGATTCACTTTGCTTATAAGCGGCTTTTTTCGTGCGATTCGAGAGCTGAAACCAGCACGTTGCAGGGTTCTGCGCACAGTCTTGGGATGTATTTCTTTTCCAACCTCTTCTAGTAATTCTGCTGCCACTTGGGAAGACGTAATTTTTGGATCTTTCTTGACTTTGCTTACTATTTTTCTTCCTTCCTTATTGGTAAGCTTTCGAGGTCTACCAGTATGGGGTCGACTTTTAAGGTCTGTTTCATTTTTAAAACGCTTTATGATGCTGTATATGGTGAATCTACTTCTATTTACTATTTTCCCGATTTCTGCATATGATTTGTTTTGTTTGTGCAGCTCCAATATTATGTTTCTCTCAGCCTCAGTGGTTTCTTTCTGTTTCGGACTCATTTTAACGGCTATTGAAGTTTTTGCACAACGTAAAATGTCAAAAATGCTAAACAGATTCATTGAAAAGACGAATATCCTTAACCGTGCTTTTTAAAACAAGCGACGATGCCATATCTTAAAAAAAGTAACAGTTTTAGGGTTGACACTTTTATTGTGTGAATAATTATGTCCCTCGTAAAATCGGTTCAGCGAGAAAGTTGCCGTTCTAACTTCGTTGAGTAACTTTAAAAAAATTTTTTTTTTATATTTCCGATTAATTTACTAACAAAGGAAAAATTCCTGTTAACAATGTATTATGTTACAATGAAATTTAATAAAACGATAGAGCTTGATAATATGATTACAAAATAATGTATGAATAATTTTGTCCGCCTCTGTACATTGTATAATCAAAATATCGGTTTATACGTTAGAATAGACCGGTTGCAACAATTAACTTATTATACTAAGTACAAAAGGCGAATTCATACTAGGTAAACTCATCACTAAACCAAATACAACGCCCTAATTGCAAAATGTCAGAAGCAGAATAAAAGTATAAAGCGAAGGATAATATTCAAAAGTAATTAAAGCAAATACGTAATTTTTTTAAGGTCTTTCGGATTTGATTTAAAAAATAATTAAAACTTAGAGGAATGTTTGAAATCTTTTTTGAGTCGATAGAACGATCTATGTAATTCAATGACCGCGGCTACGCCTCAAATGGTTCAGTTTTCGCATACTCTATCCAACATATCAGGTGGTATCTCAATAATAAATTCTTCAATATTGGCTTCCTCTGCGTCAACCGTTGCGTTCTAGTCCCTGTAGACATGAGCTGTAAAATAGCCCCACAAAAATGTTTTAAAGGCGTTAATTTGCACGATCTAGGCGGCCAATTGACCAGCCCCAAATGTGAAATAAACTCTTCACCGAACTCGCCACTCAATTGGGTTATTGTTTCATGTGCTGTTTCTGGCTCTTTTTCACACCAAATACCGCATTTTTGCTTGTTCACGTATCCATTCAACCAGAAATGAGCTTCGCCGCTGAACAAAATTTTCCGATAAGAAGTGGACGATGCACTTTCTTAACCGAGCATGAATTTTGCAAACGTTGTTAGTTTTTAAGTCGATTCATGGTTAAATTGTAGACTAAACTGAACATGTTTAATAGTAACGTTACACGAAAACAGCTGAACTACCAAAAATAACCCTTAAAATAATCAAATCAAAAGGAAATTACTTTCCCGAAGTAATATATATAGCAGTCCCAGGAAGGCAGTCAACCCAGAAAAGGAGGAGGGATTGTTTTACTGGAAACACCACACGACACAGCTGACGACGGTCACTGCAAGTGCGAAGGCATTTTTAACCCTACATCACCCGTCAAAAAAAGGAAATTACTTTCCAAACAACACAATAGTTGCTTAACAATAAAAAAGCCATGTTTGTTTTGTACTGTTCTACTTGCAGTAGTTGCGCTACTACGTAGTATTTAAATGTACCCTGGAATTCATCTTGTGAAGTACATACTGGTAATTTAAAATTCAAAATACATTTTTTATATACATATGTACATACCTATACATATACATGTGTGTACGTTTTTTCTTTTTCCAAAGAGCTAATCTTGCTATACGACAAAATCAGACGTGCTGAATGTAGTTTTTGGCAAATTACATACTGAATCCATAAAGGAATGCTTTTAAAAAGACCGTAATCTCGTCCTGGCAAAACGGAGACTAGCCAGAAATGATACAACCAAAGATAGTAATATTAAGTTAATGCAAGTCCTGAGTTTCTTGAATCTTACAAACTCTTTTTGCAATAAATGAGGTACAAGTATTTGTGTCATTTTGTAGGCATGAATAGAATATCATAGAATCAGCCGATTAGACGAAGTGGCACATCAATCTTTCCTACAAGATTTAAAAAAATCTAAAGCTAAAACTGTCCCACTAACCTTTAGACGATATATAGAAACAGGTGTAATGGACGCAACTTTTGTTTTACGACACTCTAAAACTGTTTGGAGATTCCTGCATGAAACTGGTTACAACTCACTTGTGGCTAGACGAAAACCAATGATATCTTCTATCAATAAAGAAATAAATGGCTTATACGAAACTATTTGAAAACGATCCATGTAGCTTCTGGGATCAGATGAGGGATATGGAAAAAAATTTACACCAACGGTAAAGTACGGTGGCCAGGGAGTTATGGATTAAGGCTGCATGTCTGCTGCGGATGTTGGGGAAATGTTTTTTGCAGTTAAATTAATGTGGCTTACATATAATATAGCACACGTAATGCCATATCCTCCACAATCCCCACACCTAAACGCCATCGAGCATTTGTGGATGGAATTGATCGGAAGACAAGGGCGTTAATGGAAGAATGGGTAACATTTACATACATGCATATGTCCTTCACTATCTATGGATATGTACATACTATTTACATACATATGATACAACAGTCGAAAACCACGCAGAAGTTCTAATCAAGCAAGTCTATTCAAACTTTATTATTACTTACTTTTGAAGTATTCAACAGACCAATAAAAAGAAGTAAGAAAATACAACGATTTTGCATTACACACATTTTATTCACAAAGAAATTTAAAACGATTGCTTTGACTATCACAGAATGTATTCTGTGCTATTTATAAGAGGAGAACGGAGCAAAGACCTGCGCTGAACTTTTAATAGCTGACTACGACAAGCCGCCAACCATTTTAGATGGGCACGGCCGCCGGGAATTTTTCAGTTAAGAAACCGGCATGTCCTAAAAGCCGCCGAACTTATTATTTAACTTCTTCCATCTTCCTATTAGACGTAGGCTATCTGTGCTATTAAGTTTAAAATACATACATACATACATATGTGACAGCGCATAGAGAAAGGGACCTAAAGGTAAAAAAAATCAATTTTCAATTTTTTTTTATGCCCCTATTGCGGTTCACCACTTTTGTGTCAGTTTGGTCGTCTTAGGTGATTTCGCATTGCCGTTCTCAACTAAACTGCCAGTTGACTATTCAGTTGTGTATCTGTTTTTTCGTGGTATTGCCGTTCTCAACTTTGTAAAAGTTTGGTCGTAAAAAACGTTGAATACACACAACTGCTTAATTGTAGTTGTGTCATTATCAGTTAGAGTGAAATTTTTTTAAAGCGGTGAAAATTTAAATCAAAATGGAGAGATCGTAAGTATCAATTTTTGTAATAAATTACAAATAAAAAAACTTAAGAATAAATTTAAAAATTAATAATATTTTATTGTTTGCTGTTGTAAATTTCATCTTATTTTTTTATATATTAAAATTCACAAGTGGTATTATTTTTTTAAGAATTACAAGTTTTTAAATATATGTACAGAATTCTTTTTTTAACCTTTTAAGACTCAATTAACAAATTGTTTCACAATACATAAATAAAATATTTTACACTTTTTATTCCCACAACACTTTCAGTTTAATTTTCTTCAAATTTCACTTGTCAAACGTGATATTTAAAGTTGGCAATTCGATATTTTAGGTTGGCAATTTTATGACAAACTCAACTAAAAACAGTTGTGTATCGCAATAACTAAAATGAGTTTGGTTGTGCATAAGTTGGGTTGACTCTCACACGACCAAACTGAGTTGAGTGGTGAACCGCAATAGGGGCATGATGTGGACAACATCTGAGCATCGAATGAGACCGATCCCATGACCCAAAAATGTTCCCTCCCAGAAATATGCGCGTTTTATGAAAGTGATGTTACACCAAAGATACACGTATTTAAATCTTTAAAATGGCTCTCGTGAACAAAACCGGTTTCTACCCTTAGGTCCTTTTCTATTTTGCGCGTTTTGGTTTGTTTCTTGTTATGCAAAAAAAGTTAGAAGATTGTTCCTGTTGAATATGCAAGCTACGTTGTTTCGCGCATAGTGGAACTGATATCAGTTGTCATTGTATTTTTTATGTAGAACTACAGCCCCTTATTGGCGAGCAGGGTGAGGGTTTACGAATCCGAAATTGGTTATTAATTTTTGGTTGATATGTTACCATCTTTTCAGGTTATTAGCAAAAAAAATCGAATTACAGTTATTTATTACTAGCATACTTATCTCTTAACGGAAAAACTTACAAATGATGTACTATCATACATACATACTTTTGATTCCTATTTTCTAATACTTATAAAGCTTGTCTCAGGCGAAAAGAATGTATCCAGGACATTTTAAAAGTCCATTTATATCAGAGTATATTGTAACGTTTTAACTTTTAAACATTAAAGCAATCAAAAGGATTGCTTTAAAAATAATATACATACATAACATAGTACGGATATTATGTTTTAATCACACCACTGCACTATAGGTCAAATGGAAATTTTTCTGTGCGAAATTAATAACTACTACAAAAACATGGTATTCAAACCAAAGCGTCTAAGAATTCCACAAGCAAGTTTAATCCTATTTAAAAAAATGAAATTTAACCCAGTAATGACCAATAATTAACCCTTTTTCAACCATTAAAGCAAACATAATACATTGAACTGATTATTTTATTATATTATAACATTTAAAAATTGCTTAAATATAATTCGTTTTGTAAATTTAAATCAAAAAGGGCTTTCTCACTTTCATCAATTTCTTCGTCTTGGTTGCTAAGCTGAAATTCTTAGCAACTTCTTAACAACAATATATTTCAAATTTATTAGAATCGATTTTAAACTGGCAGGATAAGCAAATCAAAATGATTTTGAATCGAAATATTATATCATTGTCAACATCAGTTATATTAGAAAAAATATCATGCTCAGCATGTCCACGCGAAGTCCAGACTTTCTCCAAAAATCGTTTTGTATTTTTTTTTTTTCTTTTTAAGATAGTTACTTTATCATCTCTTCGTATCTGCCACTTTTGTAATTTGCATTCATAGTCTAAATGTAATACAAACTCGAAAAATCTTATCCAACAATGAAGGGGGCTAAGTCCAAACCTTAAGTTTTCCTCTTTGGCACAGAATACACCACTTTTATAATCAAATATGTTCATGAAGTCTTTATGTGTAGCAGCACAAACGGTACAAGCCTGGTTTGATTTCCTTAACGACATTTATATTTCTGCGACATTTTTCCCACTTTTTAGCCAATTTTACGCAAAAAATGTATTGTTTGCTTTATATTTTTATTAATTTTATCCCAAATAGTATTAAATTTGATTTTGTCAACAACGTATTAGAAAACCGCATCAAATTTGCCTTTCTTATTACATTCTTTTCGCCATATTTCAAACAGATGTTTTTTTTTTTTTTTTGATACAGAGGTTACATACAGGAAAAGACATAACTCAGAAAACGCAAATAATCGCAATTTGTCACAAACCAAAATTAACTCATTACATTATTTTTTTTTTGAACGATTTTCCGTCATCCCACGTCAAATTTGGTTTATGAACAGACCGGTTTCGGCTTTGTGCCATCTTCAGTGTTCTCGAATACTAAAAGATGGCACAAAGCCGTAACCGGTCTGTTCATAAACCAAATTTGACGTGGGATGACGGAAAATCGTTCCAAATTCAAACAAACCCCGTCGGAAGAATATCACAAAAATCATTACATTATATTTAATCCATTTCTTCAATTTGAAAGAGGTCAGATGGGGTCAAAATTTTTAAACCCTTACGGAATGTAAATGTTTAAAAAAAAACTGAACCCTTTTAAGGTAATGTTGTCTAATGAGTTCGTTTCAAGTATATCGACATAAATATAAAGTAGTTATAATTAAAAACAGTAGAACTTATCTGTCTCTTTATTTTCCATTTAAATTAATATTATAATAAACACAAATCGAGAAATACAAACTTAATGTTGACCTTGCTCTATTGAACACTCTAGCACGTTTGTAGAAAAAATGCATTGATTGACTTTGACGTACAAATGTGTAACGGTGCTTTTTTTAATGCAAAAAAAAAAATATCACACGTCTTTGTTTTGAAGCATTTCCAATTAAAAAACAACAATAATACTAAAACGGCACTTTGATTTTTATCAATTTAGCACAGAAAAAGCTGTCTTTGACCTATTGTGCACTGCTTTATTTACAGACAGATGCCAAAAGAATATAATAAACAAGTTAAAATCGTCTCTACTACAGGAATAAAAACAAATCTAAATCTGACTAAACAATTTATATATACCAAAATAAAATTCGAATTAAATTTTGGATTGATAAGACTAACTTCTGTTATAAACATAGGATGGAAATGCCGCATGCTTTATAGACCAATAACTACATAGATTTGAGAACCTAAGGAATACTAAATAATACCAGCTTAAAAGCATCGTAAAAAGCATATAATTTACGCAGTGACACAAAGAGCAGCTTCAGAATTTTTTACGAACCCAGATATGGCCGCTACTACGGATCTTTAAAACAAGTCGCACACTTTTATTTAAAAATAACTCAATCCAGACATAACTTCTAGTCCATAAATCAGCCGCAACATAAAGATCGAGTAAACAAGTCTTTTCCTCACATGCAAGGGCAAGAGAATATTCGAAATGTGTAACTTACGTATCCTAAATTCCACCAAATAAACAATCAATACGATTACTAATACGTAATATCATTTGAAATAATTATCATATGAAATAATATTATATATTATAATTGAAATCGTAAAATACGTAATGAAATTTGTTGTGAAAGTTTACATCGTCAACTTTTCTTAAATCAATTATTAGTTTGTTGGCAAGAGTGGTAACATAAAGTATTGGCACATTCATGTACTTATTTCCTTTTGTTCTTCTTTGGCACATCTTCCTTCACAACCATAAAAAATATTTCAAGCTGTAAGAACAAACATTTTAACAAAAATTAACGATGTAAACGTAAATGCAACTTCAAAGAAGAAAAGAAAAATTGCTTCAACAAAAGTTGTTGCAAGGGAAACCAAAGTTACATATCACTATGTCAATTCACAGTTAGGGAAACAATCAATACAATTTTCATTTTTCCCCCTGATAAATTGAAGCTCACAATTTTCGTTTTCATAATTTGTTTACTGTATAATCTTTACATGTATGTTTATGGATGTAGCGTTTTAATATGAAAGCATGATAATAGTACTACACCCTTATTCGTCTGCAGGTACCATATTAAAAACTGTTACCTATGCCAATATATGATTCGGATCAAGTAGTCACGGATTTTTCTGCAAGTTTCGACATCAACTTCTGTTCGTTATCTTTGCGTTTTGCCTCTCGTTGCTTCTTTTTATCCTCTCTTTCCTTCTGCGCCAGCATCTCTTTAAAACGCTCATCCCTGGGGTCTATTAGGTAGCCAAAATGCCTTCGTACTTCTTCTACTAAGCGATCCTTCCTTTTCTTAGCAGCAATTGCATCCGCTTCTTTTTTAAGTGTTTTAGCATGAAGTTCTTGCTTCCACTGATTTAGTCTATCAATTTTGTTTCGAATATCTTCTTCGCGTTTAACTATTTGATTATTTTTATTGTTTTGATCCAATTTATATTTGTTAATCATCGAATGTAATGGATTAGCTTCCGACAGTTTTTCGTAATTACTTTTAAGTGATCCGTCAGCCTTTTTACTAAAGCATATGCTAGCACTCACTCCGCTTTCGGAACCATAACGACCAAACATTTTCCGCTGATATTTTTCAGTCAAATGGATCCATGAATTTGGTTCTCTATAAGGTTTTATATTATGAAGAACATTTCGATGATGGTTTAATAGGCCGGACTTATTACAGAAATCTGCACGACGTGCAGGTAATTCTTCTGAAATTTCACCATTTTCGGCCTTGGGAATAATTCCCGACATTTTTCGTTTATGAATTAAGACGTTAACACAAATTTTATTATTTTTGCCCTTTATTAAGCTTAGCATGTTGAACATAAACTATAATATTCTGTGATGTTGAATGAGTTTAATAAGTATAACAATCAGCATAAACTACCTATTCTGTGCAATCAGTCAAACAAGCTGATAAGCTACAAATGGACGGTAGGCCGCCGCCTATACCTTTTCAACATAAACTTGGCCGTTTGTAATTATCGACGGTTACACCTAACTATATACCAGCGTTACCGTTGTCAGCCTAGAGTATAATTTGTTATCCTTTTTTGAAGCCATGGATCAAGCCCATATACAGGTATGTTCTGCAAATCACTTTTTGTGAAAGTGATTTGAAATCACAAAAAAGGTGTTCTGCGCACAAAGCTTTTTGAACTGTTGTGATTTGAAACCGGTCAGCTATGTGGCTGGCGATCTGAAATAACTTTCTTAATTTTGGACGGCTTTTTATATTTAACTCAATAAAAACTCATTAATTGAACACATTCATTTGTTTTTTATTTATTTTATAAGTAAAACATGATTTTTTTTTCAACGTTTATTTAAAGAAAATTTTTATTGTGATTACTATAAAATGAACAAAAGATAAGTAAAACATGATTTTGTACCAAAAAATTGGCTAAAATATAAAAATATTGCAAACAATTTCTATTGTAACAAATGTTGTTATTTGCTTTTGTGATTTGACATTTTCTTTTTGTGATTTGCATTTACTTTTTAGTTGGCAGCTGTTCTTCGAAAATACACCGATGATTGCCAGAGTAGATAAATATTTCTTTCGACGAGAAATATATTTGATTTTTTAACTAAACGAGCTATTTCCAATAAAACTTAATTATTTTTGTTAAATTATATTCAGAAGATTTATTAACTGTCAATTGTTTGCCTAATTTTAAAAATAATTACGCATAAAGTAGTAGCAAATGGCAACAATAATTATAAATTACGAACAGCGGCAACCACATCTATTACTGACAACAATAAAGCACAGAATATATGTAGTTTATGCAATAAAGCCCCAGGCATATCAACTTAATTTTTATTTAAAAAAAATTTAGTTTACGTTCACTTATTATTTTGACTAAACCTTTATTAATTTTCAATACATAAAAAATTGTTATCAAATCAAAACGAAACATCAAAATCAAATCAAGTTAATTTGATATTTTCTTGACAGTGATATATATACAGTAGAGGCTCGAAAAAGTTAAGTAGTTTGTTATAGGGGTGCTTAATTTTTCCGAATTCTTAACTTTTCCGTGATATGAAAAATGCATATGTTTATACACGTATTTATACATTGTATATATTATTAATGTGTATATAATACACATGTATATATGTATGTATGCAAATGTATTAATTTTTAGCTTTTAAAATAGGATCACTTAGTAAACAGTTTCTTTCACGTTGATATATGTAAGAACCATTTGTACAGCTGCTTCTCCAAATTCACGAATTCTGCCTTATGTATAGTCTTTCTCTTAATTTCGTCACATGTACCTGACACTGCAGCATAAATGTTTGCTTTATTTCTTTTAATTTTAGAATTGAAGATTCAGAATCATGAAAATCCATGGCCAATCGATTAGCCAAAAACGCCTTCATCTAATTTTTTTAAAATCTTGCATTTTTCGGAAACTGATAACCTTTTTTGCTTACGTGCTGCTGATATTGTTAAGATCAAAAGAAAACTAATAACTGATGCAAAAAAAAGTATGAAACATTACGTACGAATGTAAAGAATTTTATAACGGTAAATGACGAATGTGTTGAATTTTTTTATGATACCCATGTACTTATATAGTACTACATATATTAATGCGACAATCGACATATGTATAAGAATTCAAAATGATGTTAAAAATATAAAAATTAAATAAAAACAAAAATTACTCAAAAAAGTTAAGAAGCACTTAACTTTTTAGAGTTCCGTATGGTGACAGAAAGCTGCTTAACTTTTCCGTATTCTTAACTTTTGCGCGTCTTAACTTTTATGAGCCTCCACTGTATATATATATATATATATATATATATATATATATATATATATATATATATATATCGGGTATGTTTTAGAATCCGAATTCACTCGAAAGTGGATTACTTTAGCATTTTTGGTGTTCTGCAATTCACATCCCCATGTTTTTATTCGTTTTCAATTAGAGTAGTAAGGGGTGGGTGAAAGTAAAACGAATCGTACTTTATTCTTATAAATGCTAACATTATTAAGAAAAATACAATTTTGGTTTTTAGTTTGAAGTGTTTTTTATTGAATTTCATCAAAACAATTTAATTTTTCACAGAAATATTAATGCAAACAAATTTTTTTAAACTTTGCCAAAAATAAATTTGGTTTTGGCAGATCTCGCTTGAGTAAAAAAACATGAAAAAAATACAACAATTTTGTTTATGTTCGAAAACACAAAGTTGCCCTATATACTAAAGTTTGATATGTCAATATTTTTTAAACTAAAATCTTATTGCATTTAGATCTTATTGAAAAAGAAAAATGAATTTTCTGGAGGAAATTAAAACTAATTTCATATATATAAATTTATTTAAACAATAGTTATAATAATACGATTGCATTTAGTTGTAAAATCACAATGTAATAATCAGGCAATACTTTGTTTTAACGACATATGGTGCAAAGACAACGTAGTCGATATGCCTATAGCCGGCAAACAGCCGCGCTGATAAATAACGCAACTAGGAGAAGAAAAGAGAATAAAATTAATAATCTCTTTTAAAAAATTGTAAAATCAAATCCAGCTTGTAAGGTCTTCGTATTTGTTGATGTCAATTTAAACTAACAAGAGCATGTTTCATGTTCAAAAGTTGTACGATGTAACTGTATATCAAATCAAGCAGATCAACCAAAAGCAAATAATATTTTAGTTTGTTGTCTTTTTTGAGAGTATTGAATAATTTTATTTTCATTCTATGTTTCTTTAAGAATACACTATAGCCTCGACTTGCGTCGTCCCGATTTGAGTTGTTTCGATTTGCGTCGCTTTTTGAAAACTGGAAAAATTTGATTTCCGTCGTTGCAATTTCAAGTTTCGTCGGTCCGAGTTGCGTCGTGTTGACACCGATTTGCGTCGGTTTGATTTCGATTTGCGTCGTTTTGATTTCGTTAAATTGTTTACTGCAGCATTGTGGATTACCATTTTTAGCATTTGTAGTACCTGATATAGCATATTTTCTGTCTTTTAGCATTTTCACAACTTCTGGACTGTACATTAAGAAGTTTTCAAATTACTTGAAGTAAGGGGAATGTCCTTTTCTTTGTTATATAAGTGGTGCTAATAACAACTATTTCCATTTAATCAATTGTTGTGTTGTTGATTTAGATTTATCATCTGAAGAGAGCTCAATGTAAGCTAAATAAATTAAAATTTTTTAATGCATCTACTTTTTATGAATATACATATGTACATATGTAAATGAATGTAATTTTTATTATTTTTTATTAATTTATTGTTTTATTTCTTTATAATAATTATAAACATTTGTTGAAATAAACGAAATAAATAGAAATTTATTCATACTTGTTTTTTATCAAAAATACAAAATTTTTTTGCTTTGTTTTGAATATTTTCCCCAATAAATTAAATTTCAGTATATTTATATAGAAAATGGTGATTCGATTTGCGTCGCGTTTCTCCGGTGCCCAATAACGACGCAAGTCGGGGCTCGAATGTATTAATTTTGTTTTTATCCGCGTAGAAAATTAATTGAAAAATTTGAATATCTTTGTTTTCATACTCTGTAAATTGTTTTACTTTTGTAATTTGTTCATTTTTTTTTCCAAATTTTTTGTCGACCGCCGTCGATTTTTGCGTAGCAAAAATTTAAAAATATTTAGATTTTTTTTCGAACATAAACTTCGAATGTGGAAAAACATGCTGAATTCAGAACACCAATTCATAAATTATGGGGATTCAAAATATTTTTCGTTTTCAATTCGAGTCGAAACCTGGAACATACCCGTATATATATATATATATATATATATATATATATATATATATATATATATATATATTTATATATATATATATATATATATATATATATATATATATATATATATATATATATATATATATATATTATATATATATATATATATATATATATATATATATATATATATAATATATATGTATATATATATATATATATATATATATATATATATATATATATATATATATGTATATATATATATATATATATATATATATATATATACATATATATATATATATATATCTATATATATATATATATATATATATATATATATATATATATATATATATATATATATATGTATATATATATATATATATATATATATATATATATATATATATATACATATATATATCTATATATATATATATATATATATATATATATATATATATATATATATATACATATATATATCTATATATATATATATATATATATATATATATATATATATATATATATATATATACATATATATATATATATATATATATACCTACGCTTTGCATCTTTCAACTTTTTTAGATCAGCAAAGATTAAATACTGGCAATATATTTATAACTGTGTTACATATTTAAAACCTTATTATTTATTACATATTTAAACTTTATTTTTTGTCTGAACTTTTGTATATACAAAGCCTATTTTGATTTATATCTAAATTAAGGTATTCTAAACGAAACTACTATGGATTCTTTATGTTCTATTTTGACCTCTTGCAGTGCAATATGTAGTTGTTCAATAGCATTATTGATCTGTAAGAAAAAATATTTTTAAGATACAGAATTTTTTATAAATATTTACATATCACATAAATTACCTGCATTATATCTTCGAAAAGAACTGGCAAAGCTAATAATTTTTCAGGATTTGAAACATCCCTCAAAATACCTAAAAAAATTGAATAAAAATTTTAAACAGGATATCAACTTCCCGCTAATATCAAGAAGAAACACTTGAGCAATTTTTCGATATTGGTATCTTCCGAATCAGCTAACCAATTTTTATTAAATTTTTGCCACAGTTTGAAATTTTCGGTAATATTATTCAGCGCTGTTTAGAAAACTGTTTTCAAAAATGTTTAACAACATTAAGCCGATTTTGATTTAAAAAAATTACCCCTATCATGAAGAAGTGAAATTTATATTCCCATGAGATTTTCATTTCCCTCAAATGGAAATTGCTATAATGAATTAATCGTGGGATTTTTGTTCCTATCATTGAATAGCTGTTCAAAGTCGAGTTAGCTATCTGCAGTGTTTGTTAATTAATTAAAAAAGTATATAAAAAAATTATGTCAAAAGTAATTTATAATATTAGTTTTGGGTATTCTTCCCAACTAATCATTTAAACAATTAAATGTTTGAAAAATGTATTGAACAGTTATAGCTACAATTAAACGCCCGTTGGTCGTTAATGATTACTATATTCGCCCAGTGGTTGAAATTCAACCATTATTGCAATAATACAAAACCGCTCAGATAAAATGTCATATTTTTCTTCATTTGTAATAAAATGTATTACCGTACTTAAGGTGAATTCACCCGTTCGTTCTGCAGGAAATTTTCGTTGAGAGACAATTTTAGTTTACTGAGAGTTTGCTCACAGAAGATTCACCCGCATCGAACAAATATTCTGTAGAAACAAAGCTACCATATGCAACAACTCTGTAAATGTTGTGTGTTACTTTTACAAGCAGGCAGCACAGTGGCAGATGATTGTAATTTGCTGTGTTCCAAATTAAAAAAAAATTTATAAAATAAAAATATACAAATGAATAAAAGTCGAGTGCATATTCTAATTGCTATTTTGTTAAATAAATGTAAAAAATTTACAAATATACTCTGTACATTATTATACATACATATGTACATATAATATGATGTGGCAGCTCATTTCAATTTTGCATAAAAAATGCATATATCTGGCAGCACAGTTCAATTCGTTCGGGACGATAATTAAAATTAATCCAATTCAAGCAAAAATTGTTCCGCATTAAATTTACTCTCTTTCTCTCACTCTCTCAAAAATAGAGACGTCAAACTACATATAAAAAAATCATTCGGAACGTTCAAAACGAACGGGTGAATTCACCTTTAGTCCATTCTTTAATAGTTGTATCTATTAATGTGAGCTTTTCAAATAAATGATTGAAACGGTTTTGATGTTCATTTAAGAAACACAAATTTATTGCCTATATTAAAAATATTAAAATTTTTTGATTAATTGAAGAAAAACTAAAAGTAAAAAAAAAATCATTTTATTCAAAATATTTAAAGTAGTTGTACGACTGGCATCTTTATCTAAGGAAAATTTCTTTATATACAATATTCTTCGTAAAAACTCTATTGTCATTGAGTATGTTTCCTTGACCATTTTCATTTGAAATATAAAATTTTAGGCCGTCGAATGAACGAACTCTACTCGCAGCTATATATAATTGTCCATGAGCAAATACAGGTAGTCTCAAGAGGACACCTATCTTTTTAAATGTTTGCCCCTGTTACTTGTCATAGCAATTGCGGGTATAATTGGAAATCGTGTCCGCTGAAATTTAAATGGAAGAATTGTTCCAGAAAATGGTAAATTTATTCGTGGAATCAAAATTCTTTTATTACGAACTACTCCCGTTAATACTTCGCAATCTATGGTGTTGGGGTGCAAGCATTTTACTCTCATTCGAGTTCCATTTACTATGCCTTGTGCCGTGTTCAAATTACGAATCAGCATAACAATGGAATTTATTTTCAATTTCAATTTATGCGGTGGCATTCCGCATACGTTCAGCGAATTTAAAAATTAAGAAGGATATTCATTTACGTCATTGACATCATTAGAAGCTTTATCAAAACTGTAATAAACCTTCTCCTCCCCTGAAAGACGATTAAGTATATCATTATTTATTGAAGCGCAGTCTTCATTGGTAGGAGCTAAAATTACGAAATTAAGAATTTGATCCGATAATATATTCTCACGAATATTACCATATATATCAGTAACTAAATTATCAAAGCAACCAATTATTTGTTGTGGCAATTCAATAATATCATCACCTAACTCTGGATAATTTCTTAATTCACCATTACCAAGTTTATTTCTGAAATTCGACAAATTCTACTTCTTCTGGTCTAACTTTCATATTTTGTGTTAAGCTTTGTGAAAAGAATTAAATTCCTTCCAACTAATGATGCAATTTTCAATTAAAGTAAATCGGGTCCCGTGTGGAACAACAGGTAAAATTTGCATTAAATCGCACCTTAGTAGAATAGCACCAAATGGTGGGATAGAATGAACAAATAAAATAAGTTTTTCCTTCTGAGTGTTTACAGAGTTGCCAAGCCAAATTTAATTTAGTTAATTTTGAGTTTTTTTGTTGTAATTTTTTTTAGCAAATTAAGAGAGAAAGAAAGATCATGGCTTTATGATTGGCTAATATTCTTAACTGTTCTTAACTATCTTAGGCACAAAAATGTAGAATAAAAAATACATTCTGCACTCCTATTGACAATCTATCAACCCAAAAAAAAATCAAGCGAATACGTTGCGTTTAGGTCAGTTAAAATGGTTCTTAACTTTTTCCACTTGCCTATTTATATACAGATATTCAGTCATGCAAAAATGAAAAATAAAATCTTTATTTTAAATACTTAATATTAAAATTTATTAATCGGGATATTCTCCCCAACTAATTGTTAAAACAATTAGATCCGTTGAAAGAGTAATAAAATAGACTCACATTGAGTATAATTGTTTGTTGTGTTGTTTGTCTAAAAGCATTCTGAGCCTACTATGATTATGTATTTTGTTATAATTCATATACAATATTGAATTCTCGTATTGTATTTGATTTGTATGGCATAAACATCCGAGGTTGAATGTTTTCAAACTGCTTAAACTTCACTGACGATTTGGTTTAGCGACCAATGAAATGTCGGCATATGAAGAGCTAAATCCTCAACAAACAATGCATTTTGCAAAACCACTAATTGTGTTAACGATTAGTTGGGGAGAATATACCGAATAACAAATTTCAATATTAAGTAATAAAATGTTATATTAGTGTATATATTTTCAGTGTAATTACTTCTTTGTCGTAAAAATCAGTCACGGTATTAATTTTAGTTAAGAATCATATGCCCTCCCCAATAACGGTTGAACAACGCTTGAGTGTTTAGGTAAAGTTTATGCTAAAGTTATATAACTTATTACTTTTCTTTCGAATAATTTTTGTAGAGGTTTTTACAAAATCATAAGTCACATGCGAGCAATTGCAGGAGATGCATACATACTAGAGAGCTGCACAAGCATACGAAAAATGTCTTACAAGCAATTTCGTTAAATTTCAAATAGTGTGTGCTTATTACTCTCTCATTTCAAAACATATACTTCCAAAGATATGTGTTTTGCTTAACAGTAAAAACATTGAAGAATAGAACATAACCGAAGTAGAACAATGTTGGAACAAAATAAAGCCGAACAGAACAAAGGTTCTATAGAACATTAAAACTGAAGTAGAATATTCAAAACATGCTTGAATGTTTTGATAGTAGACCTAGAGTGTTTAGGTAAAGTTTATGCTAAAGTTATATAACTTATTACTTTTCTTTCGAATAATTTTTGTAGAGGTTTTTACAAAATCATAAGTCACATGCGAGCAATTGCAGGAGATGCATACATACTAGAGAGCTGCACAAGCATACGAAAAATGTCTTACAAGCAATTTCGTTAAATTTCAAATAGTGTGTGCTTATTACTCTCTCATTTCAAAACATATACTTCCAAAGATATGTGTTTTGCTTAACAGTAAAAACATTGAAGAATAGAACATAACCGAAGTAGAACAATGTTGGAACAAAATAAAGCCGAACAGAACAAAGGTTCTATAGAACATTAAAACTGAAGTAGAATATTCAAAACATGCTTGAATGTTTTGATAGTAGACCTAGACCAAAACAAACTCACACATTAAGAAACATTTGCGTTCTGTTGTAAATAAGAAAACGCTTTAAAGAGGTTTTAGTTACAATGAAATAATATACATACATACATACATATCTATGTACATACTTACATACATATGTATGTAATTGTATGAGAACTACATATAACTTCTTTTAGTTTTTCTTTATATTATTTTTTCTTGAATGTGTTGTGAACGAAAAGAAAAACATGCGCGCACACAAATTTTTTAACACGCATCATCTACATACTTATGTGCATGTGTGTGTATGGTTTAATGTGTTGTTTTACCATCTCAGCAATTCTTTCAGTAGCCTGAGTAGGAAATGTTCTATTGTACTTGGTGTTTCTGCTATGATTTACCGTATTTTTACTTCATTGTCGGTATTTGTTTGGATATTCTAGTTGTTCTGAAAACACAAGCACTAACAAGCACTGTAGAGAATAACTTTTCAAATACTGTTTGGTTTGTTTTGGTCAGATTCATGTTTTGTTATTTTTGTGTTGTTATTTATGCTAACACTGAAATACTGTGTTTGGAAGTAGTGCACGATAGAACACAGAACTTTTAGAATATTTTGTGCAGCTCTCTAATACATACATACTTATGTATGTACATATATATGTATGTATGCAAAAAAGATTTGTAAACTCATTCAAAATCAAAATTTAAAATTTTTTCCAGTTTAAGCTATTTTTTAAATTGTTTTTCAAGTTCTGTAAAATTTTGCCAACGCAAATATGACTTTTGTAAATTTAGATGATGATACCTAGGTAGATATGTTGATAATTTGATATTAGAATCAAATTAAACAAAAATGTAATTTCATACAAATAAAATAAAAATTACAAAAATACCCAAGTATTATACTAAATGGTTTAAGTACTGCTTGTCGTAACTCCAATATTTATTGTGTTTGTTCTTTAAAATTCTACTTTGGAATTGCTTTAGTGTCCACATTAGAAAAAATCTGGTATTGCAATTCTTGTATAAAACGTATATAAAACGTCAAATACAACACCAAACATCAAGCTGAATAGTAAGAATTTGAAAGCAAGAGAATTGCAGAGAACATGAAACTCTGTGCCCCTCTCCAAGCTTCTTACCTCTCTCACCTAAAACAACCAAGAATTGATGCAACAAAATTGCAAACACGCCGTCCACACTTGCAATTTTGTTGCAGCAATTCTTGGTTGTTTTAGGAGAGAGAGGTAAGAAGCCTGGGGAGGGGTACAGAATTTCATGTTCTCTGCAATTCTCGTTTGCTTTGAAATTCTCACTATTCAACTTGATGTTTGGTGTTGTTGTATTCTGTGCGTTTTATATACGTTTTATACAAAAATTGCAATACTAGATTTTTTCTAATGTGGACACTAAAGCAATTTCAAAGCAGAATTTTAAAGAATTGCATGCAAAGAAATTGCTAATGTGGACGAAGACAAATGTGGACAGCGTGTTTCTTATAAGAAAACAACCATTTGCTTTTTTAAGAGAAGAGTACAATAAAACAAATAAACGAAAAGAGGATGTACTTAATTACTTGTTTTTGTACTTTTGCAAAAGCCTAGTACATATTCGCTGAGTGTTCATAACTGCACATTTTACGCACAATTTTTACTTCTACTTACAATAAATAATTCACTTACATATATAAGTATGTACATTATTTCTCAACCTCAACAAATTTATTTATGTTTGTGATTATACTTTTCATCATACTTTTGCAAATCGGGAGTAAATTTGAGATGTCAGATGGAAGAAATATGACCTTTAACACCACCATCAGATATACTAATTTAAAAATATTAAGAGGTATATACATAGTATATACTTATGTACATACATATGTATGTATGTAGGTATATTCGAAGATGTGAGTCGCAGCCAATTTTCCCTATACCTAAATATGTAATTTAAAGCTGTGTAGACATATTGTATTTAGAATGTCTTACCCGTATGTATATTAGATGGATGTTGCACATTGCTCCATTGTTGTTGCAAGCGCTGAGAGTATAATTTTATTCTATCATCACACTCCTGATGTTCCAAGTTGTGAGAATCCATAGCACCAACATCAATCATGTTTCTGAAAATATTTAGTGTGAAATTTGGTATTTTTATTAATTATAATACTCACATAGCAGTATTTTGTACTAAACGACATAGCGCGTTTTGGTCGTCTTTCTTTGGAAGAGAACGGGCGTAGTCAGTATTTATGTTATCAGAGTTGGATCTTCGCAATGCTGGGCTATTGTTGACAGGATCAGCTAGCAGATGTGTACGTTCAGTGGGTTCGTATCCCTATAACAGTAATATTAGTTTATTTATGGTATTTAATTATATTGTGTACCTGATTATTCAACTCTTCAGAGCAATGCACGCAACTACAAAATGTTTTAAAACAGTTCCATAAAGGACGCAAATATTCCATGTTCAAAGCAAAATATTAAATAAGAACAATAGAAGCAAAAATTTGTGATGCCATATTATAATTGATTTGCGCTCCAGACAGCGAAGCTAATTTAGCATTTTTAGAACTAAAACTAGCGCTTTTTAATAAGAATAGAAGACGTATAATTTTTATATAATGTTTAATCCAATCTCAACGAGCATTATAAACAGTATATGACGAAAATAAGTCGTCGCTAATAGACACAGGTCATTACAGTACGACCACACGGGCAATCCGTTGTGTCTTAATACTAGCAATATCGCCGGCAGAATTACGTCGTCAAATTGCTTACTTTCAACATTGTTGTGTTGCTGGCGAACATGTAAATATCTTAGAACATAAATTTGCAGATTTTGGTAAAGAAGGTTGTGCGTGTTTTATATTATTGTGAGTGTTATATTTTTTACTGTCTTAAAAATGAGTGCCACAATGAGTATTTTATTTTAAACACGTCCACCTCCGACTACTCCATTTCTTTTTTTAATGAACTGAAAAATGTAAATGCAAATAACAGTTTAATTTTTTTATATATTCACCTTTTTATAATTATATGCACTTTTCTTGTAAAAATTTTTACGTTTGTAGCGTAGTTTTTAATTTTTTTTCCCTCCAAATATATGTTTGTACATAAACGTTAATAATAACAACTGAATTTGACAGATTGTGTTCAGAGATAATTGCTCAGCAATATCATAAACTACACATAGACCCGACAACTTTAAAAACGTGCATAAAGTTTGTGTGAAAGGGAGAGCTAATCTAGTTATTTTTATATAGGTATCTCTTCACACAAACTTTATGCACGTTATACAAAGTATATGCAAAATATGATTCGGACCCTTTTTAAACGTCAAAGTTTGGTATTCTGTGTATATTCTGTGAGCAATATCTTCAAGCAATTATTGCCAAACATGTGTTTAAACACATATTAGTGCGGTCCACACGCAAATATCTTGTGTCGGCAATCGATTTTGGCAGTTGCCACGGCAATAATTGCCAATCAGATTGCTCGTGTGGTCGGGTAGTTACTGGTGCTGACAATATATGTTGCAACACTTGCCAAAGAATTTTCGTTAGTCTACGTTCAGACGAATCATGTCTTATTGACATGATTGCTATTTTATAGGCGAGATCGACGAGGGGAAAAGAAACGAGTACGCAAGTTCATGTACTGTCAGTACATTTTGCTTTCTCATTCGTAATGTCAAAAATGCTCAAACAACGTTTTTTATGTACACATACATAAAAAACAAGTCGTCAGCAAGACGTCAAGTATATCTGTGTATGTATACGATTATATATAACCTTTAATAATATATAAACCTTAAATTTCTAATACAAATATCTTGAAACGTGAAGTTTAAATGTAATATTGCGATACATTATTAAACACTTTTCAATGCAAAATGAACTTCAATTAAAACCTTTTGTCTTGATATATATAAAGTGATGAGGTAACATTAATATGACTTCCCATATAGTTTTCATAAACAAGGCAATAAATCTTCGTTTACAATGTGCGATTTTTTTCGCAGAAATTTTTCTTCTTCTTCATTGTTTGCGGTTACAATAATAAATTTTTCTTGTGCTGAGAATAAACCAAATTTCATATATACGCATATGTATACTCGTTTCTCTTCGTATTACCTCCCTTGCCCACAAACTGTTATTGCTTTCCATTCTGAGGAAAAGCGTAACATGTTTTGTCCTTTCAAGGAGGAAAGAGGGGATTTAGTTTTCTCCAATAAGCGCAAACCTATTTGGAAACAGTACACAATTCCCAATTTTTTTAATTCGAGCAATAATAGATTTTCTTTTAATTTTTTAAGAAATTTTTTAGTTTTTTCAGAAACGAAAGCGTAATAAGAATTGTTGTGACTATGTTACACACTGTCCACATTTGCAATTTTGTTGCATGAAATTCTGCTACGGAATTGCTTTAGTGTCCACATTAGAAAAAATCTGGTATTGCAATTCTTGTATAAAACATATATAAAACGTCAAATACAACAACACCAAACATCAAGTTGAATAGTAAGAATTTCAAAGCAAAAGAGAATTGCAGAGAACATGAAACTCTGTACCCCTCCCCAAGCTTCTTACCTCTCTCTCCTAAAACAACCAAGAATTGCTGCAACAAAAGTGCTAATGTGGACAGTGTGTTAGACTATGTTATTCTGAGCGATAGCGAGCCAGAGATGTATTACAGCAGTATGTATTCTTCTTCCTTTCTCTCTTCGAGCTGAATAAAAACTCGAGCAAGAAAACTTGCCCTGCGTGAAACAGGTATATTTTCCATATCTCATACAGCTGAATTGAAACCATAGGCTATTTTTATTTTTGTATGTTCATCAGTGTTGAAAATATTTAAGGCCTTATTATTTGTGGTGTTAACAGGATATTATTGATACTGTAGAGGGATTAGTTTTTGAGTAACTATTATTTCTTTTTGTCTTACCTTGACTTAAATAATTCTTTATCTTTTACCCAGTCATTGAATATTAGGTGCATACATATATCCATCTAGCAGAACTCCGCTGCGCGTCCACCACTTATGGCCCTATTATAATAACGCAACTAGAAAACAATACGAATATTTTTGCATTGGAATCAAATTTAAATTAAAATTATATTAAATTAAATTTCATATGCATAAATTTTCACAATTGAATTTGCAATTTTTCATTATCTATTGTTTTATGCATTTCAAGCAGAGATATGCATGAGATTACTTTGTTTTCACAATCTGTCAATTAATGGATATATATTTCACTGTAATTATTCTATTTTTTAATACATTTTTATAAAATTTCACTCCACCAATTTACAAAACAACACAAAATAATTTCCACATTTTTCAAACATAGAGTTGTTTCACACACGTCAAGTTTTCTTGATCAAGTTTCAATTCAGCTGGGAGGAAGATAAAGAAGGGAATACATACTATCCCTATCGCTCTCCCAGCTGAATTGAAACTTGATCAAGAAAACTTGACGTGTATGAAACAGCTCATATGTTCGCAATGTTTATGTATAGCTGTTGCTTTTAATGCATTCCATCAGCCACATTAGTTTTATGTCCTTTCTCACTTATACAAACTTTATGCAAAATAGGAATCGGACCCTTTTTATACGTCAAAGTTGGGTATTCTGTGTATATTCTGTGATTGAAACACCGAAATTAAACATGTATTTTTTTCTCTATTCAAGTTGAATTGAAACTTGTGCAACTAAAAGAGCTGTTTCACAAGTTTTTTTGATCAAGTTTAAATTCATCTGGGAGAGCGATAGGGAGAGTATGTATTTCTTTCTTTATCTTTCTCCCAGCTGAATTGAAACTTAATCAAGAAAACTTGACGTGTGTGAAACAGCTCAAATGGCCTAGTGGAAAACACGCGTATGTAGATCAGTGTTGCCAGTGAAATTTCGAGAAAGATATATTTTAGTTTCCAAAAAGATACAATTTTTACCAAAAAAGATACATTTTGAAAAAAAAAAATTAAAATCAATGTTGAATGTTTAACATTTATTAACATAACATACTTATTTCATATTTAATTTTTTTTCAGTAACCATCCATTGTACTCCTTTATTAACAGCCATTTATCATTAAAATTGTACATTGTCTTTTTTGGAGAATGGCCTGTAAATTTTAATGAAATGCCAATAATTCCATATAGAAACGTACATATGTACATACATAAGTATGTACATAAAATTTGTTTAAAATGTAAAATTCACTCTCATTTTGTTTATATGTACATAAATATATAATATAATATTTGCAGTCAGCTGTTTTAGTTTTCTTCTTTTAACTTCGGGGATTAAAATTGTTTTATTTTATAAAACTATTATACGGTATGAAATTATTAACTATAAAGATCGTTATTGTTTTCTTCTAAAATTTCATTGTAACATATGTATGTACATATGTATATATGTACATATGTATATGTACACAAGAATAACCCAGTAAAAAATAGGATCATCCCAAGAGTAATCTTGGAGCGCTCCTTTGCGAGTAATGGATTACTCCATAAAACTCCGGACCTCATTGGATTTTTAACACAACATGTCCGCAGACACGAGTACTCCTTTTAAGCTCCTTATGGAGTACTCCCTTTGATCTTGAAAATGACGACAGAGGGAGTAATCGTTTTTGTCTCCTAAAAGAGCATAAAGGGAGTAATCGTTTTTGTCTCCTAAAAGAGCATAAAGGGAGTAAACATTCATATAAAATACAAATTTGGTTATTTATTTAATGTACCAAATCTGAAATATATTAAAATAGAAAACAAATAATTAATAAATTTTGCACATTTTTAACAATTTGTTACTATACCCGTAGCTTTCGCTTTTTTAAATCTTTCACTTTTTAAAACTAAACCGACTAAATTGAAAAACAAAACGAAAACGTCAACAATTAACAGTTATGTCAAAGAAAAAAAAACCAAAAACGAACTGATACATCCCTCATTGATCCATTTGGAGTATTAAGCGAGGCATAAACAACAAAACAAACAAAAAGTTTCGATAGCTCGCTTGTTACTCCAAATGGATGACCAAGTCATTACTCCTTTATTGCTCGATTATGGATTAATCCATATATTTTTTACTGGGAAGCAGACGACAGAAGAACTTAAAAAAACCTAACAACAAAATACATGTAATTTTTCTATTTAGTTGTCACTGTTTTTTTAGTATTCATAACGAAGTGATAACTTTGAAAAACTTTGTCAGGGACGGAAAGCTTAATATTTTATTTCTGTACATTATGCGTACAGATTCAAAGATACGAAAAATGTTAG
Source organism: Germaria angustata (assembly GCA_963681545.1). Classification (NCBI taxonomy): domain Eukaryota; kingdom Metazoa; phylum Arthropoda; class Insecta; order Diptera; family Tachinidae; genus Germaria; species Germaria angustata. The sequence goes on along the minus strand of OY813000.1, from coordinate 34,845,318 downwards.
GATTATACATGGTACCTGAAGTCATCAAAAGATACGAAAAATGTATCTTTCGTATCCTAATGGCAACACTGATGTAGACCTAAAAACGGCGACGGCTGTTGAAGGAGGATCGGCCTAGGAAATTGAAAAACATCTAGGCGCAAGTTTCTGATCTCTGATGTGGGCTGCCTTCGATGTGAATGATTCTTATTAAAAATGTAAAAAAATATTTAACGTCATTGGTATAATAATGTAAACTTACATATTTGTTTTATTTATAAGGTTCTTTGTTATGAATGTAATTTTCCTTGCGTTTGGGTTATGCCTAATAATGGCACTGTGCTTTCTTCGACAATACGTGAAGACTAGGAAAGCAAAACTAGAACATCGCAATCACACTGTGAGTGTGGGAATATTTCATCCTTATTGTAATGCTGGTGGTGGAGGAGAACGTGTGTTATGGTGTGCTGTAAGATCCATACAGGTATAGTTCTTATTTAAATTCAAAAAGCTTATTTTAATAAAATATAATATGAATATACATATGTACATATATCGTTATATATGCGTATTTGCATAAGGTGGTATTTGTGGTCATTAAGGATTATCACTCTTGACAGCAATCGTGGAGGAAATGACCTCAGATGACATCAAAGTAATGAAATTTAATTTTTTATATTGACTATGATACCAATTCAGAGAGATATAAAAATTGCCTAGTTATTTAAAAATGTAAGTAGATAGGAAATCTTTAGTGTATTTTTAGGTATATACACAGACACAAGTTAATACACTTCTGTAGACAACGTCGAATGATTCATAAAGGGTGGTCCAACCATAATGCACGATGCTACTTCTCACGCAAAAAAGCAATTGTTTCGTTGGCTGTGTGGTACCATACTGTAGAAACGGCATATCGTCCAGGTCCATATCCTCAATTTCTGGGAACAAGAAGTCTGTAATCATCCCGCGATAGCGATCATCATTCACGGTAACGGCTTGGTTGAAGATGATATTATTTGTAAAGTCACCATTCAGTCAATTCACATCCATTCAATGTTAAGTTAAGTTGGGCAAAAAACTCGCAATTAACATCGTGCATTATGGTTGGACCACCCTTAGTTTTTCGCAAGTTTTGTGATCTTAATACTCTGAGCAACCGTTATAAGATAACTATGTAACAAGCAAGGAGATCCCAAATAACTTCCTGCCGATTTCAGCGACGATGCCAGATCCTTAATTGGGATTCTTAGGATCAAAAAGTTTGTGCGACTGGCACACACACTTTTAGCTGTAGTTTATGGGAAGCCGCAATTGTTATTTCTGAAGGTAGATTTCACTATCGTCGCAAACAGCACAAAATGCGATGATTCTTATAAATTTTATTAGTCCATTTCTGAGCGATCCCGTTATCGTCGCAATTTATGACAGTAATTTTTGTCTCTTGTCGGCCAAAAAATATTGCGACAGTAACCGGTGCGATACGGTCACATTGTCCTTTATGGCAAAGTTATATCATATGCTGTTTTGTTTATACATACATACATATATAATTAAAATTATACTTGGTTCACAACGTCAAGTACTTTTGGTCAAGGTTCAATTCAGCTGGGAGAAAGACGGAACAAGTATGTATGCTATCTTTACCTTTCTGACAGTTAAATTGAAACTTGAGCAAGAAAACGATATGTGTGAACCATGTATCTTCTGTAATCTGTAAATGGGTACATTTTTCTCATTTTATACATACTCAGTATGGATGGTTGGGCTTTATATCTCCCAGCTGAATTGAAACTTTTCAACAAAAGTTGACGTGTGTGGATCACGTCGCAGCCAAAATATAGGTTGTGTAGATTTTACTATTAAGATTTAATTTTTTTTAATTTTAAGAAAAATCCCTATATTGAACTGAAGAAGTAGTACAATTCTTAATTAAAACTCATAAATATTGTATAAGTAAACAAAACGAAAAATGCAGTAAGTTAAAAAAATATTCCCAAATAGTCTGATCATAAAAATCAGTCATAGTAAAAGCGTAAACAAGGAGAGATTAAATTATAAAAATCATGTTATTTCAATTTAAAATAGAGTAAAAAGCGAGAAAATCAACTTAGAATGGAAAAGTACAATAATGCGGAACCAACAAAAAAACCTGCGTCTCGAAAAATCAAGAAGAAACTTCTGCCACCTATTCCGTCATAAATCTATGCTCTGTCCTTCGTTTTTACGCGGATGGTAGTTACCAAGGGTGCTAAGGCAATGATTTCAAAGTCAGCCTAGAGCAAGTCACATTTTTTGTCGTGCTTGATATATAATATTAAATATTCTTGATGATGGGCTACGGCTGTTCAATTGACTCTGATCACAGGACTCTGTAATTTCATCAAGCGGTAGATTTGCTGTTTATTTGTAATGTCTCTGCATTGTCTTCAATATAGTTTTCATATATTTGATATGCTATTGGTTATTTGATATACACACATTATTTTCTAAAATAAAAAAAGTAAAAAAGTAGTTATTGCACCCATGCAACTAAACTTTAACTGGTCACCAAAAAATAATATGAATAACAACTTAACAATTTAAAAACTACAACTCAACTATAAATAATAAACCGATTACAAGTTTTTTTTAACATGATCTGTAAATGTCTATAAATTTATTATATATATATATATATATATATATATATATATATATATATATATATATATATATATATATATATATATATATATATATATATATATATATATATATATATATATATATATATATATATTTATTTATATATATATATATATATATATATATATATATATATATATATATATATATATATATATATATTTATATATATATATATATATATATATATATATATATATATATATATATATATATATAATATACTAGCGGACCAGGCGAACTTAGCCTCGCCCCAATTTTAAGCCTTCAGAAAAACTTTCTATTCTTTTAATTTGAAAAGCCATTAAGGAATAATTTCAAACAAAATTTCATACAAAACTCGATTTTCGATTTTTCCAATTTTCCGTTTTTCCGGAGGGATTTTCCAAAATTTTCTTCCATAAAAACCTTCTCCTCGAAGATACGAACAACTGACAAAAAGTTTTACAGAAATCGGCCAAGCCGTTCTCATTTTATGAATTATTGGATTTTGCCACGCCCCTCCGCCCACAGACAAAAATCAGATTTCACAGTGTCATCCGCCCGAGTATTCTGAAGGTTCCCTGAAAATTTCGTCAAAATCGGCCCAGCCGTTTTGGAGCCATTACGTTACATACATACATACATACATCCTATTTTATATATATAGATTTTTTGAACAAAAAGTATACTTTAATTAGTAATAATTTAACTAAAGCGTGTTTATTTTCAATGTGCAAATAGATTGTTGACAGACTGTATGTACTATGTACATACTCGTACATACTATGTCAAAATAAATGTTTTAAAAGGTAAAAAGTGGTAAAAAATGAATGTATAATAAGATTGCCTACGAAATATTAAATATCCGCAATATTGTTTTTTTCAAGACACTCTTTATCGCCTTTAAATTTCCCTCAATAATTTAATTCAGCCATTGAAAATACTATAAAGAAATTTACTATAAAGAATTTAAATACAAAAAGTTACGTAAACAAACTGTTTAACAGAGAACTGAAATTGTTAAAGAAAGAAAAAGTTATTAAGTATCAGACAGAAGACAGAAAATACAGATACATCATAGAGTAATTATAAAATAATTAGAAATACATATAAAACTAAAATTGAAACCGCAAAAAACCAATTACATAAATAAAAGTATAAATAATGCCAAAGACCAAACAAAAAAATGTGGAGAGAAATCAAAGACTTACAGCCTTATTAAAAAAAAAACTTAATTGAGGCTTGAAGTTCACATTAGTTACCAAAGACTTTAAGGCTAACAAACCTATGTTAAAAATTCCTATTCAAAAACCGTACTTTAGCTAGTGTATGCTTTAATAAATTTTACATGTTGATACTGGCAACACCATCATTCTCTCTTGTCTCTTTATAGTTAACGATGCAAAACAAACGAGTATTACTCATCCGGATAGTCGGATATATTGATAATGTTTTGCATAGTTTTAATAAAAAATTTAATTTTTCGTTATTTAAGATGTAAATTAATATGTATAGTACATAAAAAACATAAACTAAATAGATTTATCGCAATGTAAAATAAATACGCCTATTTTTTTGTAAAGGTGTACATCACTATAAAGTTTTGTATATTTACATTATTTTGCTAAGAAATATACTTACATACATACGAGTATGTTAATTATATACTACGTTTATACGCACGTCTTATTTGCAAATAAAAAAGAAGAATGTTGCCGTATAACTTTTTTATTGTAACTTATTAACTCACTTAAACAAGTCGTGAATAACGACACTATTTGCAAATAAAAGGTAAGACGTTGCCACTTTATGAACGTTTTTTGTGTTTTACTTACCAAACAATCATATTTTCGTCACATGGCATCACTAATAATAACACAAGTTCTGTATGCAATTTCCCGTATAAACAGTGAATTAGTTATTTGCAAATAGTTCTATTTGCAAATAAGACGTGCGTATAAACGTAGTAATAGAAACACCCTTAAAAAGAATTGAAAGTAAATTTCGTTCTACAGATAAGCAATGAGTATAATACCAGTGAAAAAAGGAAAAAAGGAATTACTTTTAAGTTATTTAAAACTTTTTAATATTAATATTATGTTTTTTGTTTTGGTAACCTAGTCTGCATTAGTACAAACGTTAAGTAAATTAAAATAAAACCAATTCCTTATTTGATTTACATTGCAATATTTGAACTAGTATTTGTTTTATTAATTTTATTTGTTATTTTTTGATATTACAAGAACTTAAAAGGATGTACATATGTATTTAAATAAATATTTCTAAATGAAAAACAAAATAAAATCAAGATATATATATATATATATATATATATATATATATATATATATATATATATATATATATATATATATATATATATATGTATGTCAATATATGTTTTCCAATTATGTATTTTAATTTAATTGATTTTAAAAATATTTTTCAATAAATGCTCTAAGTATAGCATTTTCTTGTAATATTGCACGGAATCACCACAAGTGTTCTAAATTTTTATGTGGCAGACGTTAATTGCGGCACGTTCTAAATAACAAATTACATTGGAAAATAATTTTCACATAAAATAAAAATTAATTTTACCAATTCTGTTCATTAAATTTAATATATCCATTTTTTTATTTCACAAATCCACACAATTTCAAATATCAATAATTTTGTTCACAAAACTTTGTTTGTCAAAACAATAAAATATTTTAACATCGCTTTAAAGTAGGTGAGTAGCTGCTTTAAATTCTTTAATGTTAACGTTGGTTTAAAGTACGTGTGTTAAGCTAAAAATCGTTTTTGAATGAAACTTTAAGGAATTTTGCTTAAAGTTGGTTTACCAACCTGTGTTAATTTTTTTTGAATAAGGCTGTTAGTCCTTAAGAAAAATAAAGATGTGATATTTAATGATATAGAATATAATGACAACTACCAAATAGCAGAGCTCTAAACGATTGCAATCGATTTAATTGCAATCACATGATTTCTCGTTAATGATTGCTAATTTTTTGATTGCATTCAAAATCCTAAATTGATTTCATGATTTCAATTCCAAATCATGAAATCAATACGACAAAAATGATTGAATCAATTTTTTGAAATTAATTCATATATTAATTGATTACAATCAAATTTGATTGCAATCGATTTGATTGCAATTACTTTAATTGTAATCAAATCCAGTAATTGCAATCAAAATTAAAACAGAATCAAAATCAAAATCTTCGTTCTCTTCAAATAAAACTCCTTCTTCTAGAAACAAAGATGACTCTGATAATTCGGATTTACCAACAACGTCAATTTTGTTTACAAAGTTTTTTAAAATTGTTAAAAAGGTGTGTACCAAAATTTTGTTGCTTTCAAAATTTATTTTAATATTTATACAATTATGCAGATAGATGGTGTTTACAAACGTAACCACAGTGGCATTCAGGCTAAGTGCAGAATATGCAATGTATATTTGCAAGGATCAACAAAAATAACGTCCAATTTTATTCGACATTTAAGACAACGCCATACAATCAACAGAATAATAATCACGTCGCCAAAAACAATATAAAGGATCGCTTTAATGAAATGACGTGTCGCGTTATAATAGATAACATGTTGCCAATCTCGATAGTGGAATCTCAATCGTTTAAAGAGTTTGCAAAGTTTACTAATCCAAAATTGAACTTGATTAGTAGACCAACAGCTGTGAAAACTATTGACATCATGTATACTTCAATGGTTGATAAACTTAAAAAACAAATTAAATTGAAAAAATTTCCAAGTGTATATTATTTCGTAAAACTCACTTTTGTTGTGATTTCAGGGCAATTCATTGAAATCGCATGATTTCAACAAAAATTTAATTGCAATCGAATTGATTGCAATTAAATTAATTGCAATCAATGATTTCTAAAAAAAATTATTTCAAAATTATTGCAATCGCAAAATATTGCAATTTTGCCAAGATTTCATTTTGAAATCTGAAATCATTTTGAAATCAAAGAATGAAATCAGTTTGGTTGAAATCACTTTGATTTCAATGCCAATTGATTGCAGTTTTCACAGCTCTGCCAAATAGCAACCCAATTTAATGAGTATTTTGTGAATAGTATTAAGTCAATAAATGATACAATAGAAAATTTGCAATATACATATAAACAACATACCCATGATAACAACTAGATTTAGATTCCGTGCAATAACAATGCAAGAACTTCAGAATATTTGTAAGAATATGAAAAATAAACCAGATTTCAACAACGTTACAATTAAGCTCATTATGGACAACTGGGAGATTATAGGAAAATCAATGTGTGAGATAATAAATAAATCAATTGAAACAGGAGTTTCCCGCATAGTTGGAAATACTCAATGGTAACACCAATAGAAAAAATCGCAAAAACAAATAAATGTGAAGAATTCCGTCCGATAAATACCCTGAAAACATGCGAAAAAATTATGGAAAAAATTGTTAAGCAACAATTTGAAACGTATATGAAATAACACAACTTGCTTTCAAAATATCAATCTGGATTCAGGAGAAAAATTTCATGCGAAACCACGGTAAATTATGTGATAAACAGATGGAAATATGTATATGAATAAAACGAAAAAAACAATAGCAATGTTTTTGGATTTCAAAAGAGCATTTGAGACCATTGACAGAGAAATACTTATTTGAAAATTATATTGTATGTATGACATCAGAGAAAATGAATTAAAATGGTTTAAATCATATCTTACGAATAGAAAGCAAATCACAAAAGTTAATGGTGTAAAATCACAAAATTAAGCAATGAATTTGGAGTACCTCAAGGTTCTATTCTAGGCGCACTATTATTCATAATATATATAAATGATATGCCAAATATACTGTAAAGGTGCGAAATAATACTATATGGGGATGAGACATTAATCTATTCGGAATGAGACACAGACGAACAATGTAGAGAGAATCTAATACACGACATAAATAAAATAAATAACTGGCTTAAAATAAATAGATTAAAACTTCATGAAAGCAAAACTAAATTATTGGAAATAAATATGGACAGTGAAACAATAATTAAAATTAATCATAAAGAAATATAAAAAGTAACAAAAATTAAATACTTCGGGTTTATAATCGATAAAGACCTAAAACTAAAAGAACACATTGATTATATATGTAAGAAAATTGGGAAGAAAATTGGTGTTTTTAAACGGGTTAGTAATAAAATATCTCAAATAACGGCAATACATATGTATAACACAATGATAAAACCACACTTTGAATTCGGCTCCACAGTTTTATACACATGCTGCTCAACAACACAAAGCTATGCGATCGATACTAAAATGCAATATATACACTCCAATTCAACTAATGCTAGACACACTGAAATGGTTAAATATTCAACAAAGACTGGAACTAAACACACTGCATTCATTCAGAATATGAAAATGGGAATCGCACCGGAGTATTTTATAGAACAACTAGGCTACGCGAGGGAATTACAACCATACAACCTTAGAAACACTGAAAATTTCCGACTAGCAAGGGTAACAACAACAGCAATGCAACGATCTCTTTTCTTTACAGGACTTAAATTATACAATTTGTTACCAAATGATATAAAAACAGAAAGAAATATTAAGATAAGTAGGAGAAAAATAACACAATTTGTAAAAAATAACATTCAATCATATTTAGTAGAGAAAAAATTAAACTATGTAATATATATGAAATTTGTAAAGTATTATAAATGCTACTAAATAAACAACTAAACAAAAAAATATACAATACAGAATTCTCATATTGTTTTTTTTTTTTTTGGCATAAGTTTGAATGTTTTCAAACTGTTTAAAGTTCACTGACGATTTGGCTTAGCGATGAAATGTCGCCATATGAACAGCAAAAGTCACAACGCAAAAACCACAAAAACGATAATGGAAATCCCTTGTAATTTTTATTTCACAGGCAAAATATGATAACGTAAAAGTGGTAGTATATACTGGCGATATAGAAAGTTCACCCACCAGCATCCTGGATAAAGTGAAACATGTGTTCAACATTAATCTAGAAAAGGATAGTATCACATTTGTATACCTAAGGTTTCGATATCTAGTAGAAGCAAAAAAGTATCCTATGTTTACTCTTCTCGGTCAAAGTATTGGATCAATGATATTGGGACTGGAAGCGTTAATTAGATTTCCTCCGGATATATATCTTGATACAATGGGATATTCATTTACGTTACCAATTTTCCGTTTTATTGGATGTTGCAAAGTTGGATGCTACATACATTATCCAATTATAAGTACTGACATGTTACGAAGGGTACAACAGCGTGAATACTCTCATAATAATCAAAGTTATGTTGTACGGAATCCATTCTTAAGTTGGCTTAAAGTAACTTATTACAAGTTATTTGCAAAGGTAAGAATTATGTAATTAAGAGCAATTTATAAACAATTTCTGTTCCAATTGTTATCAGACCTATCGCCTAACAGACATTAATTGAACAAGTTCTTATAAACTTTATTACATTAACAATGGCTGACTTCCTAAACGCATGTTGCTTTGTAGTAATACATTGCAGCGTATTCCTAAATGCAACCCTAAATTTTTTTACAATGTATTTTGTTCCCATTTGTATCACTGATGTAGTTAATACGCAAGAAAAGCATCCAAAAAAATGTAGATGCAAAATGAATACAACACGCGGAACAATGGCGACGCAGGAAGAAAAGTAAGCGGTTTTCTTATATTTTAATATATGTTCTATGTTCACTTTTTTATCTTAATTTTTTATTAAAGTAAAAAATGGTTTTGTGTAAACCATTTAATAATAATTAACACAGAAGTTTCTAAAAAATTATTGAAGTAAAAAATGGTTTTTGTGTGAACTATTTGATAGTAATAAACACAGAAGTTGCTAAAAAATTAAAATAAATTAGCTTAGTAAAAAAATTTAGTGCGTCAATTGTTTGCACAAAGCCTTGTTTTTGGTATCCTTTTTGATACCCGTGTTTCTTTTTGCAATAAAATATGCTCTTCTGCCATTGCACGCTTTATTATGAATGATATAATGCATATACATAAATGTTCCTAAACGATGTAACGGTTGCAAATCAACAGTATGCAAAGTATTAAAAAAAGCACATACACAATGTATCAACTTGGTATTAATACTGTATTGATACATTGTAAATATACGTTTAGGAAGTCAGCCAATTTTTAGTAAATTGTAATAATCTTAAGATTTAACAAAAAAATTAATTTTACTTGCATCATCATATAAGTATTCAAGTTCTAAGGAACGACACTTTTCAGAATCTAATATAAAAACTGCACCGTTAGGCATTTAAGGAAATTAACAAATGTTACATTTTTGAATTGTTGATTCTTGTTTACTGAGTTGTTTACTATTTGCTGAATTGTTGTTATTCTTATTTACTGAAATGTTTACTATTTCTTATTCACTGAATTGTTGTTATTCTTATTTGCTTTTTGCTTACTCATTGTAAATGAACACATAACAGCTATACATACACGCATACATAGTTACTTGTTTACTAGCAAAGCGACAATTAAGTGCTTACTATTGCTATTGAGCATAGTACAGTGGTATTTAATTCAATAAAGTAGAAACTGTTTAGTACTGAAAATCGAAATAGTGTGCGTTTAATTTCATTGCAATAAAAGAATCCACGGAAAACGTTTTGTGATGTACAGTCATATTTAGTTTAGTTCATTTTTTTGTAATTATAATTTCCACTAAAATACGTCACACATTATTGTAAAAAACCAAAACAAATTCTTAAGATATCGTTTTGTATATTTTTAGACACACACAAAATATTATGACACATATGGTCAACACACACATTGTAACATTATTAACATTTCATTCATTTGCCCACAGACCTACGTCGAAGCGAAACATGAGTACCTTCAGTTTACTCCATATGCAGTTCATTGCCTGGGTACTTGACCGTACTTAAGGGGTATTCAATAGCAAGTCAAATTTCATTTCTATTCTTGATATGTCAAATATCATAAATAGGAGAAATGCATTTTTGTGTTAAATTGATGACTATGCTGAACACTGACTGATTAATCGATCGGTAAATGCAATTGTAACATAGGTGAACAGTCGAACACTGTGTTACATAGGTTAATATGAGTAAATGAATGAAATGCATGATATTTTAGATAAATGTAGATAATTGTAAAAAACACTATATAAACTCAAACTTTGTCAGAAATAAAACAGAATTAATTTAGAACTTCAACACTCTTCTTTAATTTTCAAAGGCATCTAATGTGCCTGAATGTCTATAGCATTTCGAGTGCTTAAATGAACGGCTAGTGGAAGCCCAGTACAAATCCACCTAGTGTTGTACACGGTTAGATCCAACACTTGCCAACATAAGAAAATTAAAAAAGGTCTTCCTTCAAAACATTTTCCCTTTACCTGTATATGGCGATCCTGCCTGACTCAACTAGAATTTTCTGAGTAGCTGCTGTCTAACCTTTACACTACATGGAACCCGAATTCCATAGAATTTTTGAAAAGTTATATAGGGAGTTGCTTGCCTATGATCCCACAGAAGGACAACAGATCCAGGGTCCAGTATACGTTCCTACGCCGAAGAACCACGGTCCTCAACCTATAACGATTGAACAGTACAAGGCAAGAAATCCAAAAAAAGGAACAGCAAAAGTTGAAACTAAAAAACCACGTTCCAGAGGAGGAAAAAAAGTTAAGCTAAATAAGAAAATCAAAGAGCTTAAACGTCTAATTCCCTTGGCAGAAGGCGAATACAAACGAAAGTTATATGAGGAACTAAAGGACTTAACTAAAAATTAGTAATCCAAAGAAGAATCGTAAAAATAAGAATTCATTAAAAAATAATATTGTAAAAATTGACCAAATGGGATTGTGGAGTAAAATCGGAAATGCAATTCTGATTGCAATCGCAGGGTATGAAGTAGGTAGTAATACTAATAATACACAAAAATCTACAGATATTAAAACTAATGACGAAGAACTATGGCAAATAACAACAATTGTAATTGTCCTTGTTATAATAATTATATGCATCTTAAAACTAAACGCATATTATAAAAGCTATGTTAATAAGAAAATAAACAATAATGTTGTGTAAGGAAAAAATTATTTAAGTAATGTAAATAAAAATAGATATTAGATCAAATTATAAAAAAAAAAAAAAATATTAAAATGATTTGTAAATGGGCCAATTGATAGAAAGTTTGAATAAAATTATCACCAATTTGAGAAAATCAGGTAGCAGAGGATACACTAAGAGAACATTAATTTTAAAATTAGAAGAAGTAGAACTAATTAAAAAACAATTTATAGAGTTTAGCACTGGTAGAGAAATACAAAAAGATTCCATTGAGAAATTTTACAAATACTATGAAAAAGCAAAGACATTGTTAGAACAAGGATTAGAAAAATTGGACACAGATTCAACTCATAACATGTCAGTTGCAGAAAAAGAAATTGAAAACTCAGAAAAAGAAATTGAAAAATTGGAAACAGATTCAACTCATAGCGTGTTAGATACAGAAATAGAAACTGAAAACTCTAACTTAACTACTAAAAATTCAAGTTCAAGTTCAAACTCTACAGTGAAAATGGCATCATTCAATTTAGAGCTATCACTAAAAAGTATACCAGAATTTTCTGGAAATTTTAAGGATTTAACATCATTTTTGAAAATAGTTGAAATAATTTACAATTCTTTAACACCTGACGCGAAAATTCTGCTCATAGATTTTGTCATTAATGTGAAATTAACACCAAGTGTTAGAACTGCTATAGGTACTAGCGAAATTAATGATTTCAATGGTCTTAAAAGTTCACTTCAATCAAGATATAAGTCCACAAAAACAATAGCACAAATCCAACTAACTTTGAGTAAATTCATGCAAAAGAACATGAAAATACAAAAATATAATGAAAAGCTTTTAGAAATGATTGCAGAACTGAATGAACTGCAAATAAATGAGATACCACAATGCAATACTACACAGAAAAACACGATTATTTCTCTTAATAACACTTATGAATTGAATATATTTAAAAATGGTCTTAATGCAGACATTAAGCCAACAATTTTTGCCTCTAAACCAAAAGACTTGAATGAAGCGGTACAACTAGCAATAGAACTAGAAAAAGACTTTGCCAGTAACGAAAATCAAGTATTATATTTTTCTAGTAGACACAATTCAAATAAGCAGAATAATAATAACAATAGAAATAAATATAATAACAGAGACAACAATTCGAATCACAATAATAGAAATTCGAATCATAACAACAACAATAGGAATAATAATAATAATAACAGGAATAATAATTACCATAATAATAATAACAGAAATAACAACAACAATAGGAATAATAATAATAATAACAGGAATAATAATTACCACAATAATAATCGTTCCAACAATAGAGAAAACAACAATAATAATGGTAGACAAAACCAAAATAACAATGGTAATAACAACAATTATAATAACAATAATAATTATAATAATAATAGAAATAACGTACATGTTGTTCAGGAAAACTCCGAAGGCCCGGAGATGGACAATCAAACCTTAATCATTCATCCTCCGGAGCAAAATTAAATAAAATTTATTCCATTTCTAAAAACACTACTAATTATATACAATTAGATATAGGAACAAAAACTAGTTTAACATTTTTAATAGATACAGGGGCTGATATTTCATTATGTAAATTAGGTAAATTATGTGAAGACCTATTTGTTGATAAAGAACAATCATGTTCATTTTCTGGTATAACAGATGAAAAAATTAAATCTATTGGAATCACAGAATTAAGTTTTAATTTATATGATAAAGAATCAGAACACAATTTCCACATAGTCGATGATAACTTTCCAATACCAACGGACGGAATCTTAGGGAGAGATTTTTTCACAACATTTTTATGCAAAATAGATTATGAAACATTCACGATTTCATTAACTTTACAAGAAACAGAAATTACAATTCCCATGAAATCTAGAATAAATAGAGATTACTACATTAAAATAGAAAAACGATCTGAATTAATACACCCGATACAGTTAAATTTAACAGAGGATAGCATTATTTTAAGCAAAGAATTGGAATCAGGAATTTTTGTAGGAAATACAATAGTACCAGGAAAAGGCATTAGTCATGTTAAATTTCTAAATACAACAGATGAAGATGTAATATTAAAAAATATTAATTTTGAAATAGAACCATTACATAAATACGTTTTTCTCACCAAATCACAAAATCACAATAAAAATAACAATAAAGACAGATTTAGCAAACTATTACAAACGTTGAAAATTGACAATAATGACAGTAAAGCAACGGATGAATTGATAACAATTTTCAAAGACTATCAAAACATATTTCACTTAGAAGGAGACGTTTTAACAGCAAATAACTTCTATACACAACATCTCAATTTAACAGATAGAACGCCAGTTTACATTAAAAATTATAGACTTCCACATACTCAAATAGAAGAAATCGATCAACAAGTTCAAAAATTACTTGATGATGATATTATTGAACATTCAACTAGTCCATACAACTCACCATTACTTGTTGTACCAAAGAAAAGCGACGGAGACAAAGAGAAATGGCGACTTGTAGTAGATTTTAGGCAACTAAACAAGAAAATAGTCAATGATAAATTTCCACTTACAAGAATTGAAGATGTATTAGATAAATTAGGAAGGGCAAAATATTTTTCAACACTAGATATGACAAGTTCGTTTCATCAAATTAGTTTAGATAAAGATTCAAGAAAACCAACAGCATTTTCAACTTCAAACGGTCACTATCAATTTAAACGATTACCTTTTGGTCTTAAAATTTCATCAAATAGTTTCCAACGTATGCTTACAATAGCACTTTCAGGTCTCGATAGTAAAGCATTTTTATATGTAGACGACATCATAATTTTTGGATGTAGCTTGAAACATCACAATGACAATTTGAGACAGGTCTTTGAACGTTTATCAAAATACAATTTAAAATTAAACGCTAAAAAATGTGTATTTTTAAAGTCAGAAGTTGTTTATTTAGGTCATCTAATAACAAAAGATGGTATTAAGACAGACCCAGCAAAACACAAAGCAATTCAAAATTATCCGGTACCTAAAGATGCTGACGAGGTAAAACGATTTGTAGCTTTTTGTAATTACTATAGACGTTTTATAAAAAATTTCGCTGAATTAACAAAATGTCTGAACGATCAGACGAAGAAAGGAAAAATATTTGAATGGACAGACAAGTGTCAACAAACATTTGACGTACTGAGACAAAAATTAATTAGTTCACCAATATTACAATACCCAGACTTTGAAAAACCTTTCATTTTAACGACAGATGCTTCAAATTACGCTTTAGGTGCAATTTTATCACAGGGAGAAATAGGAAGAGATTTGCCAATAACCTATGCTAGCAGAACTTTGAATAAACACGAAATTAATAAACCTGTAATAGAAAAAGAATTACTAGCTATACATTGGGGCATTGCATTCTTTAGACCATATTTACATGGTAGAAGATTCATAGTAGTAACTGACCACAGGCCTCTTGTTTCACTTTTTACACATAAAAATCCTTCCTCTAAATTAACTAGAGTACGGATTGATTTATCAGATTATGACTTTGAAATTGTATATAAAAAAGGAAAAATTAATACAAATGCTGATGCATTATCTAGAATTAAAGTAGATTCTGATATGCTAAAAAACATGATTCCAATAGAAGATGATGATACCAAACCAACAAAAATCCTAGCAATTACACGTGGAATGAACGCAAAGGGTAAAACAACTGTAAACAACTCAGATGAGAAGGACATATCCCAACAACTAAAATATACGAACATATGGGAATGTACATCATTACAAGATATTAAAAATGTGCACAAATTAAAGTTTAAAATTAATACCGGTATAAATAAAGATAAATTAAATGGTACCATTGAATATATAAATAATAGCTATCATATGAATATTAGTGATGATCTTGCAAAATACGTTTTGTTTCTAGAGAAGCTGATAATCTATATGCATAAGCAGAATATGAAAGATCTCGCATTAGCTAGCGATGATGAAATTTTTAAACTGATATCAGTAGAATATATGAAAAGAATTTATGATGAGGTATACCAAAGATTATTAAAATCTAAAAAATATAAAAACTTGAGCTTGAATATCATCTTGTATAAACCCTTGCAATATATAAAAAATAAAAAATTACAAAATAAATTGATCGAAGAATTCCACAACTCACCATTGTCAGGACACTTAGGCATTCGAAAAACTGTACTAAGACTCAAACAAAGATATGTTTGGAAAAATATGAGAAAAATGGTTAGAGATTACGTTGTAAATTGCGATAAATGTTTAAGAAACAAACAAACTAGACACATTAAAGAGGAAATGAATATCACCGAAACCCCAAGTAATAGTTTTGAAGTAATAGAAATAGACACTGTAGGACCATTAAGAATTTCTAATAATTATAGATATATATTAACGATGCAATGCGTATTAACAAAATATGTTGTAGCATGCCCTATAGAAACAAAAGAAGCGAAAAATATAGCTAAAACTCTTGTAGAACAGTTTATTTTGAAATATGGTTGCTTTAAAATATTAAAATCAGATAGAGGCACTGAATTCAAAAATGAATTAATGAATGAAGTATGCAAACTATTAAAAATAGATCAGAAATTTTCAGCACCATATCACCATCAATCTATAGGAACGCTAGAAAGAAATCACAGAGTATTAAATGAATATATGTTAAGCTTTGTTGAAGATTTAGAATGGGACAAGTGGATACCTTATTATACATTTGCGTATAATACCACACCTCATGTAAATAACAATTATTCCCCATACCAGTTGATTTTTGGCAAATTACCAACTCTGCCTACAGATGCATTATGCACTAATACTAAAGTTTATGATTTAGAAAATTATGCTAACGAACTTAGGACTAGAATTAAAAGAGCATTAGATAACGCTAAAAATTTAATAAAGATAGCAAAAGAGAAATCAAAATTAAAATATGATAAAAAGATGATAAAAAGTTCTTTTGATGTAGGAGACTTAGTACTAGTAAAACTAGAAAGTAGAAAGAAAAATCAGAGTCCCTACATTGGTCCATATAAAATACTGGAAAGACAAAATTGTAATTCAATATTAGAAATAAATAATAAAGAAAGACTTTTTCACAATAATTCATTAAAATTGTACAAAAAAAAAACAATGTAAAAAAAAAAAAAAAAAAAAAAAAAAAAATATATAATAAAAAAAAATATATATACGTATATACATATTCGTATCACATAAATTTATATTCATAAATCATACCTTAAGAAAACAACATATTAATTATATAATACAAAAAATTAAAACTACTAATTTGTATTCAGATTTAAATTTATTCAAAACTTCATAAATTTTATCTTGAGGGTAAGGGTGTGATGTACAGTCATATTTAGTTTAGTTCATTTTTTTGTAATTATAATTTCCACTAAAATACGTCACACATTATTGTAAAAAACCAAAACAAATTCTTAAGATATCGTTTTGTATATTTTTAGACACACACAAAATATTATGACACATATGGTCAACACACACATTGTAACATTATTAACATTTCATTCATTTGCCCACAGACCTACGTCGAAGCGAAACATGAGTACCTTCAGTTTACTCCATATGCAGTTCATTGCCTGGGTACTTGACCGTACTTAAGGGGTATTCATAGCAAGTCAAATTTCATTTCTATTCTTGATATGTCAAATATCATAAATAGGAGAAATGCATTTTTGTGTTAAATTGATGACTATGCTGAACACTGACTGATTAATCGATCGGTAAATGCAATTGTAACATAGGTGAACAGTCGAACACTGTGTTACATAGGTTAATATGAGTAAATGAATGAAATGCATGATATTTTAGATAAATGTAGATAATTGTAAAAAACACTATATAAACTCAAACTTTGTCAGAAATAAAACAGAATTAATTTAGAACTTCAACACTCTTCTTTAATTTTCAAAGGCATCTAATGTGCCTGAATGTCTATAGCATTTCGAGTGCTTAAATGAACGGCTAGTGGAAGCCCAATACAAATCCACCTAGTGTTGTACACGGTTAGATCCAACACTTGCCAACATAAGAAAATTAAAAAAGGTCTTCCTTCAAAACATTTTCCCTTTACCTGTATAGTTTTTTAAAAAGGTAAAAACGTAACAATTGGTGTCAGACGTGGGATTGCAAAATGAAGTTCGACGAGCTTAAGGAGGAACAGCTACAGCAGGAGTTGACCAAACTGGGTCTGTCCACAGCTGGTAGCAAAGTAGAGCTGCAGAAGAGGCTAGCGGGGAAGACATGGAGAGAGAAGTTCCCAGCGTCAATGTGCCAGAAGAAGATGTTCATGAGGAGCTTGATATGCTGGAGAATGGTGTCGATCAGAAGCTACAACCGCAGGAGGAGAAATGCACTGAGTTAATCTTGGCATTAAAAGGCGGTGATGCACAAGTCCTGGAAACTATGCCCGCTACAAACAGAAACAACTATGAGGACATTATGGCGGCTATGCAGCGTAAGTGTGGTGGAGAGCATAAGGGGCCGATCTACAGAATGGAGCTAAAGCCGCAAAAGCCAAGGAAAACTATGAGGATGCCGTCAAAGAATTTGAAGCCAATGGCGGCAGTACAGCGAACGGTGGTTATAAGAATCGAGGAAAGGCTGGCAAAAAGACGGCGAAAAAGAGCAATAAAGCTGATGCTGAGGAAGAAGATGAAAGCGAGTAAATTATGAGCAGACAAACAAATAAAAACAAATCACAAGTACCTATGTGGCCAAAATTTTGCGTTGCGGACTGATCATTCTGAGCTATGATTTTAGCATCGAGCATAGAAGAGGGGCAAAACACAAAAACACGGATGCCCTCTCGAGACGACCGTGCAGCCAAGAATGCAGATATTGCGTTAAGGCCGGACAGAACGAGTGTGTCATTGATGTTCGGCTAACGCAAATAGACTCTCATGAAGACTGGCCAACGGCGCAGAAAAATGAATCGGTGCTCGGGAAAATAATAGCAGCTAAGGAGAGTGAAAGCCGGCCTGCACGCAATGAAATGGCGGCTGAGAGCCCACTTGCTAAGTCTTATTGGGCGCAATGGAACAGCTTACAGCTGGTAGACGGGTTGCTTGTACCGTATATGGGAAAGTGCGGATGGAAAGACAACTAGTTCTACTGCTTAACCCACAGAGAAAGAAAGGACTGTCTCCCAAAGTACAAACACATTGGGATGTACCATACAAGGTGATAAAGAGACTGAACGGTATTGTGTATAGGATACAGAAGCACAATAGCCCCCGATCCAAAATGAAGGTGGTACACTTAGAGCGACTCGCAAAATACGGAAGCAGTGGTTCTGTTTCTGTTCAGGACGAACAGGCTTAAGCGGGCTGCAGTGTTACGAATTTGCTTGTGAATAGTCCTATTGTAATTACTCTAGAATATACTGAATTGTTGTAATTCTTAATTATTGAATTGTTGATTCTTATTTACTGAGTTCTTTACTATTTGCTGAATTGTTGTTATTCTTATTTACTGAATTGTTTACTATTTCTTATGTACTGAATTGTTGTTATTCTTATTTGCTTTTTGTTTACTAATTGTAAATGAACACATAACATTTATACATACATGCATACATAGTTACTTGTTTACTAGCAAAGCGACAACGAATAAGATCATGATTATTGTTGTTTTGTCTGTCGGCATTTGAACATTGGGTACGTGTATGAATGTATGTGCGTATGGCTTGTGTTTATGTTTAATTTAAGTGTACGATGATGTAAACAACTTCAACAAACATCATGATTATTCGAGAAATGATCATTAAGAGTATATAAGCTGCGCACATCAACGTCAGCAGTCAGTCAGTAGTTGGATTTAACAGTGACAGTGTAAAGTATCATTAAGTGCTTACTATTGCTTTTGAGCATAGTACAGTGGTATTTAATTCAATAAAGTAGAAACTGTTGAGTACTGAAAATCGAAATATTGTGCGTTTAATTTCATTGCAATAAAAGAATCCACGGAAAACGTTTTTAAAAAGGTAAAAACGTAACAATGTTATAAAATGTTACTATGAGTCTTCTAAAACTAAAAGCGTTCGCAGCGGGCAAATAGTTTAACGTTGGGGGCAAGTATGTCTTAACCAAAACTATTCTATTTTTAAGGGTAAAACAGCCATAAGTTTCTTAACATTATTGCAACCGGCGGTAATGTAGACGAACCAATATAGTTTTGAATTAAATATTTCAAGATTTTTGGCAGTTTGAGTTACTAAACTTTTTAAGGTTTTCAATTGCACAAATTAGAATTAACACGATTATTTTAGTAAGAGTCGACGAAGCAAATTGAATTATATAAAAAAATTCAACATAACAACTTTTATCCATAGTTATTGGAACTGATGGCCTTGGTAGCTAGCGTTCAATCTCTAACTTTATAATAATTAATTTACTATTAAGATATATAATAAATAAATAAATAACTCATAGTTATTCTCTATGTTACATTACGATTTGAATTAACACAATGCATTGTGAAAGGGATATTTTTGTTATGTTGCAATAATCCTATATTTGGGATGAGAACTGCGTACATCTCTTCTAGGGTTTGCTTTAAGATTATTTTGTATTCTCACTTGAAATGTATTTATGCATACACATCAAGTAATTAATATATTCTGTTTACTTTTTCATATATGTAGATCTATAAGCTGGTTGGAAAGAGTTCTGAAACAGTTATGGTGAACTCTTCATGGACGGAGAATCACATTTTAGAGTTATGGGACGTTCCTTTTAAGACGCATCGCGTATATCCACCATGTGAAGTAAATCATTTAAAAAGCTTGGAGCGGTATGAAAATTCCAATGAAATACTTCTTTTATCAGTTGGTCAATTTCGCCCAGAAAAAGATCATCCTCTTCAATTGCAAGCAATGTATGAATTGCGTACTTTATTAATCCATGACGAAGATTTGTGGAACAAAATAAAATTAGTTGTTGTGGGATCATGCCGTAACGAGTCCGATTATGAACGACTAACAAATATGCAAGATTTGGCAAAACATTTGTCATTGGAAAATAATATTTATTTCAAAGTAAATGTTCCATATCATGAACTATTGGAATTATACAAAAAAGCCAGTATTGGAGTTCACACAATGTGGAATGAACATTTTGGAATTGGAATTGTGGAATGTATGGCGGCTGGTATTATAATGGTTGCTCACAAATCTGGTGGTCCTTTATTAGACATTATAGAAACATCTGAAGGAAGCCAAAATGGATTTTTAGCTGTTGATGCAATTGAATATGCAAATTGCATTTTATCTATAATTTATAATTCACCAGAGGATAATGACCGTATAAGAAAAGCAGCAAGGTAAGACAAAATTTGTATTTACTTTAATATAATGTATTGCGAACTATGTGTGAGTGTTTTTAACTTTTTTTAAACTTAGGGATGTAATATGTTGTGATGGAACTAGGGAGATATATTATGGGAAGGGTATGGGATCAGTAGTGTCTGTAGACATTGTCGATGAAAGCGACAGGAAAGCTCTCTAAAGGGAGATTGTCCCACATACGCATTGTTCGGCTAAATAACGAACTCTAATGCGTAGTGCGATTCGCTGGTACATCGACCACAATGGTTGTGCTCTTAATGAGGAACGAGTAGCTCGTAAAAAAGCGGGTTTGGGGAACAAGTTCCTTGATTTCACTACAGCTCTTCCATAGCATCAACAATAGAACAGAGAAACATATTACTCACTGCATCGATGCTGTAGTTAGTCAATAGAGTTGGCTACACTACTGTCACCGATAGGCTTCTTCGCCATCTTTTGTACTGGGCCGAGTAAAATCAAAATAGACTTTGAAGCTGTCCCGTATTTTAAAGTTGTATTCCATTTCTGGTCTGATATAGTTGAAATCAGATGGAGTGATGTCTTGCTCCGTCTGAAAAGGCCAAGGAACTGCAGTCCTTCTTTAGCGACATGAAAAATGTGCTGAGTCGAAATAATATGTTGCTTTATTAGAAGCTTACACATGCTTAAACCTAATTTCAAAACCACATTAATTTCCGAAGATATTAATGTAAAAAAAATTATAGCAGGAGATTACGAATGAAGTTGCAATATTTTAAAACAGTTACTTGCACACAAAGCTGTTTATTTATCTCATTAATTCTAATCATTTAATATTTCTATTTACAGAGCATCTGTGGAGCGGTTTTCCGAAAAGGAATTTGAAGTAAATTTTATCCGGGCAATTATACCACTTTTTAATAAAAATATAACAAACAAATAAATACAATATATTATCATACCAAAATATATTTCATAAATTGTGAAAAATACTTTACTAGAAATATTAGTGGATATCATCATTGGTTGTAAACTATTCTTGCGAAGTTTGTAGACTTGGCAAGACTAGGATATATACTACAGTTTCCTAGATAATAGCAATTAAATATATGAGTTATTTATTGGTATCTTACTAGTAAGAATTTCCAAAAAAATATATACAAATATATACAAATTCCCTCTAAAAAGGTTAGAGATGAGTCTAAAAGAATCGTTTCTAAAACCAAATTATGGGTTAATAGTTGATCAACCCTACTCCGGTTTTGAAAACGATGTTTTTTTTTCAAAGTGCATAAAAGTCAGTCGAAATAAATGCGCGTCCCGCTAATTGTGGGTATGAAATCAACAACGAAATATTCTAATATTTGTGCAGAAAACATACTATAGACTTTTTGTGTATACAACGTGACCACTATTTTACACAGTTCGGAAACTGTTAATAACGCTCCTTTGCCTGTTGGTCAACTATCGGAAGAAGCATAACAAGCTGGAAATAGGGATTTTAAGAAATTAGGGAATTGAAGAAAGTCCAACTGCGAAAAATCAAATTAAGTCCTTTTAAACTTACTTATGTTAAAAAAGGAGGTTCATACCTTGCTACAACAGTATTGATATATTTATACGTGATGTTGTGATAATGATGGCGATGATTATAATTATGACTTTGATGAGAAGTACAAGAGAGTGTCTTAAGATAATGTTATTTATATGTTTTTGTTGAACTGAAAGCCGTTATTTTTTAAATAAAAACACATACAAATTGACTTGAAAACCATTTGTTTTGATAAATTCTAAATGTATTAAAAAGGAACTGAAAATTTTTAGAAATATAACTTCTTGTTTTTGAGGCCTGATGCTGCGCCTTCTGGCATATATGTTACTAAGATTTCCAGATCATCGCCTTTTGCCGATAACTACTGAAGGAACAGGAAAACGTGCGTGCATGTAAGAATTCAAAGGTAAAAACAGGACACGCTCGTCCAGAAACAATGTGCTACCAATAATTTAGGCTGCAGGCGCTTAAAAATGAAAAATCGAATTCCCTCAATAAATTCAATAAAATAACGGTTACAAGAGACCTATCTGCTGCCACGGGAACCAGTAGCCTCTGAGACTTGCCCTAGACTGGTTATTAATGACGTCTCTTTAAGGATCATGTGGTAGTTGTGGCTGAAACTCGATTCGCGGCGGCGCACAGAGGAGCATTTGAGCTCAAAAACCGGGTAAAATTAATAGCGTCGTTATTTTTGACTCTAGATGTATGAAATTCAGTATCAGTACTCTAATTTCTGGCATTATTTTACCAATCGTGTGAAGAAGGGCTGATTTAGAGTGGAGAGGGGGAGGGCTTTAAGGTTAAAAAGGTGTAAAGAGTTTCGTTTTATATGTTTTTTGAGCGCTTGAATTTCATTTCTGGTATTACTTTGCTAATTTTATGTATAAAAAGCAATAAGTATCGTTTTGTACTTTGACTCAGGGTAAGTGTACGTTTTCCCAAAAAAATTCTTTCTTACAAGGCTTGACATTCCAAACTTCTTTACCGACTTTATTAATGGCTCTCCAATAAGAGAAGTTTTAACATATATTGTCAAAAACCGCTTGTGATTAAAATTGGGTTAAATGGATTTTGTTTGATTTTTAAGGAATATCTTAACAATCACAAATTATTTGCTATGCAAAATTTTAAAGAAAAAAAAAATAGCGTCATCCGATATTCTGCCTATTAATAATATGAACGTATGCACTTTTTTCTACCTGTTTGTTTATTCGTAATTTTAAGTTATAACTAGCAATTATACTATGCCTCCCCATTTTGCAAACTCCTCTTCGTCCAACAAGCATCGCCGGCCATGCACACGAACATTATACATATTTACTTTTGTACCTAATACATTCATGTCCACATTGTTAACAGTAACGTTATTCCCTCTTGTTGTCATATATTACTTGTTGCATGGTCTGGCTTTGTAAGTTTGTGTAAGCATAATGTACTTTAATTAAAGGTGAATTCACCCGTTCGTTCAGAACGTTCCGAACGATTTTTTTTATATGTAGATTGACGTCTCTATTTTTGAGAGAGTGAGAGAAAGAGAGTAAATTTAGTGCGGAACAATTTTTGCTTGAATTGGTTTATTTTAAAGGTGAATTCACCGGTTCGTTCTGCAGGAAATTTTCGTTGAGAGACAATTTTAGTTTACTGAGAGTTTGCTCAAAGAAGATTCACCGGAGTCGAACAAATATTCTGTAGAAACAAAGCTACCATATGCAACAATTCTGTAAATGTTGTGTGTCACTTTTACAAGCCGGCAGCACAGTGGCAGTTGATTGCAATTTGCTTTGTTTTAAATTTAACAAATTTTTATAAAACTAAAATATAGAAATGAATGAAAGTCGAGTGCTTGTTCTAATAGCTATTTTGTTAAATAAAAATAAAAAATTTACAAATATACTCTGTATATTATTATACATACATATGTACATATAATATGATGTGGCAGCTCAGTTCAATTTTGCATAAAAAATTTATATATCTGGCAGTACAGTTCAATTCGTTCGGGACGATAATTAAAATTAAACCAATTCAAGCAAAAATTGTTCCGCATTAAATTTACTCTCTTTCTCTCACTCTCTCAAAAATAGAGACGTCAAACTACATATAAAAAAAATCGTTCGGAACGTTCAGAACGAACCGGTGAATTCACCTTAATTATCGTCCCGAACGAATTGAACTGAGCTGCCAGATATATAAATTTTTTATGCACAATTGAAATGAGCTGCCACATCATATTATATGTACATATGTATGTACAATAATATACAGAGTATATTTGTAAATTTTTTTATTTATTTAACAAAATAGCTATTAGAACATGCACTCAACTTTTATTCATTTTTGTATTTTTTATTTTATAAAAATTTGTTAAATTTAAAACAAAGCAAATTGCAATCAACAGCCACTGTGCTGCCGGCTTGTAAAAGAAACGCACAACATTTACAGAGTTGTTGCATATGGTAGCTTTGTTTCTACAGAATATTTGTTCGACGCGGGTGAATCTTCAGGGAGCAAACTCTCAGTAAACTAAAATTGTCTCAACGAAAATTTCCTGCAGAACGATTTTTTTATATGTAGTTTGACGTCTCTATTTTTGAGAGAGTGAGAGAAAGAGAGTAAATTTAATGCGGAACAATTTTTGCTTGAATTGGTTTAATTTTAATTATCGTCCCGAACGAATTGAACTGTGCTGCCAGATATATAAATTTTTTATGCAAAATTGAAATGAGCTGCCACATCATATTATATGTACATATGTATGTATTATAATATACAAGTTGGCTCGGAACTTGGCATCACCGCGATCAACAAGCATTTTTTAGCGCAAAATTTATTTTTCCTGCAAATTTTAATATTTTTTTATTATTTATTATTTTCAAGTGCATTTTCCACATTAATTTGTGAAAGTGTGGCTTGTAAATCTTCTAATATGGAACAAGATGTAGAAAACGAAAATTTATCAAAATCACAAGAGTCATTCACTTCAGTGCAAACAACGCATTACGGCAAACGTAAAAGATCTGATGGATCTCCCTCGCCTACAAACATCGACGTTTCCCACTTGGGTGAGAATAGATTTGCATTGCTTTCTGGACTGGAATTAGAAAACAAAGAAAAGCCGCAGCTTCAAAAAAGGAATGAAAAATTTATGAACACAACAACAAAATCATTTGGTCCACCAATCATTTTGTATAACGTCAACATAAAGCGTTTAGTTGAACAACTGGAGTCTAAGTCCCCAAAAATTGTTTTTAAAATAATGAATGTTAGTAAGCAAAAAAGTAAACTTTATTTCTCAGATGTAACAGTGCACGAGGAAATGATGGCTATCTTGCGTGAAAAAGGTATTGTCTCACATTCCTTCACTCCAAAAGAGTTAAAACAAATGTCATTTGTATTAAGAGGTTTATATTATGATACCGATTGTGAAAATATCAAAGATGCTCTAGAGAAAACAATCCCGAACGTTGTAGCAAAGGTGACAAAATACAAAACGCGATTATCAATCAAAAACGATTACTGTACTGGACTCTTCCTTGTAACACTAAATCCAGGTAAAACCCTTAGTGATATATCGCATATAAAATATTTACTTAGCCAAACTGTTATTTGGGAGAAACCGAAGAATAAAGAAAAGGATGTACAATGTTACAGATGTCAACGTTGGGGACATTTAGCCAAAAATTGCAATTGTGAATACAAATGTGTCAAATGTAACCAGGATCATAAACACGGCGAATGTTTGAGAACAAAGTCTGATAATTCAGTACCACAATGTGTAAATTGTGGGGAAAATGGCCATCCCGCAAATTGGAGGGGCTGTACAGCATACAAAAAATTTGTCGAAAGCCGAAAAGAGCGAATTAAAAAAACTCAGGTAATAAAAACATTGGCCAAAAATAAAGTTGATAAAGTGATTAGCGAATCAATAAGTTCACCAAGCAAATCGTTTGCAAGCTTGTTTCATACAAACTCCCCATCTCAGCCAAAACAAAAGCCATCATTTATCATGGACTTTTTAAAGCTATCTAGCCTGTTCCTAGAACCCGAGGAACAACCTTTAGAACAGCAAATCAACAAATTTCTAAACGAATTCAATACAATGTCAAAAACAGAAGCCAAAGCAGAATTTTTGCGCCTTCTAAAAAAAGTAAAAAATGAATATGGCTCATAAATTTATTAACCTGTTAACTTTCAATGTTCGTTCTCTAATTAACACCAGCCGTCAAGCCGAACTCTCGAATATTCTATATCAAAACCAAATTGACATAGCTCTTTTACAAGAATGCCATCTACAAGGGAGAAGAAAAGCTAATATCTCGGGATATAATTTCATTTATGATCATTCCCCATTAGGGGTCGCCATCGTCATTAAAAACACAATAAAATACAACAGAGTTTACGTATCCGAAATATCTATAAACAATGTTTTTATTCAAATAGAGGTTTGTTCTAACAACAACATAAAAAAGTTTCTGATGGGTTCCATATATGTGCCATGTTCCATCCCCTCTCAAGAGTTACACAATAATCTAAATCATATGCTACTTTTATCCAGGGACTACGAAGGATTTATTATTGGAGGTGATTTAAACGCCAAAAGCACAAATTGGGGTGATGGGTCTGATAACAGTAACGGCAAAATGCTTTGGAACTGGTTACAAAGAAACTGTCTAGAAGTCAAACGTCTCTGCGATACATCACCATCATATCCAAATGGTTCATCTTATTTGGACCATTTTTTGATTAGCGATAATCTGATAGACAGCATACGGACAAATTATTGGATCAAAAGTATTCCATCCTTTTCTGATCACTTTCCACTACTCTTAAATCTCGATATAGGATCAAACAACTTTCACCTTAGATACCCATCAGTAACAACATCGTATAAAAACACCAATTGGACGGAGTTTCGAAGAGATTTGGAAGCGGCGTCTCTCGAAATAATGCCACCTACCACTCTTAATTTAAATACTGAAGATTTAGATATATTAATCATGGCATTAAATTCATCTATATCAGCAGTACATGATATCCACTCGCAAAAAGTTGAAATCACTGATCAAAAGAAACCGTATCCCGAAAATATAAAAAAAATTTTTAGAATAAAATATAGATGGCAAAAAGAGTTAAAAAAGATATTTCATCGAAATGGTAACAAATTAAATAGGGAGTATAAAATATTATCAAATCAAATCCAGTTGCTTAAGACTATCTTAAATGAACTTGTAAACTTAGAGGAAACGGACAGATTTAGCAAAAGATTGGAGAAGATAAAACCAGGGCCAAATGCATTTAAAAATATATTCCAAATCACTGGGAAATACAAATATCCCTTTTGCAACCAAATAGAATATAATAATAAAATTATAACAAATCAAGCTGAAATTGCACAACTATTTAAAAACCATTTCAGCACTGTTTTTAGCGAGAGAGTGATTGATGGTCCTTGTACCCTCCCCACAGAAAGCCAATTCTTTGTGGAAATCAGTAAACTTCCCCCGTTTATATATTCTTTTGATAACAATTTTAAGTCTGACAGGAATTTCGACTCCTACCACTTCACAAATGTGGACATTATTCGTAGACACATTGAGAACCTTAATAGCAAAAAATCTTATGGTCTTGACAGTATCTCAAACTTTTTAATAAAAAAATTCCCAGATGCAACGTTGAGAATATTAGCTATAATTTTTAATAACTGCATAAATACCGGATATTTTCCCTCCGCATGGAAACTGGCTAAAATATTGCCAATTAAAAAGAAAAAAGAGAGTAAACGTCTTGAAGATTTTCGTCCAATTTCCTTATTGTCTAATATTGGTAAACTTTTTGAGAGCATATTGAAAGAAAAATTGGAAAAAGAATTTGTAATAGAGCCTATACCAGATCTGCAGTTCGGATTTAAACGTCATCACTCAACACAACATGCATTGCTGAAATTTCACTCTGATGTCATTCTCAATTTGAGGAGGAAGAAATGTTCTGTTGCCATCTCATTAGACATCGAAAAAGCCTTTGATTCAGTTTGCCATAAAAATATAATTCTCAAGCTTAAAAATCTTGGCATTGATCCCTATATGTTGAAACTACTACACAGCTATTTCAGCAATCGGAAATTCTGCATACAAATAAATACCACTATATCTGAAACAGGCGCTGTTGAATGCGGTGTTCCACAAGGCAGTATTTTGGCTCCTATGCTTTTTAATACCTTCTTGCATGATTTTCCACATCAATTTGACAGTTCAACTGCAATACTTTACGCCGACGATTGCCTTATTTATTCTCACAATACCTCTCCTTCAGATGCACTAAACAGCGCTGCACTTCACCTAAGAGAAATAAACAACTATTACAAGGATCTGGGAATAAAAATAAATGCGTCAAAATCTGAAGCTATTTGTATCAGAAATGCTTCTGGTAAATGTTCCAGATTTGTAGTTCCAGAAAGCAGAACGCTACATCTCTCTCTAGAGGGCATAGGTGTGCCATTCAAAAATTCCTTTAAATATCTTGGTTTACATTTTGACAAACTCTTAAAATTTAACCTAAATGCAAGAAGTCTTCTAGATAAAGCCAGGAAAATCACAGGGATGTTCTCAACTCTCTTTCACAACAAGAACCTACCAACAAAAACTAAACTTCTAATCTATAAAGTAGCAATCAGATCTATTCTCACCTATGGATTTCCCATCTGGTTTACTATTTCGCCAAAAGTTGCCAGAGAATTTGAGGTGTTCGAAAGGAAAATCTTACGAAAATGTATTGGGAAAAATTATGTAAATAATATAAAACGATTCTCAAACTCTTTTGTTTACAAAAATGCAGATATTAAACCTTTCTGTCGGTATGCCATGTCTCTCCAAAAAAGATTTGTCGAAAAGCTCTCCCAGCATGAAAATATTTATCTCACCGAAATTTACAATCGAGAGCACCAAACAAACTGGACTACTCAAACTTATTTGTCTCCTATCGGAATTATTAATGATGATTTTGATGTCGATACGGATCCCTTCACTGTGCCGCATTTTTACGTAAGGGCAACACCAGGCACACATAGAGGCTAAAAAAAAATGTCGAAAACCCTTCGAAATACAAGTTTTTAACAGTATTAACATTATTTATATTTGTCTATTTTAAAATTTGCATTTAAATGCTATCGATTTTATTATTACCTGTCTGAATGTACATTTGTATAAATATGTTCGTTTCAAGAGGTTTCAACTGTATATGATCTATGTTTGATATTTTAGTAACTGAATTATTGTTATGTATTATTTAAGTGTTATTTAGTTTTAAGTTATCATGCACAGACATTCGCTCTGTAGGCTATACTAAAGGCCGGAAGCAAGCCTTAAAGAAAAAATATTTAATGTGTTTTTTTAATACGTGATCTCTATAATTTTAGCAAGGATGCATACTTAACTCCATGTCATAGTTAATTAGAGTAAGACGTTTACAGCTCTAAGAAAAATATTGTTATCGTTTATAAGACAAACAAAATTGTTATCGAAAAAAAAAGAAGACTTAATAAAACTACTTACTTACTTACTTACTAATATACAAGTTTAATTGCAAATTTTTTATATTTATTTATCTCAATAGCTATTAGAGCATGCACTCGACTTAAATTCATTTATATATTTTTTATTTTATAAAAATTTGCTTAATTTAGAACACAGCAAATTGCAATCATCTGCTACTGTGCTGCCTGCTTGTGAAAGTAACACACAGCATTTACAGAGTTGTTGCATATGGTAGCTTTGTTTCTACATAATATTTGTTCGACGCGGGTGAATCTTCTGTGAGCAAACTCTCAGTAAACTAAAATTGTCTCTCAACGAAAATTTCCTGCAGAACGAACCGGTGAATTCACCTTTAGTCACGTAGGCACAATTCTCTGTATACATCATTGAACGAGCGAATATTGTTATTGAGAGACTCTTTATGTACATACATGCTTTATATTCTCTTTTACTCATCTTGATCTTATTGTACTTCTATAAACTTAGCATAGAAACCACTTTAATAAAGAAACACGATTCAGTCTGGTAGCAAACCACATAGCAAACGTTGAACAAGTTGTTTCATTTTACGGACAACAATTTCAGAAGTAGGATAACCCAAAAACAATAAATAAAACAAAAGCAAGAAAAAAAATTTGTCTTTTTTTTTATACACAGACAAATAACCGAAAAGGTGGTGGTCTTTTTAGCTTCCAGAGCTTATATAAAAGAGTGTTTTTTCCTCTATTTTTCGTGCGTCACAAATTTAAATATACTTATGTACATACATACCTATAGAAAAACAGAAAAGTTAACAAAAAAGGAAAAAAATTTTTTTTAACTAAACAGACAAACCAAAAGAACATTCAGCAGTGCTAAAGTTGAAAAACAAAATATGTCAAGAATAAAAAAAACCGATCGTTTCGAAAAACTGAACTGTATGAAATATAAAGGCTGGAACACAATGTGCAGCTGAGGCGTGAGGCGAGAAGTATACTTCTCTCTGTTAAAAGTAAAATACATTGCTTCAAATGTATGCCAGCACAATGTAAGCAAAGCCTGAGGCGCAAAGTTCGAACATTTTAACTTTTTACAGCGCCTCAAATTAACAGCGCTTCTTTAACATATTATGTTCGTTTACATTTTTTTTTGACAGAATATTTTTATTTTTCCACAAAACAATATTTTTTTGAACAAATACACAAAAAACTTAAATTAATTTTGTTTATTATGTTAACATTGATAGTTAACAGATTGTGTTAACATATTATTATATCCAGAGATGCCAATAATGTTTATCGTTCATACAAATTCAATACATTTGTACATAAAATTTTGATTAAGTACAATTGGCAACAATGAACTCACGCCTCATCATTGTGTTCGTACTTCAAACTCCGCCTCAGCTACAACTTCAGCTATTGCCTCAACTTCAGCCTCAGCTGCACATTGTGTTCCAGCCTTAAAACGAAAATACACCTACAAGCGAAAATAAATAACAAAATAACCTTAAAGAGAAAAGTACAGTGCGAACCCGAAAAAAATATACGAGAAATAAACAGTAATTAAAAAGAAGTGTTAATTTTTTTTTTGAAATGGAGGAGGTACATTCCAACGAATATACAGCAGCGTAGCTGCGATGTTGGCTACGACAATTAAATCTGCCCACAACGGGTACAAAGAGTACTCTCGTGCTCCGGCTGAATGAAGTTCCAGAAATACAGAGAGGTGTGTGTCCAGTGGACAGCAACAACGTCGTGGCAGATGCAGTCGATGAAAGTTATTGTGGTACTGTTTAAGAAAATGATATGCTACCGAGTTGTGCAACAGACAATGTAAACTCAAAAAGAGAATATAACCTAATAAAAAGGAATTACAAATACTAAAACGGGAAACAGAGTTGCTTAAGCGAGAAAATGTTTTTTTTTTTTTAGAAAGATGAGGGAATTCAAAAATAAAAGTAAAACTAAGGATGGTTCACGTAATGAGTGTGAAAACAAAATTTGCGTAATTAACAACGATGATGGTAACGAAGACAGTGACGGTGCAAATGAGTTCGGTGCAGGTGAAATTATAGTTGCAAATGATCGGGTTGAAAAAGAGGGGGCAAAAGGCCTGGATAAAAATGATAGTGCAAATGATCGAACAACTGAAGCTGGGAAAACTAACGAAGGTGGGGATGCAAATGATCGTAGTGGAAATGGTGGATATAGTGGTGGCGAAAATTTTAGCAGTAGTGACGATAGATGTGGTGAATTAGCAAACGGGAAAACTATGAATAATACCCCTTTCACTCTCTTGAAGGAGTTACTGCCAGAGTACGATGGTACCGTAGAGCCGTCAATTTTTGTGACACAAGTAAGAAATATTCGTGCTCTTTATTCGGTAGATGAAAAAATATGTTTCAGTATTTTTTTTTTTTTATAAATAATCATATTGTTGGTCACTTTATAAATTAACATTCACTTCAATACCTTTTTTTACATAAGTACTTATTTAATTTTTTAATTTATTTTTATATAATTGTTAACAAAATTGCTTTCGAATGATTTTCAAACGTTTTTAATCTTTTTGACATTCGTTTTCGTATTACACAGTAGCATTAACAAAAGGGAAATTTTTCTTTCGAAAGGAAAAAAAAATCCCGCACAAAATTACGATACTCGTTTTACACAGTACGAAATAATCGATATCGTTACATATTTCATTCGATTCGAATTACACAGTAACCCCCCAAGTCTTTGTTTTACGTTGAGCCATTTAAGAGCATTTAGCATCGCAGAAATAGATGTATATCGGTTACATTTTAAGATACTACGCATCGCTTTATTTTGCAATTTTTGCATTCTTTCTATTTGTGAATCCAAACAGCACGTAAAGAGAATTGTTGAGCCATACTCAAAATGAGTTTTTATCATTGTGTTGTACACATTTATTGCAGTTAATGTTGATGTTCTGTTCCTTATTCTTTAAAAAAAACCAATTTTTTTGACAATTTTTTTACATATATAATCAATATGATCCTTAAATTTCAGTTCAATTATAAAACCAAGATATTTTATATTGTTAACTTTTTTAATAACTTTATCATTAATTTTAAATATTGAGTCACTAGTGATATTTATTTCTAATAATTTTGTTTTATTTTCGTTTTGTTTCAATTTATTTATATTTAACCACGTACTAATTTTTTTAATATCATAATCAATTTACTTCTACACTCATCATCCGTTTGTCCGACAGAATATACTAAAGTATCATCCGCATATAGCATTATATTACACTTTTCAATAACGTATGGCATATGGTTTATATATATAATAAACATTAATGCATCCAGAATTCATCCTTGGGGAACACCAAAGTCATTTTTCATTTCACATGATTTAATTCTCTACTCAAAAAAAGCCCATTTAAAGTCAAGAAAAACTGCCATAATTTTCTTAGTTTTTCCTATATTTTTCCACTCGTCTATTACATGATTTATTGCGGTTTCACACGAAAGCTTTTTTCGAAAGCCAGATTGGTATTTTGATAAAAAATAGTTTTCTTTAATATATCTTTCCAATTGGATTTTTACTACTTTTTCTAATATTTTTTTCGAATATTTTCAAGGTATTAAATGGTCTAAACTCCTCACATTTATTTGTTTTATAAATTTTTTCAATTGGGGTTATTATTTTCTCTTTCCAGCTTTCAGGGAACACTCCCGTTTCCATTGATTTATTTATGATCTTTAGCAAAATTATTGCCGTAAATTCCACTTTTCTAGTATGATTTTTGTTGATGCTTTAGTATTGTCAGGTTTATTTTTGAATTCTTTTACTATAAAGTTTTTATTCGTTACCGGTATTTTATTTATATATTGTACTTTTTCAATTGATTCTCTTATTAGCTTAATACTGTCTATAAAGAAAGTATTCATTGAAAAGTTTAGCAATTTGAATCTTGTTATTATATTCTACTTGATTAAATATCACTGATGTTATCACATTTCTATGTTTTTTAAGAACCAGCTCTTTAATCTCTCTCCACATTTGTTTTTGATCCTTTGATTATTTATAAATTTATTTTCTCATTTTCTATTTTCATTTTGTACAGATTTCTAATGGCTTTGTAGTTTTCCCATCCATAATTCGTATTTTCAAATTTTGCTATTTGGTATTTGTTGATTTTTTCTCTTTTCATTGTACTTATTTCATGGTTATACCATTTGCAAACGTTATTTTGCTCTTTTATTTTCTTTTTTATAACAAATTTTTTTACTGTTTGCTCAAAACACCTATCGAATTAATACATATTTTCATTTACATCTTTCATGTCTTCGTATCTTAGCAAAGGAATTAATTCCCTATTAAATCTTGCTTTATCGTATTTGAACATTTCTATTTCTTTGGTATATGTCTCTATAGCGCCATTTTGTTCACTTTCAATTATGATGTCAATAATTTCATGGTCCGATATTTTATTCGTGTTACTGTTTTGTACCGATATTTTATTAGTGTTTGTGATTACGTAATCAATAATTGTTCTTGTATTTTTTGTTACTCTAGTAAAGTTGTCTACGATCTGTTTTAGCCCATTGTCATTTAAGTACCTTTCAATTTGCTGTTTATAGAAGCTATCTTTCGACCAGTCTATATTAAAATCACCCGTTATTAAAATATCATAATTTTGTTCACATATTTCTTAAAAGACTTCAGCAAAGATGTCACAGAAATCTGATAAATTACTACTTGGTGATCTGTAAACTGCTTTGTTTGTATTTTACTTTACAAACTAAAATCCAAAACTTGGAGTCTTCTACTACTTCAAAATATTTTACTACATTCCAATCTTTCTGAAAATATATGAATACCCCTCCTGTTCGCAAAAAATTTGAAAATGTAATAGCTTGATTATAATTTTTTATTCTTATTTCATCCTCTTCAGTATCTTTCGTAAGATGTGTCTCTGTTAATATGATGAAATCAGGGTTTTCGGTTGCTGCTAATATTTCTACTTGATTAAAATTATTTCTTAGTCCTTGTATATTTGTGTAAGTTGCTTTTATATTCTTTAGTTGTTAATTTGACAAGCCCATTTTTCTTTTCCTATTTTTCAGCTTGTTTTGATAAACTGGACAATGTCTATTGTTCGTTAAATGATTTACATCTAAGCCCATATTTAGTTTTTTATTTGTCCGTACACAGTTTATACACTTTATTATGATATCATTTTTGCATTCATTATATTTATGATTTCCATGACACTTAAAGCATGTTTCTTCATTTTTGCTTCATTGAGCTCCTCTCTTGTTTTTTCGCCTCCCTGTTTTTCCTTTGGCTTAACGATTTAAGTCTGGTATCACATTTTCTTGTACATCACTAAGCACCAAATCTATGTTATGTATATATTGGACACAATCGTCACAGATAAATCGTATAAAGCCTCCAGAATCCAATATTCCACGTGCGTACTGATCGATTCCAAAACATTTTTTAGCACAGTGACATATTTTTTTGCAAACATCTTCACACATTAATCCCGATTCACCGCGAATCGCTGTTTTACACTGATGGCACTCAGCCATTTTTAAATATTTGTTTTTTAGGCACTAATAATGTTTTTTTATGCAATATTTTTATTTCCCTAGGTAACAAAATAGTTCATTTATGTTTTACAATAGTCTCGTCTATTTTAAATTACTTTAATTATTTTATTTTTAAAATATTGCAAGAGCTTCAATCTTTGTGTATATTGTTGTTCTCTCTCTCTCTCTGTCTATATACATAAATTGACAATAAATTGTTAATCATTTCAGAAGCGGTCTCAATGACCAATATTAACAGTGTTGGGCCAGCGGATGAAAACATCCGAAAAGCAATACAAATGCAGAAGAGGCGCATATTCAAAAACATATCGCTGGAGAGGAAAGCTGAGAGAAAGAATGACATATAAATTTTATCTTTTTGTTTGTTAACTGTTGATGTGAATTAATGTGATTTTTTAAACTTTTCTTTTGCCTTCTTTTGTTTTTTATATTAAGCTTTATGATATTCTTTTTTTGTTGTTTTTATGTGAATTAAAGTTTTTGTTCTATTTTTAATGTTAGTTTTATAAGATTTAAAAGACTAAACGCTGTGAATAAAAAAAAATACAATATCATATAAAACCATAAACCATTAAAGACATTTTTAATATATCATTACTGAGCATTTATGAAGTAGTTCGTTATCCAACGTTAACGAAACCGTTCATTATTTAAATCCGGCTTCAGAGTTCTTTTCATCATAGTATTTTTGTGATGAATATTCGTCACCGTTTTCGTCAACGGAATGTAAGCGAGACATTTCAATGACATCCCCATGTTAAATTCGTCACTCAAACGCTCTGCGTAGGTATTGCCGAGCAAGTACAGGTCATTGCTTTGTGCATAATGATATAATGACTTATGGAATGTATCTTCGGACAAACGGGTATACCCAGTAAGCAAATGGGTTAGAATAACAGTGAATCACATTGTGCCATTATTGCAAAAAAGTAAGCGACATACTAATTTTGACTCACTTTTTCATGGCAATCGATAATTCACCATTAAAAAAAAAATAATAAATTTACTTGGTGCGAATTCAGATAATAAAAAACTCCTTACAATTGAGTTTGTCGCTTGATTTTTTTCACTGTTATAGTATAAAATTGCATGTTTTTAATTCAAACTCGATAAAAATTGAAGAAAAAAGAATTTTTTTTTTTAGAAATTGGGACAATCACTAAACTTAATGAAATGTCACTAAATTTAAAATGAGTACAATAAAATGGGAAGAAATCGCTAAAATTACCAAAATTTAAAATTGCGAAGAAAAATTTTGATTGAAAATAAACAATTGAGATAAGATAAAAATTTGAATTTAGTATTATTCGTTCGTTTGCTCTAAGTTTTAAAAAATAAAAATAAAGTTAAAATTTGGGCCGCTTACATTATTTTAATATTATTTAAGGCTTTTAAAAAGTGTTGATGTGATTTATGTTCCACTTTAAATTGACTTGAAGTCTTGGCTCTCAGTGGAAATGTATTATTTCTTACATCTGCTGGAAATATTCAAAATTATAGAATTTAAGGAAAGTACGCAATAAAATTCATAATAAATTCTAAAGAAAAATACATACTTACATAAGTATGTATAATAAATACGTTTGTGACGTGTCTATAGTCAAAACAAAAAAACAAAAAAATGCTCTATATTCGAATATTCTTTTCATTCCACTACATAAATAATTGTGAATTCTTTATTCAGTATATTTTTGTTGCTTTCATTTTTATGCTCTACTATCATAATCTAAACTCAAAATAATTACTTCTGTTTTAAAAAATTATTTTTTTACATGTTTGACTAATGGATTGAAATTGTAACGTAAAGTATAAAATACGACGGCGCACAGTGAGACAGCCCTATAGTAACCGCGGCAAAAAATGGTTTCTGGCGTGTCGTCCAATTTGGATGAAATTTTCACAGTATATTAACAGATATATGAGTAACAATTCCCTGAAATTTCAGCCTCATAACTTCATTACTTTTTGGTCTAGAGCAAGTCAAATATGAGGTATGCCAAAGCGCTTGTAATATTCAAAAGCTTATTAATAAAAAAAAAATACATAATAAATATTACTTTAAAGTATTTTTTAAATTATTTTTGTTGTTGTAGAATGAGTAGATGAAAAAATAAATAAAAAAAAACAAAAAAATTTTCCTAACAACAGAATTGTGTTGTAAATACTGAACATTTTGCGTTTTCAATGGATTAGGAAATATAGAGCAGCCCCTCGCCCTAGGTGCAGACTTATATCAAATGAAAGATTGAAGTCTCAGCTTTCATTTGAAGTAAAGGACATATAGCAAAAGTTTGCAAAAGTACTTTAAACATACAAAAAATATGCAATGCGCACATTTTGTCGCTATAAGTATGTTAGCATGCAATGGCATGTTTACAACTTTTTACTTTTTTTTTTAATTGTTTACAACTATTCACTTATTGTTTATTATTATTTTATTTGCATTATTCATTTGATTCATAATTTTTTGAAAGTCATTGACTTTGGGTTGGATAGCTGCATAATTTTTAATTTAAATTGATAGTGCAAGCTGTTGTTCAAAATTTAAAAACGACAGAATTCGAAATGTTCAACGAGAAGTTTGCTATATCTCATAGTTTAACCAAAGATTATAGATTATATTATTATATTTATAGTCTTTGGTTTAACTATGAATGAATTGCTCGATGGCTGTTTGTTTCATATGTGGAGCAAAACCTACTGAAATGAATAATTTGGATGCATTTATCTTGAGAACAAATTCAGCTAAAACATTAAAATTTGGAATTTCGCAGCTACATGCTCGGATAAATTTCATGGAATGTATATTACATATCAGTTATAATAAAAGTTTTAAAGCGTGGAGGACAAATAAAGACACAAAAAAATAGAAAGAAGCTGTTAAAACAGAAATAAAAAAATTTTCAAAGTAGTTCTGGGTTTAAAAGTCGATGTGTTGAAACAAGGATTGTCTGGATTGTCTC
This sequence comes from Germaria angustata, assembly GCA_963681545.1. Taxonomy (NCBI): domain Eukaryota; kingdom Metazoa; phylum Arthropoda; class Insecta; order Diptera; family Tachinidae; genus Germaria; species Germaria angustata. The sequence goes on along the minus strand of OY813000.1, from coordinate 34,806,542 downwards.
AAAAAGAACCTGTTCAAAATTTCAGAGCTCTACAATGAGTCCTTGTATTTAATGCCGGCGTTGTCTCACTGTGCGGCGTCACCAATAAAATTCCTTAAATCATAAAGTTAGGGGAGAGTTTTGCTTGCGATTTCTTAACAAATGTTTGGTAGCTTTAATACGCTTGTTAACTAATGTGGACTTTAAAGCTAAAGTGCAATATTATTTATAAATACGGCCGTATATATGCATTAGCGTAGTATATTTTGAATACTATGGCGAACTAAATTGCGCGCTTCATTTCCTTTTAACTTACTACACTGTATTAGTAATTTTAGTGTGTTGAAACATCAAGTTTTGATTACAGTTAAGTGGTTGTAGGATTATGCATTTGCATACTCGTGTCAACAGGCCAAGTACATATGTATATGTATATGTATATGTATAATGTACAAAATGAAACTATATTGGTTGATTGATTTAATTGTGCAAAATTTATCGATTATTTATCGATTCGCTGTGCAGGTTGAACTATGCAAAGTATCCTAGTGATGAAAATTTTTAAACTTTCTTCTTTTTAAATTGTGGATTGGAGTTTACGAAGAAAAAACACAGGAAGAAACACAGGATTTTTTATTCGAACCGATTTAAATGGAAAAATCTGAAAACCAGCTTCGAAAGATTATACCAACTGTGTATAGTATAATAAAGTCTCTAACTAGAAGCCTATTGAAGCTTAAGATAATAATCTAAACAAATTTGTGCGTTTCAAAGTTGAATGAGGACAAAGTAAATAAACCAAATGCTTGATGTAAGGCACATTGTATAATAAAAGTGAAATATATGTATATATATTTAATTTACAATAATACTATTTATCTTAAAGTTTATTTAAGTATATACAATATGTTTGTAATTTTGAGTACAAACGCAAGCCATAACAAAACATTACATAAATTTATTCTAGTATTTAATCCGTTTGTAATACCCATTTTATATTCCATATCTAGGTCCAGCAGCAAATCGTGATTCCTAGTATAAAATTGATGAATATCGCTAATCTGAAAGATAATAAATATGCATGTAAATATGTGGTATTATAAACAAATTTTAAAGGTTGGTGTAAATTTATGGTTATTTTTATTCAGGCTCTAGGTCTTGGTGTAAATTTATTACTACATTTTCTAATACATAAATACCTATAGTAAAATTGGTCTTAAAATATCTAAAGCAAGCATTAATAGCAATCGGAACTAAAAAGGATGAAAATTGTTCAGATTTGCGTTTGTTAATTTTAAAAATTCAGAGTAAGATGAGTCCAATTTCATACATCAAGACACGATTTGACTATTAATATGGACTATCGCCATAATTCTTATATTTGCATGTTTGTTTCTCAATCACGCATAAACGGCTGAAAATATGCCTCCATAAAAGACGTGATTCAAAACATTTTGGGACTACAATCAAGAAGATTTTTAAGATGAAATTTGTTTTTTCTATGTGGACCGGTAAAAAATTGGCCGCTACATTTTACAATTGTATATGGTTATTTTCAACTCTCCCTTTCGTAATTCTCATATTCATAATATATTTATTTCTATTAGGCCGCCCACACACCTACGATTTGTTCGGCTTCGCCAGTTAGTGGGGTTGCACACGAACAAATCAGAAAGAATTTAAAATTTTCAACTTCTTATGATTTGTTAGAACGTCTTGCGCACTTAGTCGGTCTTAGTTTATATCAAGCGACAACATAAAACCAATGATTGAATGGTCATGCCAATCTGTGTGATTTGTGAGAGTAAGAGTAAACAGTCTGATGGTGGCTGTTTTGGCAATGCCTGAACAAAGATTGTTGCTAGATTTAAGAAGAAAATTTGAAATAAACAAGGAATGAGCTTGAGTAAAGATCTTTCACATCGCTCTTCGCTTTCGAAGTTTCCTAAACTATCTGCTCAATGTACATTTTTGAGGTACGAAGACAGCAAATCTAAATTGCTGAGGTGGAGAGGAATAATCTACTCATAGTACAAAATATGTGCTCCTTAAGTTAAATTATTACTACTTCCTATACGGAGGTATAGGTGTGTAGGAGAGCCTCTGTCATTTCTTATTTTAGAAAAAAGGAGAGAACAGAAATTTAAGAAAATTGAAGGGTGACCATTAATGAATTAGTCTAGGGAGTCAGATTTTCTACCATTAAATAAATGCAGTGTTTGATATAAAATTGACATTTTTTAGGTTTTACCTCATTCCAACCATATTTATTTCTTGCTTGCACAATGGCCTCATAAACTGCATTGTGTTCAAGATTTTTTATAACATAAGACATTATGTAATGCGTATTGTCGGTTCGTATTGCAGTAGGTTTAATATGATATTCATGCCATTTTCCAGGGTGTTGATAGGTTTCATTCATCTGGAAAACATAATTAAATTCAATTAATTCAATTAATTTTAGTACCACAAAAAGACTTACCAGGAGTCTCCTGTATAAAAGTTTTATTTCTTCTAGTGGAGGAATTGACTCAATAGTCCACGTTAGATTATAATGATCTAAAGATCCGCTTAATGCTGGAGATATAAAATCTGCAGGGCCAGGTCGGCCTGAAACTTCAATGTATTTTTTTGTGCGCCCAAGGGCATTATCAGCGACACAACTGTAGTTTCCAAAATCTGATGATTGAAAATTTCTAATAATTAGACTATATCTGTCATCTCTTGGATACATAGAACGTCTGTCCGTTTGATCGAGCAAAAAAGAGTTTTGGTACCATAACATCTAAAATTTTAAGCAATATTCTATGAGAAAAAATTAATTTTTGAAAAATTATTGTATCAATCGAACATACCTCGGAATTAACGTCCCCATGTACAATGCACATCAATTCAATATCATATCCTTCTGATGCATGAACCCAAGATTTCTCCACAGTTATTTCTGGTGGAGCTGTTAATAAATTTTATATGTAGTATGTATGCATGTAGGTATTTACTAATAGCTCATTGCCATGTAAATTAAAAATATACTCTACATGTGCTCTTTGCGCATTAAAACTATTTTCCAAAAATTATAAAAATAAAACGTAATATATATATATATATGTACATACATACATACATATATATATATATATATATATATATATATATATATATATATATATATAAGTATATATATATATATATATATATATATATATATATATATATATATAAGTATATATATATATATATATATATATATATATATATATATATATATATATATATATATATATATATATATATAAGTATATATATATATATATATATATATATATATATATATATATATATAAGTATATATATATATATATATATATATATATATATATATATATAAGTATATATATATATATATATATATATATATATATATATATATATATATGTGTGTGTGTGTGTGTGTGTGTGTGTGTGTAACTTTTAAGTGTCATCCTAAGGAAATTAAAATAAAATAAATTCATACTTATGTAATATACTGTACGATGTCATTAAAATATATACTCGTATTATGATGTACATTACTTTTTATACGCATAAATATTGTAAAACGTATTTATGTACATACACATGTACGTAAACAGTAAATTACATGTGAATATTTCATTTTATTTAAATTTCATAAGGGAGAGACTCAAATATTAGAGTTCAAAAATTCTAAGAAAAACCTCACCACAAAAAACCAGCCAATCGATCAGATTACAAAACCGATGCAATTATTTTGGGCAATTGCCGGTCCGATTTTCGAAAAAAAATATTAGGACAAACTACAAGCAAACTCGTTAAAACTAAAAAATGTTGAAAATCGGTTGAAAAGCGTGTAAAAAGATAAAAAATATACAAAATGCACACGAATTGATAACCCCCTCCTTTTTTGAAGTCGATTAAAAAATTAAAAAAATATACAGGGGAGACTTATAATACAAGTAAAGGGAGCAAACCGGCCAATATAGACAAGCGCCTAACACACTCATTGCGACATACATGTACAATTATTTAAGTACATATCTTTTAAACGAATGCATATCCCACTTCAAAACGTTTACAATATTACGAATATAACCGGAGCTAATTTCAAATTTCCAAAAAAAAAATGTGGCTAAGTTAGAAAAATTGGAAATTTAAATGGTCACTTCCGGTTTCGCCGCATGACATTAATAACTTTTAAACTAATAATGTATATCTCATTTTAAAACTTTTACAGTGTTATGAATGAATATACCCTAGTTAGTTTTAAAATTGAAAAAAAAAATAAAATCGGTGCTAATTTAGAAATTTTTGTTATTGAATAAAATTCTCATTTCTGGTTACGCAGTGTGACATGCACGTACATAACTTTGAAACTAATGCATATTCCGATTCAAAACTTTTCCAATATGATGAGTATTTCCTATTCTAATTTCGAAATAATAAAAAAACAAAAGAATTGGGATTAAGCTGGAAAAACTGGAATTTAAAATTGCCATTTCCGGTTCTGCAGTGTGACATGTGCATACATAAATTTACATAGGTTTTAAACTAATGTATGTCCCACTTCAATATTTCTAAAATTTAATAGAGACACCCTAGGCTAATATCGACTTAAGAATAATTTTGGAAATTGACTTCGAAGTTAGAAAAATTTCAATATTAAATTTTCATTTCTGGTTTTCCACGTAAACACATTGTTTTCTCTCAAATCTATTTTTTAATATATAACACTTTCTTATAATAAGCAATATTTAATATTGAAATTTATTATTTGGTATATTCTCCCCAACTAATCGTTAAAAACAATTAGAGCTTTCGCAAAATGCATTGTTTGTTTTATGCTCTTCATATGCCGACATTTCATTGGAGCTAAATTCACAACAAACAATGCATTTTGCAAAAGCAATAATCAATATTTTAAATGTTATTTTTTAGATCGAAAAAATTGTAAAATAAAATAAGTTTCAAAAAGGGCAACACTGCAAATCCATACAACTCGATATATAAAATCATTTTGTACACCCATTCATATCTACTAGAATTAGGGAGCATATTTTTTGGAGTTTCCGCTTTACGTTGAATGTCTCAAATTTTAGTATCAATATCAAAATTATGCTCTCCATTGTGTAATAGCATAACTTAAACTGATGAATTTACTGCACTAGTAATAATTAAGCTACACACCTGTGTATTAGGAAATGAGAATTTTGGTGATCCGTTTTAAATTAAAAGAATAATTTCACAACTATTTTGTTTCATTGTTTTACCGAAAATATTCGTCAATGTATCAAATTATTTGGCGATTCAATCAAACTCTACTTGGCAAAGCTTTGTTGTAATTTAAAAGACACGCCAAATTTTTCACCATCAAGAGTGCCAAAGAAAAATATATTTGAATAATAAAAAGAACTTTCTATTGAAATTTATCGGGATTGTACACAAAAAATATATAACTTTTGAAATTTGCCGACATTTCATTGGTCACTAAACGAACTCGTCAGTGAATATATTAAGAGTATTCAAATTTGGTTCATTTAAATACAAGATGACAAGTTAAGTTAAAAACCCGGAGTAGACGGAGTAGGTGCGAACGGAAGGGATACTCCCCACGCAAAGTAGTTAATAATTATCTGCCATGTAAATAGCCAAGAGTATTTTAGAAAGAGTCATATATATAAAAACAAATTTTAACAAAACCAATTTTAAATGCATTCTATACATGTAATAAATACATATATAAAAGCTATTTTAAAACTAAAAAGTAAACATTAAAAATAAATATTACGCTTTTATGACACAGGAAGAACTATAAAATAATTACAGCCAATTATTTAACTGCATTGTAGAATAAATCCTAACATTTTTTTAAATACCCGTATGTGGCGCGTTAGATATTCTCGAAAGTTTTGTATTTTTTATTCCCAATGACTTATCCAAAAACTGTTTTTATATTAACAATGTATTTTCTTCTTCGCAATAATTTTCTTTCTTGAAAAATGTTTTGAATAGGAGGAAAAGGAAAACTACAGAATTTTCATCAGAAAAAGGAAGAATTTTTGAGAGTTCTTACTAATAATTGGGTAAATATTTATTATAATTAGAGGAAGTACTGAGAGTGCACGGAATTGAAAGAGAGATAACACATAAATAGTATTGATAATTTAAAAATAAGATTACTAAAATTATGTTGATTATTATATACGTAATACGTTTGTGGAATATCAGTTAGCTACACAAATCGACTTACATAATATTGTGAGTTGTATGTCCATAGAAACTCTTTCCTTTACTCCATTATCTGCCGAGCATTGATATATTCCTGCATGATGTCTATCTACGTGTTCCAAAATCAAAGTAGAGCTGTCTGATAGATGTGTAGGCCCAGAAAATATGTCCTTTTTAAACCAATATATAGTTGGTACTGGATTACCAGATGCTTTACATTCGAGTGTAACGGTACTACCTTTCCTAGCAGTCACCTGACCATTGTGTGGAAGGGCCCGAAGAGTAGGCGGAACTGAAACAAAATAATTTGAGTATATATCAGATACTTTAAATATCACAAATATTTGTTACTTATTTTTTAGAAGCAAGACAAGATGCTGTATACAAAAGTATACAGCATAAAAATACAGATAAAAATCAGGAGTAATAGCAGATTTAGGTGTATATGCAGTAAGAGGTGAAATTCTTTTGTACAACATTTAAGTTTTTTTGAATTTATATTCATTATTTTATATATTTCTCATTATATTTATATTTACAGAATTCTTATATTATGTTCACACAGACATATAAATTTGTTTATATGTCATGCTTCGCCCTCTCATTCATGCTTCATACCTTCATACTCCGATCACGTTTGCAACAACGCATTGATTTGCCATACAAAATTTTGAGAGCGAAGCACTCTTGCTTCATTATATATTAAAATATAAACATTAAAATCAATTTAAATTAAAAATAAATAAAAATTTTAAAAAATATATTGCACATACTAATAGTATATATTGCACAGTATAATAGTTTTTCTACATCCCAGTGTTTTCTATATGCAAAAATATAACACACTTCGTATTAACTTTATCCTATACATCTATTTATGAAGGATATTCACTATAACATTCATTCGGTAGATTGTCAATCCTTTGGAAAATAAATGTTATTGTTCGTATCCACAAAGAATCCCAACAATTTAGGAAAATTTTTCATTGAAAGTATCTTTTTAGAATTATTTATATTTTCCTTTAAAGGTTCTGTTGTAGTTTTAAATGTATGAGACGTATTGTGATAAGGAATCGTAAATGATTTTTTCGAATATTTTTATTTATATCTATTGCATTTTTACCTGGAATTTTTTCTCGATTTAAGTGCTATTGAAATTTTGAAAGTTCATAATGATGGCTGCAAGAGCAAAATACAAATACTAACCTGTGTTGCATTGAAAAAATATACTACGATATCTTGCACTTGCATTTTCGCAAGACCATTTTCACGAAACGCCGGCTACCTGGTATACTTAGGTGGTAAAATTGTTTTCTTCATCAAAATGTACTGAAGCCAGTGCAGAAAATTTTTGGATGAAATGTTAGTAGTTTGTTTTGATAACAAATATTGGTTTTATAGTATAACAAGAATGTATTAAGCCTGATAGTAATTATCGCATATATTATATGGTTTGCTTTTAAAACATGAACAATTCTGCTGGCTTATTTTTCGTTAGAGCTTCTTCAAGAATCAGTTGAATATGCTGGTGATACTACAACTTCCTGATTGCTTTTATTCCAACTTTTTTGAACATTATTTGTTAATTAAAAAAAATTAATTGTGTAATTAAGATCCAACTAGCACAATATTTCCGAAATTCTTACCACAAAAGACAACATCATATATACGTACATATATTTTTTAAATTTTCAATAAAGGCATCCTAAAAGTCTAATTTGAGCACCAGCCAAGAGCGGACATAAGCTATATGTCCTTATTAATTTTAATGAATATATTTACATATATATGTATATGTACTTAACTATTATGTTTAACATTTTTGCAATTTTTTGGAAATGTATAGCTTAGTCTAAAAATTAATTTATAAATCATTAAATTGTTATTATGCTAAACTATATTTCTTACCTAGAATTTCTACCGTGTGAACTTGATCTCTATTTTCTTGATCTCCAAGTTGGCAGATATAGTCGCCGGCATCTTGTGTTTTAACACCATTTATTTGAAGGTTATAGTCTCCGACTATTTTGAATCTAGCATCTCTTGTTATTTTTAAATGTCCAGCAGTTAAAACTGATGATCCCTTTCTCCACAGTAATACAAATGATCCTAAATTTTGGACTTTGCATGGAAGTTCAATTGTTTCTCCAACAATTACCTTATATAAATGTCCTCGTGATAAAAATTTAGGTGTGACGGAAGGTGTTTCATTATCTGTCTCAATGTAAGATCCATCAGCATGGGACTCTGAAAAAGCGGTTGTTGCAGTACGATATAATTATGCGAATTCTCAAAAGATTCAAAAACAAATTATCTGTAATCATTTATAATATAAGTAGATAAATACATACATAAATATGTAGGTACAGACACGTGTCCATACATATGTACATACACGTACATGTGTCCTGCCAAGCATGTTCTGACCCTCATAGGTTTATCAAATTACATGTGATTTGTAAATAGCCAAGCTTCTTCCAGCATGTTCTGAAACTTACACTTTTTTCTCGCGACGTGATATACATATTCATTTCGTAGTTATATTCGAAAATCAAAACAATGTCTTCTGCAGTGTCAGGAAAAATATAACAGAAGAAAAGAAAGAAAGTCTGACTTCCTATGCGTATATTGTTTTGCAGTAATACATTGCAACTTATTCCTAAATATAGCAATTAAAATTTTGATAATGTACTCAGTTTCCAAGTGCATATACTGATTTCCTGAAGGTCTGTTTACAATATATCGATACAGCATTAATGCAGTAGTGTTTGTACATTGTTTATTTTCATAATACTTTATATATGGGCATCTCACAACCATGATGACGTTTAAGAGCAGTTACATGCAATTTGTAATTTTTTTCTCCATTACCTCTCTTGAGAGCATTTGGCTTCTACAAAGCATATAATTTTAGTTGTTGCAGTTGTTTCCGCATTCTTATTTTTGCCTTGTATCAGTTTCGTTAATCGGTTCTTGTTCCAGTTAAGTCTGTAGATGATTGGTCTGCTCTAGCAGGTCTAGGATAATGGGCCATCTGTCGTTGCCTAGAAACAATGCATCCTGTGTATTTTGTGTAGTGTTGAGGAACCTTTTTCAGGGAGGGGAGGAGGCCAGAGGCTTCTTGGATGGTTTTTAAGAAGGGGGTTGAAGCCACTTAATTTAAAACTCGAAAAACAATGGCGAGAAAATTTTTGTCCTCTGCCAGGGAGCAAACCTGGGGTATTTGGTTTTGTAGGCAAGCACTTTAAGCACTACACCACGCCACCACCTTTTATTATTCAAATAATTTTTTTTGAAATGTATTCAATGACGGAGGAGCACGGGGGAAAAAACGATGACAACAGTATACATTTGGGAACAGAGTACATTGTAAAAATCGTAGGTAAAGTATTTAGAATAAAGTTGCAATATATTACTGCGGAGCAACATGCGTTTGTAGTTGTTACAAAATACATGTTTTGCCCAGATCAAGTGTTTGGATACAATGTGACTTTACAGCGAAAAAACCTGTTGATTTTCACTTTTTTATCGCAATCGATCATTTGCGATTACTAAAATTAAATCTTAAAGTATTGTAATCGTTAGAAAACGCATCACAAATTTAGAGTAAAATCAATTTTGCGGTAGCCATACAACTTTGAGTACCGTGAAGATATACATATTATTTGTTCGAGGCATTTTGTTCTGTAAAGTTAACAAATTTGTCATAATGAGACGTACTAATGAGAGTCCGGCCATAGAATTAATTTGGGTGATCAACTCCGACAATTTCTTATTGGAATTGAACGCTATTTATATCTACCAGAATTGTTTTCAAATTTACACAAACCCTAAAAACTCTAAAGGTGAATTCACCCGTTCGTTCTGCAGGAAATTTTCGTTGAGAGACAATTTTAGTTTACTGAGAGTTTGCTCACAGAAGATTCACCCGCGTCGAACAAATATTCTGTAGAAACAAATCTACCATATGCAACAGCTCTGTAAATGATGTGTGTTACTTTTACAAGCAGGCAGATGATTGCAATTTGCTGTGTTCTAAATTAAACAAATTTTAAAAAAATAAAAAATATACAAATGAATAAAAGTCAAGTGCATGTTCTAATAGCTATTTTGTTAAATAAATATAAAAAATTTGCAATTATACTTGTATATTATAATACATAAATATGTACATATAATATGATGTGGCAGCTCATTTCAGTTTTGCATAAAAAATGTATGTATCTGGCAGCACAGTTCAATTCGTTCGGGACGATAATTAAAATTAAACCAATTCAAGCAAAAATTGTTCCGCATTAAATTTACTCTCTTTCTCTCATTCTCTCAAAAATAGAGACGTCAAACTACATATAAAAAAAATCGTACAGAACGTTCAGAACGAACGGGTGAATTCACCTTAAGCGCTAATGCTGGCTTATCATAAATTACCTGCTAAATTGCTAATTCTATAGCCTTCAAGTTCCATGTGTTCTTAAACAATGGTCTTGGTCGAGTGAAAGATAGGTGAAGGTGGACTTTATTTTGATTATAGACTTCTGAGTAGATTCATAAGGACAGCATACCATATGCCCGTACTAGTGGAGGAGCAATTGGCACAAATCGTGAAATAAGTGCTTTGAAGTATGCGCCATATTTAAGTTTTACCGAATCCTAAACGGGAATGAAATGTGTTGCTAGTGTGTAAAGGTGAATTCACCCGTTCGTTCTGCAGGGAATTTTCGTTGAGAGACAATTTTAGTTTACTGAGAGTTTGCTCACAGAAGATTCACCCGCGTCGAACAAATATTCTGTAGAAACAAAGCTACCATATGCAACAACTCTGTAAATGTTGTGTGTTACTTTTACAAGCCGGCAGCACAGTGGTAGTTGATTGCAATTTGCATTGTTTTAAATTTAACAAATTTTTATAAAATAAACAATATACAAATGAATAAAAGTTGAGTGCATGTTCTAATAGCTATTTTGTTCAATAAATATAAAAAATTTACAAATATACTCCGTATATTATTGTACATACATATGTACATATAATATGATGTGGCAGCTCATTCCAATTGTGCATAAAAAATGTATGTATCTGGCAGCTCAGTTCAATTCGTTCGGGACGATAATTAAAATTAAACCAATTCAAGCAAAAATTGTTCCGCATTAAATTTACTCTCTTTCTCTCACTCTCTCAAAAATAGAGACGTCAAACTACATATAAAAAAATCGTTCGGAACGTTCAGAACGAACGGGTGAATTCACCTTTAATGGCTCTGAATAGAGACAACCGTTTGTAATACTTAACAATGAATGAGAATAACTTAAGAAGATGACTCTCTCACATAGTATATTTTGGTGTAATTGAAACTGTATTTACATACTTTTAAAATTTACCTGATTTAGGTATGTCTAGTACCGTTGACATAAATAGGAGAAATGCACACGTTGACAGTTGATTTAAATGCATGATGTTCTTTATCTAGAATTACATAAAAAATGATTATTCCGATAGTAATAAATTATTTAATATATTGCAGGAAATTTTTTTCATCTATGTATATTATTATTATTTATTGAATCTTCAATATAAATTTACTAACAATAAGTATTTAAATCAATTAATTAAGACACCAGCCAGTGCCAAATGAAAAAAGCAGTTTCTATAGTTTCTTCACACTGACTTTACACCTATGATGGAATCTTGTATTGGCTATTTTTCATACAGGAGTAAGGATACTAAACGAAACTTGCTTTCAACGTTTGTGGCTTGTAAATCTGGAATGGAATGAAATATTACAAAATGATATATTCAAGGAGTTGAATTTCTAGTTTCAGTTTCACTTTCTTAATAAAATTAATATACGAAGACTAATCTTCTCCTCCGAAAAACGTTTATCACTTCATGGTTATTGTTGTGCATCTAGCTCTGTCTATATTGAAGAAATTTATTGTCGCAAGAAATTAGCAAATGTACAAACAACTCAAATAATTCTTCTTTCAATTCAGGGCAGAATATCCCATTGGTCTAAAATAGTGCGAGTTCTAACCTACCTCAGATTTGTCAATAAAATCATGTCAAAAATTAGATACTTAATATTGAAATTTATTATTCGGGATATTCTCCCCAACTAATCGTTGAAACAATTAGAGTTTTTGCAAAATGCATTTTTTTGTATTTGATTTGTATGGTATAAACATCCGAGGTTGAATGTTTTCAAACTGCTTAAACTTCACTGACGATTTGGTTTAGCGACCAATGAAATGTCGGCATATGAAGAGCTAAAGCCACAACAATCAATGTATTTTGTAAAAAATGAGAGTTAGCTTATTCCCTTAAAGTACAGTAGTCAAAAAAGACTGAAGTGTAGATCTATAAATAATGGTAATTATAATAATACTAATTTCTGAGGCTAGTAGTTACTAAAGAATGGTCAAAATATCTTAAGTTAAAAAAGGCTGAAAAAACTTTAGTCTTGGCGGGAGGTTAACTAAAGTTTATCAACCCTACGATTATCAGCATTAGATAGTTTTTCATAACGGCAAGCTTATTGTCGTTAAAAATCTTCATGCTGTAATTACTTTGTTAGCCGCTACATTACGCCAATTGATTACTCGACTGCGCTAAAGTTTACGTACCCAAGAGCAACTTCTGATGGATGTACCTAAGTTCAGAGTCAACAATACAGCCCCATTTCATGAGTTTGGATGTGATTTTGCAGAATCGATACTACATATATAAACAGCAATCTGGCAGAAACATATCCGATCGTTAAGGCCTATGTTGCAGTGGCTCTTCATATGTTTAGTAATCAAATCTTTACATTTGCAACTAGTCTTCGATCTAACTTCCGACGAGAACGTCCGTGGTGCTGCTAGAAAGCTTAATGAAATGCATGAAATGGTAATTTCTCCTAATTTACATTTAATTTTGCGTAGATCATTTCGTCAGACTTACTACTTAGTTACTTTTGAGAAGTTATAAAATCTCTTAGCGCGAATAAAAACCATAATAAAATCTCGACCTCTAGCCCAAGCTGATTATTATGATATTCCATATAAGTATATCACCAGGCCTTTTCTTAGTTGGAAGACTTTGCTAGAAACAGGCGTTACTCATCTAAATAAATCATCATTATCTAAATGGAGACTAGTAGAACAGCATGCTCTTCATTTTCGTCGTCGATAGTCAACAGAGTATCTACTATCACTTTAGCCGAAATCATAATGGCTAGCGAAGCCTAAACTGGCCGTTACTAGCAGTTGTCAATATCCATTAACTTGGTATGAACATAACATACATATGCTGTATATGAATCCGTTGCATGGAGATAGCGGTTGTTCATGTTTCGTTCATGCGCTGGCATCGTTGCCAGAACGAATCGAGTCCTTACCGCGAAAAATAGGTTATGTAACATAACTTTTGATTTTCACGCAATCGATAATTTACGATAACTAAAGTTAAATCCTAAAATTTTATAATCTCCAGAAGTGGCATCATAAATTTTGAGCAAAATCAATTTTGCAATAGCCATAGAACTTAGTGCGAAGCAAATTAATAAAAACAGTTCTCCTGTAAAATTCTGTATTTGTCCTTTATAGAAGTTTTTTTTGCGGTTAAGGTATGATACATAAGTATGTTCGAACAACCATGTTCGCCAATTTGAAGAAAGCTCACAAATCCATACTCAAATCAAAGTAGAAACCGACACACTCGCACGCGCGAAAAAACTAAATACACGTACAATAAAATAAATGATATGTCTGAACATGGACATTAATACGTATTCGCCAGATACAAGAATATGAAATTATCAACACCGTTGCTCTGCCGATGACTCGTGAAGACACCGTCTTGCAACACTGTCTTGCTACGCGAAGATAATATACCACCCGCCTGCTGATAGTTATATCGTGTTACCGAAACTTATAGTGGATTTGAAGGCATATTGAGAATAGATAAAGTTAAGACGGAAAACGTGACCCTCAAAAGACTCATTAAAAAGCCGCTTCCATAGCCAAAGGCAAGTTTAACGTTGCTCAATGTTGTTTAGTACTTTTTTTGTAATTTTAAACCCTCATGAATTCAAATATTGTTTATTTCTAATTTCTATATTATTCCACCACAGTCTTTATTTATTTATTTTTAAATTAGTTATGAAATTTCCTGTTTGACAAACAAGAAATAAAAACTGTTGAAAGAGCTGGAATAATATACAATTAAAATTACAAAAAACAACGGTAAAATATGAAGCAAATATTATTTTCTTACTTGTTTTAGTTTCATTTGTTTACTTCAAAATTTAAGTAGAGGTTAAATGGTGCGATAATTACAAAATATTCATATATTATCATAGTTTTCAAGAAACAATTTTGTATTAAATAAAGTTTAGTCTTTAAATGAACATAAATTAAAACAGATTAGGCTTGTTTTTAGACAATATAATATGCATACATATATGTAGTATATATATATATATATATATATATATATATATATATATATATATATATATATATATATATATATATATATATATATATGTATATATATATATATATATATATATATATATATATATATATATATATATCTATACTTATATATATATATATATATATATATATATATATATATATATATATATATATTACATATATATATATATATATATATATATATATATATATATATATATATATACTTATATATATATATACATATATATATATATATATATATATATATATATATATATATATATATATATATATATATATATACATATATATATATATATATATATATATATGTATATATATATATATATATATATATATATATACATATATATATATATATATATATATATATATATATATACTTATATACACATATATATATATATATATATATATATATATATATATATATATATATATATATATATATATATATATATACTATATATATATATATATATATATATATATATATATATATATATATATATATATATATATATATATGTATATACATATATGCATATCAATTTTAAATTATTTCTAGATCTTCACAATTTTTTAAAAGGTCTTAATTTTTTTCAAGTTTCTTCGACTGAAGGTATAACTACATACATATGTATGTACATTTCCTTATTCATTTCATATACATACATTGTATATGTAATACACATACCATTTTTTAGTTTTGATATGCTCTTCGATATGAAATATAAGTAGATATATATATTATATGTATATATAATTATATATATGTTTATTAATATATATACTTATATATATTTACTTGATCTTAAATACGTTATTTTTAACTTTTAATATTTTTATAGTCTTTTAATTTTTCTTTGGTAAATTTTTATTTCAAGATTGATAAACACTATTCACCCCTGTTATTTTTATGCTTTCTATTGCGCATCCTCAAGAATAAACAACCCTGTGGAATTTATTGTTATAATATATTATTAGATTTGCATTATTCGTAGTAAAATTTCATTTTCAATTTAAATTACTTTATTATCAAATATAAGTCAAATGTTAAATCGATAGTGTTAAATAGCTGTCATGTACAGTTTTCTATGAAGGGGTAGATTTTGAGACGCTGGAGTAAATTCTATATTGACAAGAACTTAAATTATATTAAAAGTCCGATCTGTTTCGAATCCCTTAATATATTTGTAATAACAATATATTTTTAATATTATTTGTAATAAAAATTCCATTTGAATTTGGGCTAACTCTTAAGAAATTTTTTTGAATGGTCTTTAATAGTATTATAAATAAAAATTACTATCATCTCCGCTTATACAAACAATTTTTATCGTTAATTGTATCGATATTAAATCTTTTGAATTTATAATAATATATTATATTTAGGCTCCGATATTTTTGAAATTAATTTTTATTGATTTCACTTATATTTAGAGATTATAAGAATAATTATAAGAATAATTACATTACAATAGTAGAAGACAAATTCGTTTGAAACATTTTAGACTTTAAAATTAATTTTGTACATTATTTTTTTTTACAAAAATTAAATAAAGATCTAAAACCAATAACCAAATATATTTCATAATGAGCGTCTTTACTACAATGTTCGCTATAGAACAATTTACACTCGACTGAATTCCAGTACGATGTTATCTATTTCATAATTTACATACTATTGAAGCCCATAGAGGCTTCTTATCTACATCTTACAAACCACTCCCTACATACTATTACATATTTTTCAAGAACTTCCATTATATACACTTGTCTATGGTACACTTATCTAAGGTTTCAGGAGTGTTATTTTTCCTTACTTACATGCTAAACACTTGCAACTAAAAAAACTTATAAGCTGGTGAAGAAATATATTTACGACAGATAGATAGTAGGAAGGGTCAGCAGATCCACTGGTGAAATATATCTGTACCTCTGAACAGTCTCATGACTGTGCTGTGAGGTAACTGTAGACATGTGCGCAGCAAAGCGAGACACAAAGAGTTTAAATTCTGGTTGATTCTCACGAGAATAAAATACTCAAACAATTTACCAAAAGGAGACAAGAAGGAAGTCCCTCTGTAATTTACAGCGTCACCATGGTCCGTTCTCAAGTTCGAGTCCGGCACCTCTAGAGCCATCCTCCATGCAATAGGAAAGTATCCGATGTTAAGCAAATGATTGAATATTCTTGCAATAAATCTCTATACCAAAACATCACATTTTATCAGTACAAAGTCTGTCACTCCATCCATATCACTAGAACTCTTATTGGATCTCCTCTTCAGCTCACTACCTACAGACGCCGGATAAATAAAGCCCATCCCGCAGAAGTCTCCATCATAGACCACAGCCCTGTTATGTCAAGTGCCGAGATAGCCAGCTGGATCCTCAAAATTATCAGCATCCTGCGAATACCGTTGAACCCGAAAAAAGGTACTAGAGTTCCGCCCTTCCTGGGCCATCGGAGACGATGCTGCCTGAGGCGTCAGATAATGCGTCCAATGGTCCCGTTCAAAGTTACCCATGGCATCCTTCACAGGCATAATGTCCACCGTTGTGATAATCATATCGACGAAAGATGACAGCACACGATTAATACGCGTAGGTCCCTGTGTCTGTTGAATATCCAGATCAGGGTTCGATACCAGACAATCACATTATATGGATTCCCCACAAGAATTCCTCGCATTGAGATCTCTTCCTATCAAAATATTGGAATTGATGGAGAGGCCCCTGAATACGTGGAAGTATTATGAGCCCGAATTTTTACATCAGTATTCTCATTGGGGGCCTAATGGGAAAGTGAAGCGCAAGCAAATTTATAAAATTTATCCATATAGCCACTCCTTTCTTAATGTCAACCTCACCCACTGTCTAAAAGACTTGGTGACCACTGTCACGCTAACAAGGCTCTGACGACCGACCTTGGGCGGCATAACCCTAATATCTTGTATGGCTAAATATCTACATAATACTGCACGCCTGGTGGCGATGTTGGCAGCCCCAACACCAGGATCGGACGCTATGGTCTAATAAGCCTTAAATATAAACCTATTAATGAAACCAGAACAAGAATGAAATCTAATAAACCCGATAAAACGTTGACGGAATTTGGCATGAAATCAAGGACAAGAATCGGATCATGGAATATACGTACTCTTTTGGAAACCTCAAGGCTTGCACAATTATGCAAGGAATTCACTGCCTATAAGCTCTCATTACTTGGGCTATGCAAATTCGATGGTGCGAATCAGGAGAATTCACAACAGCAGAAGGCCTTACGGTTCTTTTCTCCGGAAAACCAGCGAACGAGTTGCCTCGATCAAGTGGCGTCGGTTTCGTTCTATCAAAACAGATGAAACGTGCCTTAATAGATTGGAAACCTCACTCCGAGAGAATCATTACTGCCAGAGTGCGCGGCAAAGCTCGGAATATTACATTTGTTCAATGTTACGCCCCCACTGAAACCTCTGAAAACTCCGCAAAGGAATCCTTTTATAACCTTCCCGATAGCGTCCTCGCAACAGTACGTAAAGGAGGCATTGTTATTATGATGGGTGATTTTAACGCCCAGGTAGGCCCCGAAAATGCCAATGTGGAGAGCATAATGGGCAGGCATGGTCTAGGACGACTAACGGAAAATGGAAAAATGTTTCTGGATATCTGCAGGACCAATAACCTTGTTATTGGCAGGACGCTATTCCCTCACCCAAGAGTGCACAAAATCACCTGGATATCCCCTGATAGTCGCACAGAAAAGCAGATAGACCACATAGCTATCAGCAGCAAATGGCGCGGCTCATTATTGGATGTGCGCAATAAACGAGGTGCCAATATTGCTAGTGACCACCACTTACTGGTTGCCACTGTACGAATAAAAATTACCGCCATCAGGGCGAATAACAGTGTACTACAGAGAAGATTCGATGTGGCAAAGCTGAAAAATTCGGAAATCGCCAACCTCTTTACTAACGAATTAGTAGAACACGCCTCAAACAACAATGATACACGAACATGGCCGCATGTCAGGGAAATTTTCACTAAGCCAGCGGAAAAACATCTCGGGTTTAAAACTACTACTAGGAAAGAATGGATTAGTGATGCTACGTGGAACTTAATTCAGCAGAGGAAGGTTGCAAAGAACGCTGTTAACACCAGCAAAACACGCTTGAACAAGGCACACCAACAGCAACTATACAACCGCCTTAATTCTGAGGTGAAACACAGTGCCCGGAGAGATAAACGAAAGTGGATCAACAACATAGCGAAAGAACTTCAATCAGCGGCTGAAACCCATCGTGTAAGAGACATGCATATGGCTGTTAAAAAGCTGACAAATAGAAAATTATCGACCGGAAAGCCTTTAAAAAACGATGTGGGAGAACTTACAACATCGAAAACCCAACAGGTAATTCTATGGGAGAGCTTTTATTCTGGCATGTTATCGAACTCTACTGCTCAATATCAACCCATTTGCGAATGTACTTTACATACACCAAATTCCGATATTCCTACTGATTGCCCTGCGATAAGTGAAATTAGCAAATCGATAGGATCTCTCAAATCAAACAAATCTCCTGGTTTGGATAATATCTCCCCAGAACTGCTTACAACCGACCGAACAACCAGTGCACGTCTGCTGGAACCCATTATCAGGGCGTTTTGGGCACATGAATCTCTACCTGACGAGCTGTCTGATGGAGTCATTATAAATGTTCCCAAAAAAGGTGACTTGACAAGCAGGAAGAATTGGAGAGGCATAACCTTGTTAAGAAGGGTAAACAAGGTAATCGCTCATATTATAAACAAAAGACTCTCGGCAATAATTTCCCCATCACTCCGAAATGAGCAAGCTGGCTTTCGCACCGGAAAATCCTGTGTTCACCAAGTAAACAGTCTTAGAATTATCGTTGAGCAATCAGTGGAATGGAGATCACCATTATACCTCATTTTTATAGACTTTGAGAAGGCATTTGACACACTCAACCATAACGCTATATGGAACTCGCTGGCATGCAAAGGTGTCCCCGAAAAACTAACACGACTAATCAAAGCTATGTACAAGAATGCCACTTGCCGTGTGTTACATGAAAAACTACTGAGCAACAGAATCAAGGTGAAAACTGGAGTTAGACAGGGCTGTGTCTTATCACCTCTACTCTTTAACTGCGTCCTCGATTCTGTGATGCAGAAGGCAACGAGCCGTCACAAGAGAGGTATCATGTGGGGCTTAGAAGGACGGCTGGAGGACCTAGATTATGCCGATGACATATGTCTACTTAGCCACTCATTCTCAGAGATGCAGTCGAAAATTTCCACCATCTGTGACATCGCGAAATTGGTCGGCCTAAAGATAAATATATCCAAAACAAAGTCGCTCCGTATCAACAGTAATATAAATCGCCATTTCTCCATATGCGATCAAGATATTGAAGATGTTAAATCCTTCTGCTACCTAGGTAGCATAATTGATACAACTGGTGGCTCAGCAGCAAATATATCTAGTCGCATAAATAAGGCACGGTGTGCATTTGCCCAGTTAAACCCGGTTTGGAAATCATTTAATATTCCGAAACAAACCAAAATAAAACTGTTTAACTCCAATATAAAATCCACTTTGTTATATGGATGCGAGACGTGGAATATGGCACCACGTGACTTACAATGCCTTCAGGTATTTCTTAACAAATGCCTACGCAAATCTTACGCATTTACTGGCCTGTAACTATATCCAACAACCAGCTCTGGATGGAGGCAAACCAGCAGCCTATTACAACGGAAATAAATAAGCGG
The DNA here is from genome assembly GCA_963681545.1 of Germaria angustata. Lineage (NCBI taxonomy): Eukaryota > Metazoa > Arthropoda > Insecta > Diptera > Tachinidae > Germaria > Germaria angustata. The sequence goes on along the minus strand of OY813000.1, from coordinate 34,786,034 downwards.
AAATGGAGTTGGATAGGTCACACCCTCCGTAAACCAAACGATGATATTGCCAAAAAATGCCTAGATTGGACCCCACAGGGAAGCAGACGAGTCGGGAGACCAGCGCATACCTGGAAACGGCAACTGACAACAGAACTGTCGAGAGTGCGTATGAAATGGAACGAAGTCAAGCACCGAGCCGAAGATCGAGATTATTGGAACCACCTTGTTATGGCCCTATGCTCCCTCTGGGAGTGAAAGGAACTTATATATATATATATATATATATATATATATATATATATATATATATATATATATATATATATATATATATATATATATATTCTCAATTGGACCCTATACGAGGGTAATGGACGTTGTTCCTAACAAGGACGTCCGTACAACTTCCCCACCATATCTGTTTATACTTCCCGTCTATATCGAACCTATGCTGTGGACCAATACAGTGCTGAGCTATGCAGTATATTCGGTCTGCGCCGTAACTATACACTGCTTTAGCATCAGAGTTTTTATATTAATTGCTTATGATACGCGAAAGTTGTGGAATGTATAAGAATAATTAGGCCGTTTACCTTATATTTATGTTTATTTAATTTCTAGCAGACATCGCACTGTTAAAGTTATATTATTACCAGGTGCCTCTGTTAAATGTTATTGTATTATTGTGGTTTACTCTGGCTCAGCTTATAGTTGTATGTATGTACATACATCACTCATAGAAAATTCTGTGCTATTGAACTATTTTTAATACTTTTTCATAACAAAAATACCACATATTTACCTCTGTGTACTTTTATAAATCAAGGTTAAACAACTTTATAAAGACAAAAGTCTATGTGAAGAGTTCCATTTCCACGGTTAAATAAGGATAACACGAATTGCGCAAATATATGTATGTATGTATATATGTACATATGTATAATGTTGTTGGCCGCGAATATTACACTGAAAAGTTGCAACTGGCAAGAAACACCGCAAAACTTTTTAAAAGCAAAGTTTTAATATTGAGCTGTTATATATATCGTTTTTAATAAAACTCTAAAAGTTATTATAAAACTTTGTTGTATTTTCTCCCGACACATTTAAAGAAAAATATACTATTTAAAATAATTTTATTTTGTGTTGTAGTCAGATGTTTTTGACAGACTGGTAAAGTTGTGGTAAGGCAGTTTACGTGTTGTTTTTTGTATTGTTGTATTGTAGTAGTAACAAGGCCACCTAGTATTCAATTCGCCTTGCACATAATTGTATTTTTATGCTAGAGTTAATGTCGACGTCGTTGACGGCGTCTTAACGCCGAAATTGTGATGTTCGACGCAAAATTCCATTTTGCTGTTAATGTAAACGTCGTCGACGACGTTAACACATCTGTTTACTCCTGCATTGAATATACAGAGAACACTCTTTTGACTTTTTCTCCGCATATACTTATCTCTCAGCTTTTCCACTCTCAGGCTCAACACCGAAAAAGTTGAAACAGATTGAACTTTTTCGGCGTCAAATTTCTTACGTCGTTGAGATTAACTGCTCTCATATAATTTTATACGATTCAACTTTTTTTTTTCAACAAAATGTCAAAAAAAGTTGAATCGTATAAAATTATATGAGAGCAGTTAATCTCAACGACGTAAGAAATTTGACGCCGAAAAAGTTCAATCTGTTTCAACTTTTTCGGCGTTGAGCCTGAGAGTGGAAAAGCTGAGAGATAAGTATATGCGGAGAAAAAGTCAAAAGAGTGTTCTTTGTATATTCAATGCAGTAGTAAACAGATGTGTTAACATCGTCGACGACGTTTACATTAACAGCAAAATGAAATTTTGCGTCGAACATCACAATTTCGGCGTTAAGATGCTAGAGCATTAATGCTAGAGTTAATGTCGACGTCGTCGACGGCGTCAAATGTCAAAAAAAAGTTGAATCGTATAAAATTATATGAGAGCAGTTAATCTCAACGACGTAAGGAATTTGACGCCGAAAAAGTTCAATCTGTTTCAACTTTTTCGGCGTTAAGCCTGAGAGTGGAAAAGCTGAGAGATTAGTATATGCGGAGAAAAAGTCAAAAGAGTGTTCTTTGTATATTCAATGCAGTAGTAAACAGATGTGTTAACGTCGTCGACGACGTTTACATTAACAGCAAAATGAAATTTTGCGTCGAACATCACAATTTCGGCGTTAAGACGCCGTCAACGACGTCGACATTAACTCTAGCATAATGCTGGAGAGTTGGCAAAGAAGAAGGCATACACCGCACAACAGTTTGCAGAACAGTAAAACTAGTTTTAAAGAAGGTTATGAATAGAGCTCATCTGTGGATTAAATTTCCGGCGAATAACGAAGAAATTAAACTAGCTCAAGAGCAGTGGGCACTGCGATATGACTTTCTTTGTGCTATGGGAGCAATAGATTGCACGCATGTTGCAATACAAAAGCCACCAAATCATGGGGATGAATACATTAACCGCAAGGGTTTTTATAGCATAAATGTGCAAGCAACCTGCAATTCAAACGAAGAATTCACGTCAATTGACTGTAGTTGGCCAGGATCCGTACATGACAGCCGAGTCTTGAAGCGGTTACATATTTTCAACTTTATGAATAATCAACGCAGCGATGCAATTATTTTAAGTTATATTGGTTATGGCATTCGACTTTGGTTACTAACACCATTTAAAACACCAAGAACTCCAGAAGAAGTATGCTATAACAAACATCACACAAAAAATCGAGTTGTAATTGAAGACATCATTCACTTTAACTTTTCTGGAGCTTGCCTAATTATATATAGAATAAAATTAATTATTTAATGTCGAAGTAAATTTGCAAATCATAATTTTAAATTCCGGAAATATTATGCCGGGATTTAAAAGCAAAATAGCTCTTAAATAATTTCTGGCAGCTGTTAAATTTTCCAGCTAATGCTATCGTTTTTCAGCACTAGCTATTTACCACTAACAAAGAGTTAAGGTGAATTCACCCGTTCGTTCTGCAGGAAATTTTCGTTGAGAGACAATTTTAGTTTACTGAGAGTTTGCTCACAGAAGATTCACCCGCGTCGAACAAATATTCTGTAGAAACAAATCTACCATATGCAACAGCTCTGTAAATGATGTGTGTTACTTTTACAAGCAGGCAGATGATTGCAATTTGCTGTGTTCTAAATTAAACAAATTTTAAAAAAATAAAAAATATACAAATGAATAAAAGTCAAGTGCATGTTCTAATAGCTATTTTGTTAAATAAATATAAAAAATTTGCAATTATACTTGTATATTATAATACATAAATATGTACATATAATATGATGTGGCAGCTCATTTCAGTTTTGCATAAAAAATGTATGTATCTGGCAGCACAGTTCAATTCGTTCGGGACGATAATTAAAATTAAACCAATTCAAGCAAAAATTGTTCCGCATTAAATTTACTCTCTTTCTCTCATTCTCTCAAAAATAGAGACGTCAAACTACATATAAAAAAAATCGTACAGAACGTTCAGAACGAACGGGTGAATTCACCTTTATTCACACCATAAACTACCTAGACCCGACAACTTTGACAACGTGCATAAAGTTTGTGTAAAAGAGATAGCAAAGCTATTTGTTTTTATATAGATATCTCTTCACACAAACTTTATGCACGTTATACAACGTTTATGCAAAATATGATTCGGACCCTTTTTATACGTCAAAGTTGGGTATTCTGTGTATATTCTGTGATTCACACTTTTTCTAGTTTTAACCACAGAGTACTCAACTTTGACGTATAAAAAGGATCCGAATCATATTTTGCATAAACTGTATAACGTGCATAAAGTTTGTGTGAAGAGATATCTATATAAAAACAACTAGATTAGCTCTCCCTTTCACACAAACTTTATGCATGTTTACAAAGTTGTCGAGTCTAGTTCTAGTTTATGGTTTTAACTATTAGATTCATAAACTACCTAGACCCGACAACTTTGAAAACGTGCATAAAGTTTGTGTAAAAGAGATAGCAAAGCTATTTGCTTTTATATAGATATCTCTTCACACAAACTTTATGCACGTAAAGCTCTAAACACATAGACGACAGCAGACTTCACGACTACACGGCTTCAAATGCAGCCAACTTCAAATGCTGCTCTGAAATCAGCTTCATAAATATTTTGAAGACAGCAACAGCATAATAGTCAGTTGATGTGTATTTAAAGGCCTAACTATAATGTGCTTAATGCAACTTAAGCAAATGTGCGAATACACACAATCAAATGTATACAACTATAATGTACTTAAGTAACTTTTCGTCAAGTTTCGTCAAGTGTCATTTGCTTAAGGAAAGTGCGTTCAATTTCGCTCTTGCTTAAGCAAATGACTCGTCAAGAAAACATTATTTTTTCTGTCTCTATTTATTTCCTGTACTGAGCAGGAGCGTTTTCTTTTTCTTCATCGTCTCTCTTATTTCTTGAAGAACACATATTCCATCAAATGCACAATTCATTAACTTCACTGTCTTCAGAAATTTCAGTTTTCTATCCATTTTTAAAAATTTTCCAATAAATAAATAAATAATAATTTTCCAATAATAAAATAAATAATTGTTTACAATTAAAAGATGCAACCACTGTTGCTTCTTTTAGTACTTTTTTTATTTTAGTTTTCGTTTACTTTATAAATAAATAAAAGATAAACATGGATTTACTTGCTTATGGTAATATATTTATAACTTTTACAAATTTAATGAGATTTCGTCAAAAATATTACATTTTAAAGAAATAAAAACGAAAATAGTTTTCTAAAAGTACAAATGTTTGCAACTAAGTGTAAAAAGTTTTTAAGTTTAATAAGTACAATATAGCCACCTAAAAGTCTTCAGTAATTTACTTAAGCATTTGACATGCTTTTCGTTGAATTTTGACACTAGCTTAAGTTTGGTTAAGCACATTATAGTTGGGCCTTTAGCAATACAAATTTCAGGGATGCCGGATATATATTTTATAATGAATAAAATTAATGTTATTGATAAAAAAAAATGTAATAATATCACGAAAAACTATAAAAACACATTAAATTATTTCTTTATTGTATTTTTGTAATTTTCTTTTATGTTTAATATTAAAAAAAAGTTTTTGTTTTTATTTTTCCAATTTATATACATATATAGTGGCAACACTTTATTTGTTAAGTGCTGCCCGTCAAAATAGAAAATAGCCTAAATTGGCAGCAGCAGCAAATGCTGTTGTGCAGTCGTGCTGCTGTGCTGCCGTCAAAATAATCGTTTTCATTTAAATACATGCATTTTATTTTTGACATATTGCTGCTTGCTGTCTGCTGTCGTCTATGTGTTTAGAGCTTTATAAATACAAAGTTTATGCAAAATATGATTCGGACCCTTTTTATACGTCAAAGTTGGGTATTCTGTGTATATTCTGTGATTAGATTTAGCTAGCACTGAAAAGATAAAGCTAGTGCTACTACTTAGCACTTTGTAGCATAAGCTACTACATTTTTATTCAATCTACACAATGAGTATAAAAGGAGGATTTACCACAGAATATGGTAGTTTATGGGATTTACTACTTCGTATGTGAAGTGAATTAATGTATTTATTGCTTGATCAACAATAGTATGTATATGTATAAATTGCTGCATGTGTATGTTTGAAATATCAAACATAATTATCTCCATGTATGAATTTGAACTAAAAGTAATGTTTTCAAGAGAATAAAAAAATTTTTGTGGAGGTTTTTTGTAGTATGTCATATGGTTTTATATAATGTTTACCAAAACTCTACATAACTTATGTTTCACTAGGAGCAACTCTGAAACGTAAGCTATAAGGCCCCTTTCACATTCGGCAACTATACTTGCGCAAGTATAATTTTCATTTTCACTTATTTTCTTTTGAACTTGCTTCTATTTTCACATTCAGCAACTTTGTTAAGCAATTTTAATTTTCTTGTGCTCAAATTTTTATTTTAAATTTTTTAAATTTTTATTCAAAGCGGGTATATTAACGAATATAAAATTTTAACGAAATTAGACAACACGCCGAAGAAGAAATAAAAGACAATGTCAAAAACAAATAAATATCCCAAGCCAAGAATGACAGCAGAAACAGAATTGCCAAGTACAAGCAAGTCTGTACTCGAATCTCGGCAATTATTCCCCCTTCAACCCGACCTTTCCTCACACACCAACAAACACAAGAATTGCGCAAGTATAGTTGCCGAATGTGAAAGGGGCCTAAGTACCGATTAAGATAACAACGTGTACTCAAGAGCCAACTACTTGCTATTTCCACAACACTGTTCAACAACCCATTCTTTTATAAATTCATATAACTTTGCATACAAATACGTGTCAATTTGTTTCTTCAAAAGTATTTCATAAAAATGCATACGGTGTTAACGAGGGGGAATGCTACAATTGCCTACACCTTGTCGGTTTTAGCCTGCCTGACGTTTTGTTGTTTCATATCCACAGTATTTTTGGACTACAGAGTTAGGTCCAACATTAGTACTGCTAAAATCTTGGTGTTAGTATTCTGAAGTCAAATATTTAAAATATGAAATGTTTTACATCTTTATATCTATGTATATGTAGAAAAAATGTACCGGATTATGGCGCCTTCAGAGAAAAACGTGACCTGGGATATATTACTTTTGATTTGGAAACAAATTTAACAAACATATTTAATTGGAATGTAAAACAGTTATTCCTGTTCCTTACAGCTGAGTACAGTACTTCAGACAACGTATTGAATCAAGTTGTGCTATGGGACAAAATCATACTTAGAGGAGAAAATGCTGTATTGGATTTTAAAAATATGAATAGCAAGTATTACTTCTGGGATGATGGAAATGGATTGAGGTAAAAGTGATTGAAAAATTATGATATTCTGTTTAAATTATACAGAATTACTCAACAAATTATAAGCCTGTTTATAAGGTCCAAGAAAAGCAAATTGATTACAACAAAACCGATAATGCAATTACCAAACTAAAAAAGTTGAGGGAAAAAATTTTATATTAAATATATTAGGGCTTGCTTGGGTTCATTTTGTATATTACACTCACTCGCATAGGCTAAAAACAAATCAGCTATTGAGTATATGCTCTTACGTTTTGCTCGGTGATTTTACCTAGTTAAATTGCTCCTACTGATTTTACCGGATCACTCATATAAATATGTATGTCTGTTCATTTATTAAAAGTGTGTAATAGTTGTTACTGGGACATGTTTATTAAGTTAAAGTTTGTAAAACAATCCATAATATTGAAGAAATCCTAATTATTTGTTAGTTTTTCAGAAAATAAAATGTTCTTGAAATCGGGAAAACGGCATCCATTCAATATTACAGAAAATGTCTAGTTTGTCCGTGTTCCAGTTTTCAGTTGTACAAAATGTAGTAGCTCAGGGTGAGCAGATGATTCATTAAAAGGGGAAATTTTGAATAATACATTCTTCTTTAAGTTTTAAATACTAAAGGTGCATGGTATGGCTTCCATCGTCTGATGTAAATTAGCATTTCCATGGTCTATATTCAGATTTATCATTTACTATGCACATATTTTCTGTATTCTGTAAAAGGTGTGACGTTGCCGTTGCTTTGAATTGTCTCTGATTTTGTTGTCAATGTATTTGGCTTTGAAAATTTTTTAAATTTAATTTCTTTTTAAAAAATGAAAAATAAACTCAATCCAATTCGAAAAAGCAGTCAGAGAATTGGAAAAATACTTCAATTTCGCAGAGGCACTGATCCGAATAATTTTAAGTAAATTTTCTCGGCATATGTCATTTTAAACTTTATTCATTGTGTTTTCCGGGCACTATACCAGGTGGGAGACCGTAAGGTGTGCATCCGGATCGAAATAATTGGAATGTTAATATATTTGTTAATTAGTACGAGACAGGAAATTTCACACTGTTGTTAAATTGGGAACAAAGACCCACATCAGAACACAAAGAAATACTTAAACACCTGTTTAACTTAGAATTTAAATTTGAGTATTACAGAATGACACTCACAACACTTATTATAAACTTTGCAAGTGTGAGAGGGATACTTGCTCCGTGGTAGGGCCAGTTGGGCCCACTATATAAAATCGTATAATTATTATGACATTGATTTTAAATTTATATGGAACAACAAAAAGAAATGAAGCTCTCAGCCCTACCGCGGGCGACTTCGTGGCTTCGTCCATTGCAGCTCAAGAAGCTGTATATCTTAGACGATTATTATTAATTAGGTTAATATCCCCGCGAGCCCAACGAAATTTTTAAACAACCTTGTAGTATGTGGAAGATATAAAAACATCCACGTTAAATGCAAGAATATGAGGGAAGTTTTTGGATCGAACTAAATTAAGATATTAAGACATCCCTACCTTTTACATTTGCATACCATGCGTGACTTTAGTTATAGTTTTTTAATGTACTGTTTTTACTGCTGTATTACATTTACAAAATATATTTTTAGAATTCAATACAAATGTTTATGTTATCCGCACTGTATTCTTATATTTTTTTAGAAACAACAAAAACATTACACTCTACTTATCATGGAATATAATCCCTAACGCTGGACTTCTGCCTATAGAGATGTCTTTAAATTCCCATCAGTTCCAATTTCCATCGGAGTACGCATCTCCCGTAATGTAATATAATATTGGAACATTATTTTATTAACTTGAATTCATTACAATTAAAATAAAAATTTTTAAAGTTTTTATTGTATATATTTACTTCATTGAACTTGGTGATAGAGGTAAGAGTGGTCTGTCGTCCGTATCATCCTTTCATTGTTATTGTTCATCATAGAAACAGCTGATTCAGTGTATACTGAGGACGAAAAATTAATCGGACTGTTTCATTCCAGAAATATTTTACTCAAATAATGAGTGTGAATTTCCAAGATCTTGCAGATATATAGCTCGCGAAGACGTGTTCTTGGTAGTTGGCTTCATAAGCCATCAACTTGGTATAAACATTGGACAAATCATACATATGTCGTCATGAATTCGGCTTGTGGAGACAGCTCATATTAATGTTTCGTTCTTGAGCTGCCATCGCTGCCCAAGCATGTAATCCAACAACCGTGTTTGACATTGGGCCTTCACACACGAGAACAATTTTTAAGCTTGCACAATTTTTGTTCTTCTGAGCACACACGAGTCTAATTCATCTTCCATAACATGTATACGTATACATGGCTTTGTGTATTAGTGTATTACATTCATTTGATTATTGTTTTCCTTATGCACACTTCGGCCCTTAATCAAGTAGTAGTGAATTATTAAAAGTTGACAGAAATAAGGCGGAGTTAAATAATGATGATTTGGCACTTATATTAGGAGCAATTTCAAGTGCCTGCAGTTTTGAAGCTGCAGCTTTACTCTTGGAAGCAGAGATAGAAGAGAAATCCAGATCTTCTTAGGTTAAACCATGGAGGGAGTCTCTTTATTCTGGTGGTAATATTCAGTTCCCCCTGCAAGAATACAACCTGTTTGACGACGAAGAAGCGTATAATTCGTTCATAAAATTCCAAATTATTTGCATCGTATTTAAACTCTGCTGTAATGGAAGTGTATACCGCAATTGGGTAGGAACCGAATTTACTGAATATTTTTGTAATAAAGGGAAACAAAAATTATGTATATTTTAGAAAACCATACAATTGTGTATTACAGTGGAGGCTCATAAAAGTTAAGACGCGCAAAAGTTAAGAATACGGAAAAGTTAAGCAGCTTTCTGTCACCATACGGAACTCTAAAAAGTTAAGTGCTTCTTAACTTTTTTGAGAAATTTTTGTTTTTATTTAATTTTTCTATTTTTAACATCATTTTGAATTCTTATACATATGTCGATTGTCGCATTAATATATGTAGTACTATATAAGTTCATGGGTAGCATAAAAAAATTCAACACACTCGTCAGTTACATTCGTACGTAATGTTTCATACTTTTTTTGCATCAGTTATTAGTTTTCTTTTGATCGTAACAATGTCAGCAGCACGTAAGCAAAAAAGGTTATTAGTTGCCGAAAAATGCAAGATTTTAAAAAAATTAGACGAAGGCGTTTTTGGCTAATCGATTGGCCATGGATTTTCATGATTCTGAATCTTCAATTTCTAAAATTAAAAGAAATAAAGCAAACATTTATGCTGCAGTGTCAGGTACATGTGACGAAATGGTTCTTATATCAACGTGAAAGAAACTGTCCACTAAGTGATCCTATTTTAAAAGCTAAAAATTAATAAATTTGCATACATACATATATACATGTGTATTAAATACACATTAATAATATATACAATGTATAAATACACGTATAAACACATGCATTTTTCATATCACGGAAAAGTTAAGAATTCGGAAAAGTTAAGCACCCCTATAACAAACTACTTAACTTTTTCGAGCCTCTACTGTATTTATATAAAAAATCAATAAATATTGAATTGAAACAAGCTATTTTAGTATAATTTATTGAAAACTTTATTTATAATTTATTTATTTTTTAATAATCTATGTATGTACTTAAGTATACATATATGCAAAGCCTTAAGACTACATGTATGCATGTTGCTTGCGCGACCAGCCACCTTCTTTTAAATTCATGTTTACACCACGACGGTCGAAGGATGAATAAATACGTTCCGTAAGAAACAAAACAATCGAACCTGTTTTTTCATAAATGCATATTTATTGGATTTTTGTTGCTAATGCGAGGTTATGCATGGTTGAAAAATTGTGCCAACGAAAAAACCATGCCCCTCGTCTCCCTTGCCTAGAAAGCATAAACTAGAACTAGACTCGACAACTTTGTAAACATGCATAAAGTTTGTGTGAAAGGGAGAGCTAATCTAGTTGTTTTTATATAGATATCTCTTCACACAAACTTTATGCACGTTATACAGTTTATGCAAAATATGATTCGGTCCCTTTTTATACGTCAAAGTTGAGTACTCTGGTTGAATACTCTGTGCTAGAAAGAACGATGTTATGCCAGCATAATTGTTCTCGTGTATGAAGGCCCATTCGGCAAATTAAGCACTAAACACATAGACGACAGCAGACAGCAAGCAGCAATATGTCAAAAATAAAATGCATGTACACTAGAGCCCCGACTTGCGTCGTTAATGAGGACCGGAGAAACGCGACGCAAATCGAAACGACGCAAATCGAATCACATTTTTCTATATAAATGCACTGAAATTTAATTTATTGGGGAAAATATTAAAAAAAAAGCAAAAAATTTTTTATTTTTGATAAAAAAAAACAAGTATGAATACATTTTTATTTATTTCATTTACTTTAACAAATGTTTATAATTATTATAAAGAAATAAAACAATAAATTAAGAAAAAACATAATAAAAATTAAATTCATTTACATATATACATATGTATGTATGTATATTCATAAAAAGTAGATGCATTAAAAATGTTTAATTTATTTAGCTTACATTGAGCTCTCTTCAGATGATTTTGGCAAAAACACGCTAAATTCTTACCATAACCAGGCAGTTGTTCTTAGCACCACTTATATAACAAAGAAAAGGGAATTCCCCTTATTTTACGAAATTTTAAAACTTCTTAATGTACAGGCCAGAAGTTGTCAAAATGTTAAAAGACAGAGAAGATGCTATATCAGGTACTACAAATGCTAGAAATGGTAATCCACAATGTTATAGTAAACAATTTAAGCGTTTTTAGCGACTAAAATCGAAATCAAAACGACGCAGATTGAAATCAAAACGATGCAAATCGGGGTCAAAACGTCGCAACTTGAAATTGCAACGACGCAAATCGAAGTTTTCCAGTTTTTAAAAAGCGACGCAAATCGAAACGACGCAAATCGGGACGACGCAAGTCGGGGCTCTAGTGTATTTAAATGAAAACGATTATTTTAACGGCAGCACAGCAGCACGACTGCACAACAGCATTTGCTGCTGCTGCCAATTTAGGCTATTTTCTATTTTGACGGGCAGCACTATACAAATATAGTGTTGCCACTATATATATAAATTGGATAAATAAATAAAAAAATTTTTTTAATATTAAACATAAAAGAACATTACATAAATACAATAAAGAAATAAGTTTATGTGTTTTTATAGTTTTTCGTGATATTATTACATTTTTTTATCAATAACTTTAATTTTATTCATTATAAAATATATATCCGGCATCCCTGAAATTTGTATTGCTAAAGCACACATCAGCTGACCATTATGCTGTTGCTGTCTTCAAAATAATTATGAAGCTGACTTCAGAGCAGCATTTGAAGTTGGCTGCATTTGAAGCCGTGAAGTCGTGAAGTCTGCTGTCGTCTATGTGTTTAAAGCTTTAAGCACTAAACACATAGACGAAAGCAGACAGCAAGCAGCAATATGTCAAAAATAAAATGCATGTATTTAAATGAAATCGATTATTTTGATGGCAGCACAGCAGCACGACTGCACAACAGCATTTGCTGCTGCTGCCAATTTAGGCTATTTTCTATTTTGACGGGCAGCACTAAACAAATAAAGTGTTGCCACTATATATATAAATTGGATAAATAAAAACAAATTTTTTTTTTTAATATTAAACATAAAAGAACATTACAAAAATACAATAAAGAAATAAATTTATGTGTTTTTATAGTTTTTCGTGATATTATCACATTTTATTATCAATAACTTTAATTTTATTCATTATAAAATATATATCCGGCATCCCTGAAATTTGTATTGCTAAAATACACATCAGCTGACTATTATGCTGTTGCTGTCTTCAAAATATTTATGAAGCTGACTTCAGAGCAGCATTTGAAGTTGGCTGCATTTGAAGCCGTGAAGTCGTGAAGTCTGCTGTCGTCTATGTGTTTAGAGCTTTACTCTCCGCCGTTATTTGGTTTTACAATGTATCCACTAACCATACAGCCACATGATCAAGTTTTGCTTTCAAATTTTTCATACATACTTGTCAAAATTCACAAAAATTAATAGCTGTGACGTAGGATGCACTCAACTTGAAAACAATTTTAGCTTTAAAAATATCATCGACAAGAAAACAACTGAAACTGTTCGCTTCGCTGAAAGTGTTAAAAGAAATAAGTAATTTGATGGAAGATGAAAAATAGATTCGTAAACCTTCATCTTCAACACGTTTCGCCTATATGATGGAAGATTCATATTCGACAGAATTTCATGGCTTCTATAGAGCGATACAAATCGCAACACTTCATTACATTTAGTGCTTTTATTAACAAACATATTTCACTAGTTGGTCTTATCAAATTTATTTTTGATATTTATTTTTAAAACATTTACAAATATAATGCTTGCAAATATTTGTAAAAACAACACAACAAAACAAACCTGTAAAATATTTGTAGCAAGAAAAACAAGGTACTTCAAAAAATATTATCAGCTGTTTTCTTGAACGTAAATTGAAACACTCAACTTGAACGAGAAATTGAAAGCAATTTCGTTTAAATTTTTTATAGTATGAGTGTATTAAAAGTAGAAAGGCAAAACTTGATCGGGTAACCTTCAAGTAAAGGTTCAATAAAAAGTGATAACCATAACCATACCAAACAGCTGAAGAAAACTTACTGGCAACACTGAAATTGATTATAGGTGACTCGCCATAAAGCATAAACTACCAAACTACATAAACAAACAAACTACTATGCAAAATATGATTCGGACCCTTTTTAAACGTCAAAGTTGGTTATTCTGTGTATATTCTGTGGTCATAACCATAAACTACACATAGACCCGACAACTTTGAAAACGTGAATAAAGTTTGTGTGAAAGGGAGAGCTAATCTAGTTGTTTTTACATAGGTATCTCTTCACACAAACTTTATGCACGTTATACAAAGTATATGCAAAATATGATTCGGACCCTTTTTAAACGTCAAAGTTGGGTATTCTGTGTTATGCACGTTATACAAAGCATAAACTAGAACTAGACTCGACAACTTTGTAAACATGCATAAAGTTTGTGTGAAAGGGAGAGCAAATCTAGTTGTTTTTATATAGATATCTCTTCACACAAACTTTATGCACGTTATACAGTTTATGCAAAATATGATTCGGACCCTTTTTATACGTCAAAGTTGAGTACTCTGGTTGAGTACTCTGTGATACAAAGTATATGCAAAATATGATTCGGACCCTTTTTAAACGTCAAAGTTGGGTATTCTGTGTATATTCTGTGGTCATAACCATAAACCATAAACTAGAACTAGACTCGACAACTTTGTAAACATGCATAAAGTTTGTGTGAAAGGGAGAGCTAATCTAGTTGTTTTTATATATGTAGATATCTCTTCACACAAACTTTATGCACGTTATACAAAATATGCAAAATATGATTCGGACCCTTTTTATACGTCAAAGTTGAGTACTCTGGTTGAGTACTCTGTGCCATAAACAACTACTTGCTGATTATACATATTTGTTGTTTTGGTTTTGTGCTTTCAAATGAGAAAACAAATTAAATGAAAACATTATTAGCAGTTTATATTTATGGCAGCACTAATACGTGATGAATATATATTTATGGTTATGGATATGGCATTATGGTATGGCACGTCTGATTGAACCTTAAATTCGATTATATAGCCGCCGCCATGTAATGTTGGGCTCTTAGACTGTGTTCAGACACATCATGTCTTATTGACATGATTCTTCCATTTTCTTCTTTGAACTTTCTTTGGCGTTCACACAAGTCATGTCTTGTTGACGAGTTGTTTTTGTGTATGTGTACATAAAAAACGTTGTTTGAGCATTTTTTACATTACGAATGAGAAAGCAAAACGTACTGACAGAGTACGTAAACATGCGTACTCGTTTCTTTTCCCCTCGTCGATCTCGCCTATAAAATAGCAATCATGTCAATAAGACATGATGTGTCTGAACACAGTCTTAGCCAGCAATGACTTCCATCGGCGTCGTTTTCTTCTGAAGTAACGTCATTGTTTTGATAAACATTCGGTTTTGTGAAATCGATAATACATATACTGTGAATCGATATTATAAATAATTTGAAGTACATATGTATCCTTTAGTATTAATTAAATCATTTTGGAATGAAACAAGTGCCAATATTATTGAGGGTATGTATATAGATAATATAGTGCCTTTCGACATCCTGCGTGCATATTTATGTATGTATGTATGTACATACATACATATGTACATAATTGTATCCTTAAATATCTCGTTAGCAATGAGATGTTTGCTGCAGAATTCTTATTTTTTTGGCAAGATTGCATTTGGACTAGGAAGGTATACTTTTCAGTCTTGAGTTTGTAGAGTAGGTAAAGAAAAATGAGGAAGAGGTTAGTACACACTTTCTTGCATTTGGAAATGTTGAAATGATCTTAGTGGAAAAAAATTAAAAAAACGCCTAAAAGCTCAGTCTCACAACATTTTGTAAAGGTCAAAAAAAGCAAATGAGTTCAATGGTCACTTTATAACAAACTGCCATTATATTAGCCCCTCACAAAAAACATTAATATTTTTAGAATAAATAGCAGTTAATTCCATGCTGTATTGTAAAAGCACTTCAAAATGCTGTATCGTTCTGAGTTAAATAATTATGTATACAAATAATATATGTACATACTTATTGAATTTAGGTGATGGACAAAAAACATCGAATAAATGATGTATTGCTTTACATGACATCTGTTGACAATCGAATTTAAGGTTCGCTCGATTAATTTTGAAAATCGAAATTAAAGAATTTTATCACAAAATAGAAAATCGGTTTATAATTTTTTTTTTACCATTTCTATTCAACAGTATACTTTGTAGCGCAACTGCTTTTTTTCCTACATTGCTTTTGTTTCCTACTGATATTGGTAAGGCAGTGATAACTAGTTTTATGATAAATAGCATGGGCATTTTGGTTGTTTTTGTCTTTAAAGAATTTTGTAAATTTTCTATTATAAAGATTTTTTTTAAATTTATGTTACATGCAGTTTGCTCCGTAGACTAGTGGTTAGTGCACTAGACCAGTAGTCAAGCGACAGGGTCAATGCCTGCCGTAGACTTCGTGTATCACAAAGGTACCGAATTATGGAATTATGAGCTAAAGCTCCTTGATGAATCTAATCTAACCTACATAGGTTTCTAGCACCTAAGAATCAAGATCATATAAAGAATTAGCAAATTCATACCAGGTTAATACAATTCCGAGAACGTAAAGGAAACATTCAAAAGTAATTAAAACACATAAAGCAAATGAACAAAATTTTTAAATTGAAGAATGAACAAATTTAGAAAAATGTTATCAGCTGCGCTGTCAATTAAACCTGTTATGAATTCGCCTCGGAAACAATATTTTAAAAATCATATATATTTATGTTTTCAAATTGCTTAAAGTTCACTTACGATTTGGTTTAGCGACCAATGAAATGTCGGCTTATGAACAGCTAAAGCCACAACAAACAATACATTTTAGAATAATAATAGCAATAAAATAATAATGAAAATAACAATAACAACAATAATAGCATCTTATTGTCTTTTAAGAAATATTGCGTGCCAATGGTGAGGGCTTCTCGAATTCTATGAGTATATCTTTCGATTCATATGAAATTGTGGCGCACAAATTAACCATTGCAACGAAATACTACAATACGGCAGTTTTGCTTTTTGAATGCCACGATTTGAACTTAATTCCAACTGCAGTTAAAAATAAAATAGAGGGATCTATATTCTACTTTGACTCAAATGATGTAAGTATCATAAACAGGTAACGGATTTTCAGAAATTATGAAACTCGAATCGATTGAACTTTCATCAGAAAATATCAGTTCGAAAACTTCAATTAAACCATTCCATCCATCCATTTCATCCTAATATGTTTTTATGACAATAAATTTAAGAAGTTATTTATTTCATATTTTCCCGGCGTTTCGTATATTTTTTGTTCACTTTATCCAGCGATTCGTCTATTTTATTAAAATATTAAAACATCAAGATTATAAATTTTTTATAATTAGTGGTGAAAATAAGTATATATTTATAAAAAAAATAAAATAATAGTGGTGAAATTTTAACAATTATTTACAAGATTATATTACACTAATTAATTAATTTCTTAACATTTAACATCATCAATAAAACAATATGCATGTAATACAACAAAATTAAAAAAAGGGTTTTTCAAAAAGACACTGTTTTCCAAGACCATCTTATAATTAGTGCTTAGATTATCCGTACCATTCCATGCTGATTTTGAATAAAATATAACATTGGGAATTCGTGTTTTCTCTCAAATAATTTTTTCACTTTTTCAAACATATATCGTGACTGGTGCTCACCAGGAAATTTTTATTCAAGTTCTATACCACAATTAATAGTGCATTTAATAGAAACCCTATTAAAAGATATTAAAACTAAGTGATTTTCTTACAAGAAAAACAATTAGAAAAACTAAAGGTACTACTGAAAAATGTAAAATACCGCATATGAAACCAAATGACATAATAGGGATATGCAACTTTTCACACTTTTTTTCTTTCTACCATCCTACTTCTTATTTTTCCTAATGATCATCTACGTTAAACCTCTAACCCTATCTACTCTATTCCTATTCATTCGACCAAGCCTCTTGGAAATTAGGGCGATGAGGCGAAACATGGATAATCTTGTAACGATCTCCCAATGGGGGTCATATCAATCTTTTCGATTTTAATGCTCGTAAGCCACAATGATGCCAGCGTCTCAAAGTGTATTTTGAAGCTAATCGAATACAGGAGAGAGCGAAAAGGCTGATCGGTAACAGCACTATTGACTTAAATTATCGACGCAGAGTGTTTCACTGTTTTATCGCCACTATAATGGAATGCGTTCTGATAAAATCAGGCAAACTGTTCGTGATACCCGCTCTTATTTGCAAACAGCGGATTCTTCATTAAGAACACATCCATTTGTGGTCGATATAAAAGCGAATCGCACTACGCATTACAGGGAAAATGTTTTCATTAGTCGAAGTACTCGCATGTGGATCGAGCTCCGTACAGATATCTCCTGTCACTCAAAGCGTGTATAAGTTCAAGCCGAATGCCCTTAAACACTACTCCCTCTATCCTCTCCAGTAAGTACCAACACAGTGCATTGCATGAGTATGACCTCTGAGTACTGGTATAATTAAAAAAATGAAGGTCCGACCAGTTCTAGATAAAAAAAGTTTCTATGATTCTATCTGATATTGTGTTACGGTGACAACAACGGATGTTTGTTGTAGTGTGTATTGTAGTTTAAGATGTTAAAGTCTAGTAGATATTAGGCTTTTGTAAAAGTATAAAAAACAAGTAATTAAGTACATCCTCTTTTTTCGTTTATTTGTTTTATGGTACTCTTCTCTAATAAAAACAAATGGAAAGAAACAAGCACAATAAATATTGTGTTTGTACAAAATAAATACGGCAAGTGGTAAAGCATAGGAAAAGTAAGCAAAATTAATAATAAGACAATAGAGTAGCGGCAAGCAGTATTTAAACAATTTAGTATAATACTTGAGTATTTTTGTAATTTTTATTTTATTTGTATGAAATTACATTTTTGTTTAATTTGATTCTAATATCAAATTATCAACATATCTACCTAGATATCGTCATCTAAATTTACAAAAGTCCTATTTCCGTTGGAAAAATTTTACAGAACTTGAAAAACAATTTAAAAAATAGCTTAAACTGGAAAAAATTTTAAGTTTTGATTTTGAACAAGTTTACAAATCTTTTTTTTTGCATATCTCCTGCAATTGTTCGCATGTGACTTATGAAAATCTTATACAAAAATTATTCGAAAGAAAAGTAATAAATTATGTAACTTTAGCATGAACTTTAACTAAACACTCAAGCGTTGTTTAACCGTTATTGGGGCGGGCATATGCTTCTTAAAAATATAAAAAAAAATTTTTTTATAAAAATAAAAAATAAAATTTTATTAAACCAACATTTAATTACTCAAATATTAAATTTTTCAATTAGTTTTTTATTAATTATAAGTAATCATCTGCAAATAAAACACGTTAAATAGTCATAACCATTGCTTGATTTCAATGCTTAAAATACTCATATGGTAAAATAAATACATAGTAAAACACTTATAGCATATCAGTAAACATTTGTTTTACTTTGACTTGCTTATAGTAAGCAAGAATGAGTAAATATAAATGCTCTGAGCATATAAAGACAATAAAGATTGTTTTTACATTTGCCTCTCTCTTTATTTGTTTGCTTTGATCCTCTTTTGTATTTAGCTTTAAACTGAGAATCTGTAAAAAAAGTAAATGTATTTGAATTTAAATGTACTTTTGCAAAAGCCTAGTAGATATACTTACATATCTATATGTAAAAATTATCTTTACATATATAGCCACATTTTTGTCGATCTCAGTTTTAATCAACGGCACTTTCATAGTTTGAGCTTTTGACCAGCTGACGGCAGTTATATATTCATAATATATGCATATATATTCATAATCCCCCTTATTATGATTGTCAGCGTCGACGTCACATCAAGTCGACAGTAAAAAAAGACAGCAGTTCTGAACTCCTTGTAGGCAATAATTAACTAATATTGATGGCCAATTGTAATTTTATAAGCCATAGTAGTAGTAATATCTTATCAATAATAGTTCTCGATAACGATCCCACAATTGCCAATATATTGATGTCGACTTAGTGTGACGTCGACGTCGACAATCATAATAAGGGGGAATATATGATTTTTAAGGTTAAAGGTTAAAATAATTTTTAAAAGAAACAAAAAAAGCTCATAGCAATTTACGAAATAACATTTTATGAATTTTAGAGAAACGTTTGTTATAAGCTGTGTATGAATTTCTTTTCTTTATTTTAATATACGATTTGAAAGCTGTATACACTTTTAATACTCTACCGCCTTTCACGCTTCGTGAACACCTTTTATTGATGTTGTAAATAATTTAAAGCAGATTAATTCATTCACCTTATTTGAGTTAAAAAAAATACAAAAACAATAAGGGAAAAATTCCTTAAAAACGGAAAAAGAAAAAATTGTAGTGTCAGATGCAAAAAACATAATTGAGCATGCATGCGGATATGGAAGAGTGTGAAAGTGTACATGGCATTAGAAAAATAAGTTAATAGATCCTGTTACTTTTTCATAACGCAATTGTGGCAAGATGACATTAACGATATTTTGTAGACAGGTATTTGAAATATCTTTACGGTTGTACTCTACCGCCGAGGAGTGATCAATTTCGTTCCTAAATCTCGTTTTCTTGGATATAATATTAACTTAAATAGATAACAAATTTTCTTATATTATATGACTTAATCGAATTCAATGCCGTCCAGGGGGTTTTCCGATTCAAATTTAGCATCATTCTAAGGAGCCTTTTTCCAGTTGAATACTAAATAATTAGCTATTATTTTTAAAAATAATATTTTGATTAATAATAACAAAATTGATTCAATTTCATAATTATATATTTCAGTTACATTTCTTATCTGAATTGCCAACTTTAGTCAAATTTGTGAACGATAACCATGTAGGAGTTTCAACTTTAATTACGCGAAATTTGAATGAAAATAGATTGCATGGATTATCTCATTGTGAAATAAAAAACATATGTAAACTTGATATTAATGTTATTGACCTAAATGCCAAAAGCGATGACGACGAAGAAGCTGTTGGATTTGCAGAAGTACTTGAACTTCTCAAAAATCATATATGGTCCAGTGTCGACATTTCAGGTAATAATTCCAACTGTAATTTAATATACAGACTGCTTTGTAACGAAAATGCGGTATTAATATTTATACAGAAATAGATTAATGTTTTGTTTGTTGTGGCTTTAGCTGTTTATATGCCGACATTTCATTGGTTGCGAAACCAAATCGTCAGTGAAGTTTAAGCAGTTTGAAAAAACTCTTTTTAATTGTTTTAACAAATAGTTGGGGAGAATTTCATTTCATTTACACACAATTCAAAATTTTTAAAAGACGATTTTTACCATAACAAACCACGAACCTTGTAACTGTATAAATCTAACATTGAGTAAGAAATCGCGAATTTAGAGCCATATGTTTTGCGAGCAACAATTCAAAATGCCGTAAAACGAGCGTAATTATGTTTCAACTCGGGAGGAGGCCATTTGAGGAATATAATTTTTTCCAATTAATGTCATCAATTTTACATTTTAAAATAAACTTTTTATGAAAACAGAGCTCTTTATAACAAAATGGCAAATTGACATTACTCTTGCGTTACCTTGCACTTTCAGAAGTAAAAAAATTTGTTTTTAAGAAAAATAAAAAACTGCTAATTGTATTTCTTTATTACAAGTTTTCTTTTTTAATGTACACGTACGTATGTAGTTGCCATTAAACGTTCTCAAATATTTTTTTCAGAAACCTATAAATCGGAAGAAAATGATTTAAATGTGGAGGAGGCCCTAAATGAATTCGAAAACTTACTTAACAAATTTCATCAGTTTAAACACGTTTCACAAAATATGTGCAGAGAAGAAGTTCTACAAAATGCAGAAAATCTTGCACTGCTTTTTGCAAATATGTTAAATGAAGATTGAATATGAATAAATAAAATGAATACTAAATTATAATGTACAATAATTTATTATATGTTGTGCAGATGTATGTACATATATTTTATCTATTAAGAAATAGTCGGCAATGAATAAAATATCTAAAACTACAACTTAAGAATACTGACCTTCGCACAGTGGCTGAAAATCGTTTTTCATTGGCCAAAAGTGGAATTTTTTTTTGTCACCGATTTTTACAATTTTTACGCCATTTTGGAGATAATATATCCATATTAAGGTAGCCAAAAAATTAGGTTAAACTATTGATAATTGTGGGCGTGGCATGCTGTCAAACTCAACTGTTTTTGTTATTTCAGAAAAAGGTGTTTTTTTATCAGTTTTTTGTCAAAAATAAATGGTTACTAATCGCAAGCTATCATCGATAATGGCCTGCAGTCTTTTTTATAATGTTGGTAGGATTATAGTCTTTAGTTGTTGTAAGTGGTTACCGCTCTAGCGTTTAATATTAGAGGTGTTATGAAATATTTATGAAACTACTATATTTTTCTGAAATTTAAACTTTAGTGGAATAGAACTTCTAGGGAACAAAAGGGAACAAGAAACGTATACCACCCGAAGAAAGGCGAACCCTATATATACTTTTGCACCCGCCACGACCCACCGGTAGAACATTTTTTTGAATTTAAAAATTACTCTAAAAAATTAAAATTACGATAATTTAAACAGCCCTATAATTACTCGTATACAATGGTGTATTAAATTTTCACTTTTTTGCCTAAAGGTTTATGTTTTTTACTTTAGACTACGTAAAACTAAAATAATTAAATATAATACCTGCGAAAGGGTTTTAAGACTTTTTTTTTGATCATCAAAAAAATCAGTCATAAAAATATCACAATAGGTTCTACAGTAAACATATGATCTCTTTCTAATATAACTGTTAGGGTCAGCCAAAGTCATAAATAATTTTATAATAATAATCGCGACAATAAACCACTAAAGATAAAAAGAACCCCATATTGGCGAGATACTAATCAGTTTTACCTGATATTAAGGTCTGGATAACAAGTGCAGTTTTGTTCAATTTAAGTACCACCTGCTATGAAATTGAAGATGAATGTGTGAATAACATGTATCTAAAAATGTATAAAACTACGGATTCAATAAGGGATTACACAATAATAAGTTAATCCTTTACGTGTACGTACGTATATTTGCAAATGATAAATCATAACAGTCTCAAATCAAAATATTCAGAAAAATATGGAGATCTTCGGTTATAAAGAATAAAATTAAACTTAAAAGAATAAAATTAAACTTAAAACAAAAGTTTTATATAGAAAGTGAAAAGTGGTTAGAAGGGCAACTTACTGTCGCTGCAGAAACAGCAAAGCAAGATAAGGTTGGAAGACCACGCAAATCATTGGACAACTGCAGCGATAGATCTAAGAGGCGGAAACTTAAAGTGGATATCATTGAAAAAGTTATTAAAGCTAGTCCAGTGAGAACAAAACGAATTCCGAGCGGTGCAATACAGTACAGAAATGAGGAGGCGTTAGCCTTATTTCTGGATTTGAAATTAACAAAACAGCAATATATTAAGCTCAGATTGCGTGCGATTGAAAAGGGCTCAAATATCTATCCAGCATATCATCACATAACTGCTGCTAAAATGGACTATTTGCCATCAAAGGATACTATTACAATCACACCAATTTCCGCCGAACGCTTGCTACAATCAATACCAGGAAATGCGTTAAAGAAATATGGAAACACAAAGCTAATTCTTTTTGCAAATGGGGATGTGATGGTTCTTCGGGACAAAACCAATACAAACAAGTTGTATGTGAAAATATTTCGGACACGGATATGTTCATGGTATCAATTGTACCATTGAGATTGAAAAAGATTTTGGAAGATTCAGAGCCTTCGACTAGTACAACGCAAACAATGGATATTTGGAAAAATGAGACACCATCTTCTACGAAATACTGCAGGCCAATCAAATTTGAATTCAAAAAAGAAACTCGTGATGCCATAACAAAGAAATTAGTGATATCAAGGCCCAAATTGCAACACTACCATTAGCCATTACAATTACAGTTAGATGGACAGCAAATTGAAGTAAGCTACCAATTAGTGCTTACAATGATAGATGGAAAAGTAGGTCAGGCTTTGACTAACACGAAGGCTGCATCCAGCTGCATTATATGCCAAGCAGCATCAACCCAATTAAACCAAGTTCCGACAAAATCATTAGATAATACCGATGCATATGAATTTGGATTATCACCACTACATGCAAGAATACGACTTATGGAACATATACTAAAAATCAGTTATGATTTGGATTTCGGGTCTTCAGGATCCATAAGAAACAATGAAACCAACAAAGAGTTAAGAAGTTCAAAAAAGAAACATGTTCAAGATGAATATCGCAAAATTGGATTGATTATAGATCAGCCAAAACAAGGGTCAGGCAATACAAATGATGGCAATACCGCACGAAGATTCTTTTCAGATCCAGAAACAGCATCTGAAATAACAGGAGTGGATTTAAACCTTATTTTATATTTAAAATAATCCTAGAAGTACTTGTGTGCAATGAAGAAATTGACTCTAAACAATTTGGAGATTATGCTAATGAAACTGCAAAAATATATACAACCAACTACCCATGGAGAAATACATATGTCTGCAACACTTCACAAAATCCTTTATCATGGAGAAGATATCATTAAATATCATTTGGTGCCACTTGGAGATCTATCAGAGGAGGCTCAGGAAAAAAGGAACAAGGATTACAGATTTTATAGAGAGCACAATACTAGAAATGATGATGTTCCTTATTGCGCATTTGCGATCAATGTACTTTATTTATTTATACAGAAATTCTTGTGTATTCAACAAGTGCCAATTAATGAATAAAAAAGGATATACAACTGACTTTTTAATACTGGCAAAGCGACTTTTTTTATAGAACATACGATTAATAACATTCGAAATTTGTGATCTTTTATTTTGTGGTCTCAGAATTGAAACAAACAAAAACCATAATGCTAAATACAATGTATATAAGTATGTATAACTTTTTAGCAAACATCATTTTAAATCTATTTAAAAGCTGACGAGTCTTTCTTTCACTAATAATTGTTTATATTCTTCTGAATATTTCTAATCTTATTGTTTCATTTTGGTCTGCACCGTAATTTGCAATGGCTTTATGAATAATTCATTTTTTTTTTTTTTTTTTTTTTTTTTTTTTTTTTTTTTTGCACGCCTATATTATTTATTGTATCTTCACATCCGAACTAACAATAAGTATTCAAATCTTAAATATATAAATAATTATTAGGCCCAACCAGTGTCAGACATAAACTTAGTGATAATAATCAATAATACATTAGAATCGTATTTAGCATACATATATTTTTAAAAAGTTCCATCTGGAGTATTGCGTACTAAAGACGTAGTATCCCTCTTTTTTAAGCGGATGTGTCCAGGAAAGTTCAAGATGTTACGAGCAAGGGGATTAGGACGGGACTCTAGTTTCGTTAAATATTTGCCTGCATATTTTGCAATTTCAGCGGTCACAAGTGGCATATTTAATTCACGATGTAAAATTGAATTTTTCATGTACCATGGAGCCGATGTTATTAACCTTAAAATTTTGTTTTGCATACGTTGTATTCGCTCTACATTGGAAGCTGAAGCAGTGCCCCATAGTTGAATTCCGTAACACCATATGGGTTTCAAAAGCGACTTGTATATTAAAAGTTTACAATCTAGACTGAGGGTAGAATTTCTACCAATCAGCCAGTGTATCTGGGTTAATTTAAGCTTCATTTGTGTTAGCTTAGAGTCAATGTGGTGTTTCCATGTAAGCCGTCGGTCAAGATGTATACCAAGGTATTTCACCTGTGAATGTTGAGGAACAACTTGATTGTTGATTCGAATGGGGGAACAAGTGTCTCTTCGTAGGGTAAATGTGACATGAACACACTTTTGTTCATTTACTTTTATTCTCCATAAGTTCCACCACAGCTCTAACAGGTTAATATGTTCCTGAAGATATCGGGATGCCTCGTGAGGGTTTTCATGCATACTAAGGCAGGCTGTATCATCGGCAAAAGTAGAAGTGAGGATATTACTGCTCAAAGGCATATCACAGGTATAAATCAAATACAAAACTGGCCCCAGTATACTCCCCTGAGGCACCCCAGAAGAAATGGTTTCGGGCACACTCATGAAGTCTCCTTCCACGACAGTGAACTTCCGGGCAAGAATGTAACTTTCCAAAAGATTTACAATGTTTATTGGTAGATATGTCTTCAATTTTAGAATTAGGCCTTCATGCCACACTTTATCAAATGCCTGAGAGACATCAATAAAGAGGGAAGAACAATACTTTCTTTCTTCAAATGTTCTTCTTATGAAATGAACCAATCTATGAGTTTGTTCAATGGTGCTATGCTGACTTCTAAACCCAAATTGATGGTCCGGTATGCATCCATTATCAGCTAGAATTGGGGACAATTTTGTCATGAGAAGTTTTTCAAAGAGCTTTGAAATTGTTGACAGCAAACTTATTGGCCTATATGACTCAGCCTTAGTAAGATCTTTACCCGCCTTTGGAATCATTTTGACCATGGCAAGTTTCCAGCTGTGAGGGTAATACTCCAGTCGTAAAATGCCATTAAAAATGAATAACAGGATTCTAATAGCAATACGAGGCAACTGCATCAGCATCTTGTTACTAATTCCATCAATACCCGGGGCCTTTTTTGGATTGGTTTCAGCAATTAGTTTTTGTACATCAAGCATCTTAAACTTTATTGGTCGAGGGGGTAGAGCAACTACGCTCGGCAAATCAACAGCACCAGTACATGTGTTTGGGGTAAATACGTTTTTTAAATGACCAGCTAATATGTTACCTTTTTCAGTATTAGTTCTTGCCCAACCTCCGGTAGAAGTGCGCAGGGGTGGTTTAGACTCAACGGGTGTTTTAAGTTTTTTAGCAGCGCGCCACAAGGAGTAATTAGATGCTGCTGTGACATCGAGACCTTCCAGATAGTTCTTAAGAGAAGCAGATTTTTCAGATGCAAGCAACTCTTGGAGTCGTTTAGTGCATTCTCTAAGTCTGATTTTATGTTGGGGCGATCTGTGCTGTTGCCATTCCCTTCTAGCTCTTCTTTTTTCACATACGAGACGTTCAATATCCGCAGAATAAATTCTATTAAACCCAGTCTGCGGATGGGAGGTAGTGGCATATTTAGCAGCCTGTTTAATATTCTCGGTAAGATTGGCAATGTTAAGTTCAATATCATCGGGAGTTCTAAGCCTGATGTTTTCCGTACAATGACTACTGAGATATTTTTTGAACCCCAGCCAGTTAACACGATTTATCATCTTCACATATGGGTGAGGTAAGTCACTTCTTAGTGGGCTACAAATTGTAACGACCGTGGGAGAGTGATCGGAGGAGAGATCATGTGAAGCTTCAACATGAATTAAATCCCTAGGGATATTTTTCATGACCCCAAAATCTATAACATCCGGAATTTTTTGTAAGTCAGTAGGCCAGTAAGTGGGCTCCCCGCTAGAAATGGCCATGAATAATTCATGGCCAAATAATCTGCCATACTTGTATATTCTTATAGTAGAGTAAGTTAAATTAACCAAACTAAACTAAGAAAACAATTTATTTTATATATAAAAATATATTTTATATATATAAAACATATAATTAAATATACCTTACTTCCAGAGTTTTGTTTAGTTCAAGACTAGACTAAAAACCTAAAATAAAATGTACATACTCGTATATAAGTACATTGAAAATAAATTATAGAACTATATACATACATACATATGTATATTTTATTTCACAAACAAGGGCGTAGCCAGAATATGAAATAGGGTGGTGCCACGAAAATTATGATTCTTTATGATTATTACAATTTCGATCTATTTGAGGAGTAATCTGCGTGGATCTTCTGAAAATTTTGCTAGAATTTTTTCCAAAAATTCGTCCTTCTTCTCGGTTACCAATCTTCGGTGGACTCTTAGCATACATAGTCCTGCAATATACAATATACTTATTTTTTTGATAATAGGTAAAATTGCATATTATTGTACCGTTTAAACGAGCTTCAGTCATTGTGGAGCGCAACCATGTTTTTACTCGCCTTAAAGTGCTAAATGACCGCTCAACAGTTGCAGTAGTGCACGGCTGTGACAATGAAATTAATAACCCCTTCCTTATATTTGGATAAAACAATCCAGCGTCTTTCAAAATACTCGCCAGCTCTAAGTCGGCTAATTCGTCTTTACCCATTTTTTTTGTTGCCAAGAATTATACCAAAGCTCAATTTCTCCTTCCAAATCATCCAACTCATAAAAATGCTCAAACGTTTTTGTGTCATCTTTAAGCTCTTCCAGCTTCAAAGAAAGCATGTTTGACGGGTGCAAACAATGAATTGCAAACGCTGGCCTATTCTCCTCATTAAATCTTCTGTCCAGTGATGAAATTAAAGAATCTATATAAGGAATGTATATAGATCGCTTCCAGTATTCAGCAGGTGATGAAAACGGGGGATTTGAACGATGCGTTTGACGAGAGACTATCCTTGCAACAGACATCTCTATCCTAAATTGGCTGTGTTTTCTTGAAGAGAAAAAAGCAATCCGTCTACAATACCCTGTGCATTTTTTAATAATTTCATATTGTATGGATGTTAAAAAATTTTTTATAGAATTAGGTGGGTGCCACGGCCCACTAGGCCCATACCTAGCTACGCCCATGTTCACAAACA
The DNA here is from genome assembly GCA_963681545.1 of Germaria angustata. NCBI lineage: Eukaryota > Metazoa > Arthropoda > Insecta > Diptera > Tachinidae > Germaria > Germaria angustata. Next base: position 34,757,677 of record OY813000.1, on the reverse strand, counting down.
ATCAAATTTATTTTATTAACTTTTTCGACGCCTTTGTTTCTTTAAATTTTTTTATTTAATGCAGGCATATACTCAGCTAAGCCAACAACAAACTTGATAAATATTTCTTTAAATTTTTCCAATTTGTCTATGTATGTAAGTATTTAAAAATAATTTCAAGTTTTTCTAATTGTTATTGTTATTTAAAAATTTTTCGTAAAGGCTCCAAAAAGGCATCGAAATATTGAATGAAATAAGTTTGTTTGTGTTTTATAAAAAGACCTAAAGCTCATTTATGAAATAAGATAGATATTAAACAAAAAGGTGGAAAAATAGTACATATTAATTTATAGAATTATAATTAATATTTTATTAACTTAATAAGGCATAGTATTCCGTTTAAAATTTAATGTGAAATATTTCGTTACAAAATAAATCCGATTTTAGTTTTAAAGGATTTGATTGTAGTTTGATCTCATGATTTTTTTTTTTTTGAAATTGGACGGGCAATTTTCCCTCCTATTGCATAATTTACAATTTCCGAAATTTTTTGTTTAAAAGTTTTTTTTGTTTGTAATTTCATCACATTTTTTTCCAAAATCGGACGGGCAATTCGCCCCAAACCCTTTTGATTATTGCATTACTCGCCCAATTCATCAACTGATTTTGAAGGTATAGCTAGCAGTTTGGTTTCACAGAAATTTAAGTGAAAATCGGACGGACCTAGTGGCTGCACAAATTAATGATTATAATATAACTCGTCTATTTATGGATAATATCTGGTTTTAAACTTACCCATAGTTACTTCGGTTTTGTAATCTATTCGATTGGACCTTTGTATTGAAGTCGTTTTTTTTTGCAGAATTATTTAGAATTTCAGCTCAGCTTTCAATTAAATTTTCAAGATAGAGATTTTTCCATATTTTCTGAAAGCAAAATGACAAAGAGATAAACTGTACTTCCCATTGCAAACATTTGTTCGTAATTTCAGGATTGTGTATACAATAATTATAAATTCAACTTATTTTACGTACATATGTATATATGTACATATATACTCGTACACGAAAAATTTGGTATTTTCAAGGAAATATAAATGATTAGTTCAGAAGTATCATGATGATTTATAAAAATATATGTATATAATTACAATAAATTCCCTGAAGATCAACTTGAATAATGCTCTTGGTATCAGAAAAATAAATGTTATCATAACCGTGTCTTAGTGGAAAAAAAGCAATGGATGTCCGTTGCTTCAGAAATGAAAATACCAAGTAAGTTATATTGAAATTTATTATATTTTATTCTTGCATACGAAATTACAAAATTTATCTCTTATTAATCTTTAAAACAGTAGCCGAAGCTAAATACTCATCATCTGACGAATCCATATCTTTTCACTTCAATTTCACAAACACGAATGAACAACAAACCCAAATGCATCCAAACATACATAAAACACAAATAATAGATAAAATATCAGCGCTGATTCTCGCATCCACTATGCACACTCAAACTTGTTGCACGCATGAACAAGTTCTCGCAATAAGCGTCAGTCGGCTCGGCTCGGCAACAAGCGGCCCCTCTGTACGCCCCTAAAAAAGTAATTTATATTCTCCACTATGTTATACATACAAATTTACGAATGCAAATAAAAATTAATATGTACTTATGTACTTGTAAGCAAAAGTGTTGTTTTGAATTGTTATAAATTATCGGTTCGGTTCGGTTTCCAATAAAAATACTAATCAACTTTCATTGTTCATTTTGTTCTTAAGCATTACCACACATTTCTTGTGACAATGTAAGTAAAATAGTCTATTTTATAATTGTAAGCAGCATGCGACATTTTTTTCTGTCAATATTCTCTTATTAATAACATGCAAAACTGTTAGGCCTACGGCCTTGTTGTGCTTTTGCAATATTCAATATTCGCTTGTGCAAGAGACTTCTGTTTGGTTTGTTACCACCTACATACATAAGTACATAGTCTCAACGCAACGGGGAATAGTTCATTCAAATGCAGAACGTGGTGAAAACAATAGGGTAATATTTTTTTGTTTGTTTTGAGGAGAATGATTTTCAGATAATAATGTGTTGAGTTTGTGTCACACAGGCACAGCGTTTGTGCTAACGAATATGTCGTAAATATATGCTCGAACAGAATTGCTGTTCATACAAGTTCAAGGTATAAAGGTGAATTCACCCATTCGAACTGAACGTTCCGAACGCTTTTTTAAATATGTAGTTTGACGTCTCTATCTTTTTGAGAGTGAGAGAAAGAGAGTAAATTTAATGCAGAACAACAACAAAAATTTCGTTCAGAACGAATGGGTGAATTCACCTTAAGAATTTGTTGTATTTACATGTTTATAGCTGGTGTGACTAAAGGTGAATTCACCCATTCGTTCTGAACGTTCCGAACGATTTTTTTATATGTAGTTTGACGTCTCTATTTTGAGAGAGAGTAAATTTAATACGAACCAACAACAACAAAAATTTCGTTCAGAACGAATGGGTGAATTCACCTTAACATGGAGGCTCGTCAAGACGCTGCACACTGGGGATTTTTGTATGGAGGTGAGGAAAAAATATATTTTTCAAAAAATTTATTGAATTCATCACAAATTTAGTTTTATTTATATAGTAATACACAAAAGTAATCAAAATGAAGAAAGTTAGAGAAATGTATATCGTTACCTACAATTTGAAAAGCCCTAACTAACAAAAAAAAACAACAAAATTCTGATTTGTGTCTGTTACTGATTGTGCTGTCTTGCCGTCAATCATTGTAAAATATAATTCATGTTTTACTTTAAAGTTACGATTATTAATTGTTAACTGTTTAGTTGAGATATCTCCTCATCGACTCTTCTCTTTTCTTCTCGTATAACTTGAGGTGTCTCTTTTACGTATGCGAACTATGCAAACTGTAGTGTTCTACAATACTGTGTGGAAGAAGGTTTATTGTTGTTCCATACTAATTTATTTATGTCATCACTTAATGATAATCTAAGTGGTACAACTGATGTCATATATAAATGAGAGCCAGAAATTCGATCATCTGAAAACCTCTGTTGGTATTCGCTTTAACTAGATGCCCCATCACATCCCCATTTATAGTACATTTTTAGATTTCCGCTTTCAATTTTATTTATTTTTACTGACTTGGTCTCTAGGACTCTTTTAGCAGTATGATCCAACAGATTTTGCAGAAGTACACTGGCTGAACTTTCAGTAATAAAAATTCCTTGAGGGGAACTGTTAGTTTTTTCTTTCGTGAGTTCTTCGTATGGTACGAGTAATTTGTACCCTTCATTTTCTAACCAATGCATTAGATAATCGTTTATTTGTTGTAAGTTCAAGCTTTGTAAACATCCCCAAAGTTTTTAATGTAAAAATTTTGTGGTTGGTTTTTGAAGTACTAGAAGTAAAATCAATTACTTCTTAGGGAAACATAGTACGTACTTCATCCCTTTTGTATCGTTCGGTGCGATCACAGCACTCTTCAAACGATTTACGTGGCCAACCATGTGAAGAACTGGTAGAACACTCAGCCTCAGTAAACTTAATTGTAAATGTGCGTTCAAGCCAATTTGCATTCTCTTTTTAAATCGGGACTTCGTACGATTAGAATCCTGCCATCTTTGTTTGAAGGTAAAGTAAAAGCCTTTATATATTTAATCCAAAATTTCACATGCTCTAGTTTCGTTTAAGCCAACGTGCGATTGTTGCAAAAACTGTTTTAATTTTGTTCTGTCTTTGTAAAACTTCCGAAGCTTCAAGCATAAAACCGCATTTGAAATATAAAAACTTTCCATTGTCGTAAAACTCTTGGGCCTTAGTTTCAGTTATAATTAAAAAAACTGGAGAAAAATCCCTTGTACTTTTCGCGTTCGTCGGCACTTGTTGAAAGGAAAAAATACTACGTATTTTTCAATATTTTACTGACAGGTACTTATGAATGGGAGCATATTTAAAAACATTCCAAAACATGAGCACTCATAAATGTGGGTGCAATTTCTGTAAAAAAACCATGCAGGTAACTAACGGAAAAACCCAAATTATTCAAAAAGTGCACTTTCCTTTTTTCCTTTTAATTGTCCACTCACATTTATTAACGCTTATTACTTTGCTACCGCAATCATAAAAATCAAAAAACCTTTTGTTTATTACTTTCTTTTAATTCTGAGAATCATAAAAAAAGTTCTCAATGTTTTTTTCCAAAGAATTTTGTGCATATCTGGAGCAAATTTTTGAAATTCATACCTTCACTTAATTGTGCATAAAAGCGCAACGCGTTCATCGATTTTCATGATTTTTGTCGCATTTTGTTCATAGGTTATGCGACTTTACGTGAAAGTAATAGGACTTGACACTTTTTTTTACCGTTTTGGATTTTTTATGAATTAAAAATAAAAAATTTCAATTTTTTAGGCAAAAAATATTTTTACTTCATACATTTATTTATAACTGCGAAACTGTTGCTTATGTAGCGAAACGTTGTATAAACAGATTAAAGGAATTGTAATTCTTAATTTTTTAAAATTTGTTTAAGCAAAATCTGACTAGTGGTTCTTGAGTTATGTTAAAAAAAAGAGTCTTATCAGAATTGATTTTATTGGCAAAGATTCTATAGAAAAGTGAAAAAATTCTCGCAATTATTTTGTTGGTAGGAGTATATTTTAATAAAATAAATTTCACATTTTCATTATTTTTCTCCCTTTCATTTTTGCACAAGTAGAGAGAATATGTTTTTCGTACGTAGCTCTTGGCCATAAATATAATATCACATATGTTAATATTTAATTAAAATAACTTTATTATGGTTATAAAAAAGAATAATAACTAAATATTTATTATGTTGGCCTAACGAATTAAGTGACTAAAAAATTGAAGAAATATTACATATTTTTCAGACCAAAGAAAGCAATTTTAGTTACATTTTTTCAGAACGAAAAATACATAAATTGATAATAAAAACAGTAATATGCAAAAATATTGTGTAACCTTAAAGATGACCATAAAGTGTAAAGTGCAAAAGTGCGTGTATGTTGCAACGAGTTGTATGGTTAACGCATGAAAGTCAATAAGGAAATGTAATAAGTTTTATAATTAACATACTATGGCTGTATTCATAAAAAATATCGTTATAGGCTTAAGTGAAGTGCAATTATATTCCAAAAAAAAAATGTTTTTAATGAACACTAAAAATTTACGCTTTCCCACAATAAACCTACTGTACGTATATATTTTCAAAATTTTCTATAGTAATACAAGATGGGGCAAAAGTAATGTCAACTGGCTGCCATTTTGTTGTGAATCAAAAAAGAGCTCTGTGTTCATTAAAAGTTTTTTGTGAGATTGTAATTCCACATTTCTTGAGGTGTGTATCGCCCCATAGCTTGCTGGCAACTAATGCTCTATATATCAACGTGTACATCATTAGTGTAAAAGCACAGTGATATTTGGCGCCCATTGCAAAAATGGCAGCCAATTAAAATTATGATATTACTTTGCTCCGTCTTGTACAACATAAAGTGATTTATGATGGACCCTAAAATAAAACCTGAACTTTTAGCTCTTAGCAGAAGTTTATTTTTTCATTATAGTTATGGAGGATGTGAACAAATTATACATTTAAATTAAAAGAGTACAATTTAATTAAGAGTACTACGCCAAAATACTTATGCTTTGAGCACGTGCAGCTAAAAAGTCTGTAGCTAAACTCATGTGATCAAACATGCTGCTCCATCTGTAACTATGGCTGCTATAAGTGATCAGGCACTCTTAATGTTCTTGGCATGAAAACAAATTTGCTAATGTTGCTAAAGAAGCTTCGCTTTTTAGGAATAGTACAAAAGATAATTCACTTTCTTATTATATTCTCGTATAACACCTATATCTCTCCGAAAATGGAATACAAATCTCATATATGGGCCTGTGCTTCAAAGTTTATTTTGTAGGTACTTGTTTGAGTATAGAAGAGGGCAAATAAGCTCATCAGGTGTCTTTCCCTGTTTTATCGTTCCTTTAATAAGTGCGCTTCTAAAGAGATTATGGTACAAATGATGAAACCCACACTTTTTTATAAACCACAAGTTTTTTTGTGCACTAGTCATTACAGAAAAAATTCTTTCTTTGGCCGAACAATTCCTATCACTTTCAGGCTAAATAAATTCAAACCGAATATCTACAGACTCTACTCACTTTATCCTTCTTCCCCTAACCTATTTTCCTATTTGCACGAGTAGGGGTCATCCGTTAGAAAAATTTTTTTGTGAGCTTGTTTTTAGTGATAGTACATTCGATGAAAAGGAAATAAAAAAATTTAAATTTAGTAATTAGTGATCAAACTAAGTCCTATATCATGATAAAATGTAATTTATTTATTAATAAATACATATATAATTAATAAAATATATAATTAATAATTAATAAGATGTAGGGGCCAACAACTTTTTATTGAGGTTGATATTTTCATAGACCTGGATCAAGGTAAAAAAAATTGAGACAAATACGTATGTATGTATGTATGTAAATTGTTAGATGACTACCACTCATGCTGTAACCACAGAATCTGATTTTGATTGTGTTTACCATCAAGATTAATAAATCAATATATTAAAGAAACTTCAGTATTCGAAAACAAGCTTTTAATATTATCATATTATTTTTACACTTCCTTTCTTTTAATTTCGTTTTAAGTAACGAGTATGTAGCATCAGTATCGTTTTTCTGTTAAAAATCCACAATTAATGGAAACTCAAATAGACACAAAGAGAAACAGTAACATATTTGATATCAAGCTATCGATTTCAGTTCCGGCGGAAGTTTGCATATTGAAGGGTTATGCTTTCTTGTGTTTCTCATTAATTTTCTGTGTGCAAAATGATTCATATAAATATGCAAAAATATTTAAATTATTTATTAGTTGTATTGTTAACTAACAGAAAACAATATGTACAGTAAAAACGTGTTCATATTATCATCTGTAATCAGTGTTTATATGGTAGTCAATACAAATACCGCGAATGTTTTACCATGCGGCCATAAAAAACGAGAGTTGAACTTTAATAATTATCCTGCCAGTAGTTCTACAATTGATCCAAATGAATACAATTATTATCAACAAAATGAAATTAATGATCCTGGTTACACGGCGCAAGAGGAAAATAGAGACTATAAAAAGGTTTCCGGCGAACGAAATACAAATTTAACAAGTTCGCAAAATTTGTTTGAACTAATAAATCCGTCTACCCAAATGTTCCATTTTATATATATGCTCCCTCGTCCAAATAACAAGCAACATACATTAGTACAAAAAGGCCTAGGTGGTGTTTATCAGCAATTTAATGACCATAGACAAAATGTGGCTTATACTGGACCACATCTGTTTCCAACACAACTTCCAGACAACAACCAAAACACACAGCAGCTGAACATGCCGATAAAAAATGTTAATGGTGCCTTTGAAAATAACTATTCTAGTCATCTCCTCTTAAGGTCATTTAATCAAAACTCAAAAGTTCCAACAAAAATGGAAGCTCCTTTCATGCCCTCACAGTTTTTGGGTTATGGTCAACTAGAAAAACAGCACCTGCCACAACCAAACCAACAGTTGTCCCATACACACCAAAAAATATTACAAGATTACCAACTAGCACTTCAAAAGCAGCAGCAACCACTGAGAGCAGCGCCGGTGCATGAGAACCCCCAAGATTATCCATATCAGGCCCCAGGCTTAATTTATATGGCTCCCAATAACATATATGGCTAATGCGGCAAATTTAATTGGTATTGTTTCTTTTTGCAATATCACTTAAACCTTACATTTTTTTTGTTTTAATGAATTAATATTTATTCGAACACCGGGTTCTTAATTTTGTGGAAAACTGAATAATATAAAAAATTTCTCTTTGTAAATCAAGAAGTTGGAGCTTAAAGACATTTTTATTTCATTCAAATAACTTATTTATTTAATTCATAACTATGTATTTATACATAATTAACTAATGTAACTCGTACATGTACATAAGTACAAAACAACGTATTAACTCAAAAAGTCATATTTTTTTGCTAATAATGCAGCCTTAATCATCATATCGTTCTCTGTCATTTTTAAACATTTCGTGTAGTTATTTCATCATCTCATATCTTGAGATAAGATTATTACTATTTTGTTTTTCCATTGAGTTCCATTTCAACTTGCTTTCTGTAAAACAGATTTTTGAGATATGACGTTGTTTGGGCAAATGAGCGATATATTTACTTATGTATGATGTAGTTACATATTGCATCATTCACCAAATTCATTCAAATCAATAAAAAGAAATTCAAAACGCATCAGTTATTTTTATATGCATTTGTATATGTGTATGTACATACGAAAGCTGTAAGCGAATGATCCCTTTTTGAATGAAACAACAAATCATTCGAGTGCTGAATTGTAATATTTTGAATGCACTAATTTGGAACAAATTGAATTTAAATGTGATTCCATTTATATTGAATAAAAAATTTAAATTGTTCATTAAAAAATTATTATAATAATAAAATTGATAAATTCAAAAAATTAAAAAAAAAACTCATTGAGAGTATATTAATTGAACTGCATAAATATATCGTTAACCAAATGAATATATTAATTAACTAATGTATTTAATGATTAAAAATGGCACGTGGAATACACGCATGTTTTCGGCGCCGCCACAATCCTTATTAGTACCCACATCTACTACTTGGGTACATTTTAATTTGAAAAAGTATTTTTATAACCAAACGTATGCAAATTTTGAATTTGTTTTGCTTATAAAGGTTTTAAGAATTTGTATAAAAGTTTGAAATCAAAATTTCGTTCCTGTTTTGAAATTATTTGGTGAGTATACGTAATGAATTGATTCATACTTTAATTTAATCCTAATTTTTGTTAATTGAATGCATTAGAAAAATTTTAATTCATTATTTGATTCAAATTTTAATTAAATTTATTTCCTTCACAGAATTAGTACATTTAAGGAATGTTTGTTTATTTTAATTTTTTAATTCAATACCTTTTTTGAGAAAAAATATTGCATTCTGAGCCCACTTTGATTATGCATTTTGTAATAATCATATACAATATAGAATTCTTATATTGTATTTGTTTGTTTGGCATAAGTATACGAGGTTGAATGTTTTAAAACTGCTTAAAGTTCAGTGACAATTTTGTTTGGCGACCAATGAAATGTCGGCATATAAACAGCTAAAGCTATAACAAACAATACATTCTATTGCATTAAATATTTTTCCATACATTGTGAATCAAAAATCAGATAAAATCGTTCTTTAACAGCTCTGGTTCAAACATATACATTAACATATATGTACATATACGTATATATGTAACGGGTGGTACATATACAAGTCTCTTTTTAAATCATACTTATGTTACTTTAACACTGATAGATTTTTCTGTCCGAAATATTGAGTCGCTTTACTTTTGGAGTTAGTTACGAAATTTCGCGAAATTATTTCCAAAATGAGTGCTATGTTGCCCTAACAGTGCGTTTGCTAAAGATAAGTTTTGCCCGAAATGAAGTACCCAGCGCGAGTGCCGTACGGAATTTTGTGCAAAAAGTGCGCGAGACTGGCCAGTCGTAATAATAGTGCGTACCGACGAAAATTTTGCTGTTGTTGCCAAAAGTGTGCAACTGAACTCAGGAACGTCAACCCGTCATCGATCAAATAACTAGATATTTCACGCACCTGATGAGGAATTTTGCACAAAGATGTCGTTTACAAGGTCCAGTTGACTCACCAATTGAAGGCAAACGACCATCCAGTTCGTTACGGTTTCTTAGTTTGAGCCTTGACGAAGCTCAATTCGGACATCGAATCTGGCCGAAAAAAATCATCTCTTCTCGACATTGACTCATATGTATATATACATATATATATATATATATATATATATATATATATATATATATATATATATATATATATATATATATATATATATATATATATATATACATATATATATATATATATATATATATATATATATATATATATATAAGTATATATATATATATATATACATACATACACATACAGTGCAACTTCGACAATCCGGACACATATAGTTTTAGGGTCGGTCGGATTAACGAGTTGTCCGGACTATAGTAGGTGAAAATATTGAAATAATCTAAGTGAATTAAATTGTATGTACATACATGCATTGTACTATGATTTATTAAAAAACCATAAATTATTATATTTAATTACTTATGTATTAAATTATTAAAATATGTAATTTAAGGGAATTAAATACATATGTACATACTATGATTTATTAAAAAACGAAGTTATTTTGTGTTGACTAACTTTGTTGAGGTGGTTGATTTGTGCTTTTTGCTCTAGTCGCTTTAACAATAGAATATCCTGCATATCCAAATTATTCTCCTCAGCCCACTGAACGCAAACTGAAAATGATTTCTTTGCAGCAGTATTAGAGATCTTTGTTTTTGCACCCATTACTACAAAATGGTCTTCAGAGTCCGTAAGCAGCACCGACGATTTATTTCGTTTAGCGTGTTGTATTATACATATTAAGAAAATGGTTTATTACATTATTCCGGTTTAAATATTACCGGGTCCATTATAGGTATTCGAAATAAATTGTTTTATCTTCTCTTTATTTTTTTTTAATGTCGCAAATCGTTGATTTAGGAACATGGTATTTTTCGGCAACCTGCCTAATAGTTTTTCCCTCATCAAGACTTTGCAAAATATTACACTTTTCCTTTAACTTTAGTGTTTTATGTTTGCGTTTATTATTTAAAAACATGACAGTTAGAATGGAATTAGACAAATACGCTTACGAAAGAATGAATCGAAACTGAAGTAATGATAGTGCAAAATGTAAATCTAAGTATGAATAACAAAACATGCGAGTAAAAAAGTAAAAACCCCCGAATTTTAATATTTATTCTTGCATAAAAAAATTTGTCCGAATTGTAGAGGTAAAAATTTTAAATTGTCTGAAATATAGAAGCGTCCGAATTATTGGAGTGACCGGACTGGCGCATGTCCGAACAGTCGAAGTTGTACTGTATGTATTAAATTTTATACATTAAATAGAAAAATTGTTGTAATATAACTTTTAAATAATATAGTTTTTTCAACATCAAGAATTTTAGATTTAAAAATTTTATTGGAAATCTGATAAAAGCCGTACTCTACCATTCTTAAACAAAATAAGCTGTAGTAAACAACGTGAGCATCTTTGCAAAATGATAAAACTTTCGAGATCCCATAGAGGCTACAGAGTAAAATCCATATGATATCGAAAACTAATATCAGAGAGACATCCCTTTGTAAATGTTATTCGTTTCTGTAACGAACTCCCACCAAATATACAAATTTTATGCAATTCTAAGTACTTTAACTTCGAAATTTTTTGGGTAGCGCCAATAAAATGAAGGCATATACTAAGGTAAGCCAACAACAATGAACAAATATGTTATATAATTATTTGGGAGAATTTTTTTGCACGCTAATATTTATTTTGTATCTTCAAAACTGAACTAACAATAAGTATTAAAATCTTAAATACATATACATACATACATATAATTATTAGGCCCAAGCAGTGTCGGACATAAACTTAGTGATAATAATTAATAACACATAAATGTCATGTTATGCACAAAAATATTTTCAAAGAATTTCATCTGGAGTGGTGCGTGTCCCTTTTTTAAGTAGATGTGTCCAGTAAAGTTCAAGATGTTACGAGCAAGAGGATTAGGATGGGACTCGAGTTTTGTTAAATATTTTCCTGCATATTTTGCAATTTCAGCGGTCACAAGTGGCATATTTAGATCACGATGAAAATTTGAATTTTTCATATACCATGGAGCTGATGCTATTAACCTTAAAATTTTGTTTTGCCTTCGTTGGATTCTCTCTACATTGGAAGCTGGAGCAGTGCCCCATAGCTGAATTCCGTAACACCATATGGGTTTCAAAAGCGACTTGTATATTAAAAGTTTGCAATCCAGACTGAGGGTTGAATTTCTACCAATCAGCCAATATATCTGAGTTAATTTAAGTTTTATTTGTGTTAGCTTAGCATCAATGTGGTGTTTCCATGTAAGCCGTCGGTCAAGGTGTATACCAAGGTATTTCACCTGTGAATGTTGAGGAACAACTTGATTGTTGATTCGAATGGGGGAACAAGTGTCTCTTCGTAGAGTAAATGTGACATGAACACACTTTTGTTCATTTACTTTTATTCTCCATAAGTTCAACCACAGTTCCAACAGGTTGATATGTTCCTGAAGATATCGGGATGCCTCGTGAGGGTTTTTATGCATACTAAGGCAGGCTGTATCATCGGCAAATCTAGAAGTGTGGATATTACTGCTCACAGGCATATCACAGGTATGAATCAAATACAAAATTGGCCCCAGTGTTGGGGAACCTTCTTCACATCAACGCTACAGAACAATTGGGAACCTTCCTTTCACATCAACGCTACACAACAAATAACACCTGCAACCATAACCATTCGCACTCACACATCCACACAGATAGTTCTTACGAGAAGCAGATTTTTCAGATGCACACAACTCTTGGCATCGTTTAGTGCATTCTCTAAGTCTGATTTTATGTTGGGGTGATCTGTGCTGTTGCCATTCCCTTCTAGCTCTTCTTTTTTCACATACGAGACGTTCAATATCCGCAGAATAAATTCTATTAAACCCAGTCTGCGAATAGGAAGTAGTGGCATGTTTCGCAGCCTGTTTAATATTTTTGGTAAGATTGGCAATGTTAAATTCAATATCATCGGAAGTTCTAAGCTTGATGTTTTCCGTACAATGATTACTGATATATCACCTTGACATATGGGTGAAGTAAGTCACTTCTTAGTGGGCTACAAATTGTAACGATCGTGGGAGAGTGATCGGAGGAGAGATCATAAGAAGCTACAACATGAATTAAATCCCTATGCAATGCAAAGTCCAAGCTACGTTACTGTTTTCCAATACAAATACTTATGGTGCAAAGAGAGTTAGAGAGCAATTAATTTCACTAATTTCAGGCTTTGTGCAAATACCATAATTCTATAATAGGCGATATGAGAGAGGCTTTTGTTTTCCCAATTTTCTTTTCTCCGTCATCCATTGAAGCTCATAATTTTTGGTTTTATAATTTGTTTAGGATGCAACATCCCTGCAAAATTTATAGCGTTTACGTTTTGTGTTTTGTTCAAAAAAATACATTGAAGAGTAGGAATTAACTATGCGTAACATTGAGTGCAACACTATTCACTGTCAAGAGCATGCCTGGCTTCACAATTCTGCTTTGATATCAAAACACTTTCTGCCATTGAATGTGGTTTAGTATAAAATTTCTTGAGCATTGGTTTATCATAACCACAAATGTTGCAACTTTCATACTCCTATGTATGTATGTATGTATGTATGTATGTATTAAATAACAGGTATTTTTAAGTTGAAATATTTAATCGAAAATACGATGAAAGCTTTTGTAAGCATTAAATATGTATGTATATAAAAATAAAAAATTCAATAAACTTTTGCATTCAATACTTGCTCTTTAAATGGAAACATACTTTATTTGAAGTTGGCAGATATATACTATTCTAAAAAATGTATAATTGATTTTAAACTAAAACTAAATGCATCTTTACTGAGCGACATTTGCCATGGACTGTAGTACAAGTATTTTGAGCCTATTTATTCAACGCATTATTCTTACTTTGGTCAGTTGGTAGCAATTTCACATGGTCATAAATAAGCCCACTGCCTTGGACCATAAATTATTTCTAGCTATAATAGGGGCAGAAACTGTTTTCATCATCGATTCCTTAACTATTATTACAAGGACAGTTAGATAACTCCGTGACTCTTTAGTTAGGAGAAATTTTTTTGTTGCAAAAAAGCATTTTATTTCTTAACATAGTAATTGTTAAGCTTGATACATTTAGTCCAGTCTTTTTTGTTTTTCATTCCCTCCAAATAAGAAGATATCTCAGCACTTTTTATTCGCTAGATTAGGACCTTTTTGCTTCAAAGCCAATATTGAGTCTGCCCATCTGATTTATGTTCGAGAGTAATTAATTTAACTTTTTCAAAGTAATTGAAGTGAATGACACTGCGTCTATCCTCAGCACGTCGTGCATTTTCATTTTCCCACTGTTCCATTGTATTGATTTTATCCACTATTTCTGGCGTGGCGATCCTTGTTGCATGATCTGAACGTGTAGCATAATTTGTGTTGGTACGACCGCACAACGTAACTCAATAAACCACTTTTAACTATTGAAACTCATGGTGCTTAGTTTCCATAGATACACGCTATGTGGACTTTGCCTATTTTTGTTTTCGATTATGTTTTTTACGTAAAAGAAAGCGTTTAATCGGTACACGAAATAAGGTAATTAGGTCTCCATGGCTATCAAAACTAAACTAATAGACGCAGCTTACAAAAACTTTGATAAAATTTGAAATACAAAAAGTCGCGAAGATGTCAAAGATCCCTTATAATTTTTCCTGATCAGACATTATTTTTTACCATGATTGTCCTTCAACTTAAAATATTAGTCTCAATCTTCTGGTAATGTGAAGCAAGGATTTATGTGTATCAATGGATTTATGATATTAGTAACAACGGCCATTTCCATTTTAAATATGCGTTGAATAAATCACAAGTGTTGTACACTAAAATGTCGGATTGAAGCTCGAGCGACATTCATACTTGAAGCGCCCATTCAAGTTATCTGCATTATTAGGTGCCAAACTTGAATGTTCTGCATATAATGGTATCTTCTTTCAAAACCATTTTCCTCCCTCAGAAGCAGATTATGACCACTTTAGGATATTCAACAAATCATTAATATTCCATTTATCAGAAGGGTTGAAAGGTAAAATAGACATCTGGTAATAAACCAGACTCATCATATTTACCCGCTATAAATAATTAGTATTCCGTTAATGAAATATATTCACACCCTAGTATCAATTATTTGTCACCTGCTAGTTTTTACGCAGCTCCCTACTCTTATTAGGTAACATTTAAAACATACATACGTACATACATACATACATATCCAATTCTTTCAGTTAATGTAATTCATTGGATTTTTATTCAAGCATACATTAAATAAATTTCTTTCATATAAAATATTTATTTTGATTTAAGAAAATAAAACTTGAACATACGGGTAGTTAACAAATAAATAATTTCAAAATTAAAAATGCATCTCACATTTGGCGTGATGTCAATTGCCATTAAATATAACTTTCCCACTGTGGTTGGTTTGCATAAAAGGCATGCAGATCTGCTAAACGACCATATATATATATATATATATATATATATATATATATATATATATATATATATATATATATATATATATATATATATATATATATATATATTAAATTTAATAGTTTGTTAAGATGATTATAAGAAATTGAATAGAAGTTGGGCGATGTAATGAGAGATTGATTTTAACATGCAAAGAGGATCGCCAAAAAAATAATAGGAATTAGATCATATCGCTATAAAAATGCAAATTGCTCGTGTTGACTAATAACAACATTAAAAGGGAAATTTTATTTACATTGCGATATTAAAAGAGCTACCAAACACGCTTGTGCTTCTCTAATAAGTACATACATATGTACATAAATAGTTTGGTATTTTCCTTTAAGTTGTACACTAAAAATCAAGTCGCTTGCACTGAAATCAAGCCAAAGCAAGTAAACAGAAACCAAGTTAAATAAAAATAAATATGACTAATTTGTGGATTTCAATCCAAGCGATAAAATGCGGGATGACTTTGCCTATTTCAACTGACTTGATTTAATAATCTTCTTGCTCTTATTTGCTTATATTTTAAATACCAAATATAGGAAAATATAGAAATACATCGGGATATGGTGTTGTTTGCATAAAGGCATTCTGCTTATGTACTATTGATAGTTCTCATATTGTATTTGAATGTTTTGGCATAAACATATGAGCTTGAATGCTTTCAAATTGCTTAAACTTAACTGATGATTTAGTTTAGCGACCAATGAAATGTCGGCTAAAGCCAAAACAAATAATTTTGAAAAGTTCTAAAATTTTAAATTTAGCTTTTTCTATAGATCTTGAGCATAGATCTCTCCATTCACCTTATGTTTATAAGATAAAGTATTTACTACCTTCGCCACAATAACACTTAAAATATTGGAACATTATTACTTTTCGTACACGATAGATTTAACGTTATTCGAACTCCAATTCATAAGCATAATTTTACCCTAAAGTGAAATGAAAAACTTAAATTTACCAAAAATTTTTTTGTTCCAAATTTTTTGATATTCGAGAATACAACAACAGATATTTGAAACAATCGGTCATATTTTGCAAACCGACTCGTTTTGAAATCGATTATTTTCTAAAAATTAAAAATTTACAAATTAATGTTCCGTTAATCGCGTGATTTAGTGCATTCAAAATAAAATTACATATAATTAAATACTTAAGACATTAAAAATTTTAAATATTGCAATAAATCAATAAAAAATATAAAAATATTGTTGAAAAGTAGATTTTGCTACGATGCTTCCAAGACTTTAACAAAAGTGATCTTAATTATTCAAGTAATTTTTTTTTCATACTGGAAGCGAAAATAAGAAGAAATCATAGTAATTTTTTGACATTAAATATATAAAAAGAAAGTGCCTACAATTTGATTGAAATCAATAAAAAAATTCACCATACATATTTCAAATGTTAATTGTTTCCTTTCATGTTTCCATAGTTATTTATTAGTATAATAATACATTCAATTTACTTTCGCAAGGTATGTTTGCTCGACTTTAAAACCAGAAAAAATATGTAAATTCGGCTTATAGACCAAATATGAGAATTCGCCTTAAAAACGAGACATATGCTCGTACGTCTCCAAAATAAAATGGTTGCTCAGATTTCACTAACAAAATAATTAAACAAAAATTGAGTGAAGTAAATGTTTTTGAGCGTCCATGTTGACAATATATATTTTTTGGATATGATTGATCTATTGCATTAAAAATTTTAAAACGAATTTTTAAATCAACGACTGTGTGAAAAATATTAAACATCAATAAAAAACATTTATAAATGTTTAACCAATTAAACACCTGATTTAAAATTTTGCCAATTTCTTAAAAAAGTCAACAAACTTAGTTCCCTATTAAAGTCCCATATGTGTTCCCAAGTTTCCTAACGGAACATTAATATATTGTTTTGCTTAGGTACATATGTATGTCACAGTAGCTCAAGTAATCTTATACTGTTTCTGTATTTTGTTCCGCTTGTTTATTGATCCTGTGCCCTAACCCCTTTTTATATCCGTTATTCTTCGCTATGGTATACATATATTGTGTACATCTCCTTCACGTGTTCCCAACGTGTTATTCGTGTTCATTCAAGTCTAGTTAAACTGCCGTATGTACAACATAAAGAATGACGACTGAACGTGTTGGACAACATGGAAGTACACAAACATAAAACATTTGATGGAAGAATAACAAGTCAACAGATAAACACTGTGTTACATATACATAGTATACCGTAAATCGTCAACCATTGTTTACAAAAAGCAAAACAATAGCACAATAAAAGCCAAACGCAACAATACATGACCAAAGCATTATTTATATTTATGTTGGCGAATTAAATGTACACTAAATAATCCTGCATTATAATTATGTGAACGACTGTCTTGTTGTGCAAGGAGATTACATAAATAAATAAAAAAATGATAGGGAAACCTAAAAATCAATAATGACAGATTGCTGCTTAGATAGAGAAGGAACAACAGGGAACTATGCACCCACGCGTTGAACGAAGGAATATGAACATAAGAATGTAGAGATAGAAAGAGTGGGAAAGAGAGGGGGAGAGACATAGGTGAAGGAAGAAGGGCGAGAGAAAGAGACATGAAGTAGTTCGGAGGGTATACAGAGGCACACGAGCAGATACACACGAACGGACACACTCAACCGAAGGAAATACATATGTATTAGGACAACGAACAACTCGGCTGGAAAACACAATGTCCAGAAAGTGCGTCGCTTGAGCAAGAACATGAGTTTTCTTAAGCATAACGTTTCAAGGTTATAAGCCGCCTTATTCATTAAAAATATTTTTGGTTTATGAAACGTTTATTAAATTAATTTTCTAGCGAAACTTGTTTAATAAGCCTTCTCTTAATGAAGCATAATTTTTATGAATAAGGTCAGAGGTGTTAAATGTTACTAGTTTTTCACAAATATGTCCAATAGATTAGTTTTTGAAGGGCTACAACTTTGGAATCATAAGCATTATCGGTATAATTTATGCATCATGAGATGCACAGGTAAGAGGAAAATAAATGGACATATTCTTAAAAAGAAGAACTAGAAGAGGTAAAAATCCAATTTGGGTCGAAAATTTTTTTGCATTTTCATTAAAGCTTAGTACGGAGAACGGGTGATTAAATTAGCAAAATAATATTGATTTTGGCTTGTGTTTTATAGTTAGAATTTTAAATATGAAAAATTTATTTCGTATACAAAAAATGTTAAACAAATAATTACTACGATATTTACTATCATTAATATTGATTTAGAAATTAACAATAGTATTTCTTATTACTTGAATATATTAGCACACCTATGTACTCTATATGGAAACGTACAAAATAATTTAATAAATTCTAAATACACATAAATAAATAACAAATTGCTAAGCGAATAGATTTTAGTGTTTTCTCTAAAAAATTATTTGCTAGTTTTTTCAATTTTTTGGTGGTGGACGCAAGGCGACATTGGCTTCGTAATCCTTTATGAGCGGATAAGCGGAGCCACCACGTTTACCTCTTTTTCCAGGAGCGTGTCGTTTTGATGTTTGTGTCTTATAGGTCTGTTGGTAGCCGTATCCCTCAGGATTGTTATTAAATTTTGGACTGTAACTGTCATAGTCTTGAGGCTTATATTTATGACTACGAGGCTGTTGCTGTTCATAACTTGTATTGGAATCGTCATATTTGCTAGATTGTTGTTCCTTTTTAGGACCATGTTGGTAGGGGTTCATTAGAGAATAACCTTCTTCGGAAACGGCAGAACTGGAAGCTTCTCGATCAGCTGGTGGCTCTGCATAATAACCACTCTGTGAGTTACTCGCTGCATAGTCTTTAAAGTCTGGATGCTTCTCTGCAGCTGCTTTTGACTGATGAAACTCTGCTTCAGCACGCTGCCTTTGTTTAAATGGCAGTGAATTAATATCATGATAGATTTCAGAATTGAAATACAATTTATTCGGTTTGCTGGAAGTAGCGCTCAGATGTTCTTCTGGATCAGGTGTCGTAACTACATGCGATATATCAAATTCTTCTAAGTTCTTTAATGCCGATGAATGATCAAATTGATCATATGACTTTATAGGTAAATTATAGGGCTTAGACACCGTTTTCACTGTGGCAGTATGTAGAGGTGCTTTCGTTCTTATTTTATATATAAATTCAACATTTGGAGCTATCTCGGCAACTTCATGCTCAGGTGTTTGATATGTATTTATACCTTCTGTCTGATAAGTAGGCTTGTTTGAGTTTTTGTAATATTTTTGATTTGAGGGAATAGTGTGAGATGATAATTGTTTATAGGGATCATAATAGCCGCCACTGGGAGACGATGCATATTTTGTCGGCTTAATTGTTGTGGAAGCAATACGTTTCTCATCGGTTCCCGGAACATTTACAACTTTAAAGTATGTTTTGGGTTCTTGATTTTGAGGAGCTGCAATAATCTTACCTTTTGCCTCTAGTTCTTTCATATATTTTATAACTGATTTTTCTATTTGTTTCATGATTTCAGCTTTGGGTATTTCTGTAGAGGCCGACACTCGTACTCTTTCCTCATTTTCATTAGCATTTTCATGATATTGAGAAATGGGCTTGTAGATATATTTTGTGTGATAATTACGGTCCACCACTAACTGTTGTGATGGCTCATATCCTTCGGTATGTTCTTCGTATATATTATAGGATCTAGTGACGGGGTCTTTTTCATATACCGGGGCAGGTGATTCATTGCCATTATTTTGTTCTGGCTGTGATGGTTCCTGTTCCCTGTCCTTCATCAATTGTTGGCCTTGTTGCATTTGTTCTTGTGTTGGCAAATGCTCTTCTAGTTGTTGTTTGGTTTCATTTTCCGCTGCTGGTCGAGAGGTATATTGTTGGTAGAGTTGTTGCTGTGACTGTTTTTCTTCACTTGTATATTGCTGATCTGGTACTTCCTTCTGGTTATAAGCATAATAATTGTAATTGGTTTGCTTATGTTCTTCGCTTTCTTTTTGTTGGTCATTTTGTTGATGATATTCTATATGCTGTTGACTTTTTTGCTGCAAATGCTCTTGTTGTTTTTGCTGTTGCAGATGGTGTTGTTGAGATTGGTCAGCTGGTGTTGGTTCTTGTTCATAGGGCACGCGAATAGGTTCACGTAATCGAGAACCATACATTCCAATCGCCTTGGCAACATATTCTTCAGCAGTTTCAGAGTCTTCCAATGATTCATGGGGAATTGTGATACTGCTGGTGTATTTTGCTGTTATTTTAGTATGCAATGGCTTATTTTCAGGATGTATTAAGTTTATATTATCCGTGTTGTATAAATAATCTTTAGATGATAGAAGCATATTTATTAGTAATAATTAATATATAATGGTATGTACATAAAACCTACCGACTGCATCTGAGGAGTATTCGCCATCTCGGCGATATTTTTTCGCCTCGACGTTTGTTGATGTTGCTATTACTTGATCGGTTGACAACTTATCAGTTGAATCAGTTGAAGATAGCTTGGTTTTGCCATGGCCAAATCGACGTCTATTACTTCCAGTTGCTACAGCTTCATTAAGACTTAAAGACGCTATCTGGTAAGGGAATAGAAAAACATTTGTAGCTAGTTCAATAAATATACATATATGAACGTATGTGTACTGTAAACTGTCATATATTAATACAAAGTGAAGTAATTAATGTTTAACGATTACTGGCTGGGACTAGAGTATGCAAAAGTGGAGCCCAAGCCCGGTTAACCAGTTTTTGGTTTTTCTAAAAATGAAACGGTATCGTATAATCTGACATGGCATGTCGATTAGCTGGTTTTTCTTGGGAAAAGAAATTTTTAAGTTTTTGATGAAAAACAAACCCATATTGAAACCAGTTACTTCAAATAGTTATTTCTTAAATTTTTTATTCTAATGGCTTGACTCAGAACTTGCAATCAACAGCATAAAATACATGACGATTTTATATACTTGAATAAATACAAAAAAGGACATATGTATAAGTTTAAAAAATTTTATACAATTGCCTTTTGACGGTTTGTCCCACCTTAAGTGAGTTCCAACCGTGTATTTTGTATCAAAATTTATTAATATAAACAAAAAGATTTTTTTTAAATGTCAACATCTTGACTATGTATTGAATGAATATTTTTTAAACTTTATTTTTTTAAAGTATTTTTGCAGCCAATTGTATATATTTTTAAAACATTTAATTTTAAATTTACTCCCGTATTTAAAAAAAATAACTTCAAAATTTTTGTGAAGAAATTTGTTTATGTAATTGATTTATTTATAAAGTTTTTTTTTTATTAAAAATACATATTTAAAAGTACATTCATCGAAATAATTGTTTTTATTTTTTTTTATTTATTTACATACTTATGTGCATACATGTACACTGAACACACGAGGGCATACATTAATGTATTTCTTTTTTTGTGGAATTGCTTATTATTATTTGTTTCAATTAGATTATCAAAAATAAGTCCAAAATAAATATATTTTATAAAAATCGGCTAACCGGTTTTTTGTTGCACAAATCGGCATTCGAAACCGGGGTTTCTTAAAAAAGGCATTTTTCGAATCATTTGAAACCCGTTTTTTGTACAGTCGATTTTTCGCATACTCTACGTTGTTGTTGTTACTATTGAATACATTGTTTAATATTGGCTAGGCCAAAAATCATGGACATTTTCCCATATACATAGTGGGCACACGCGTAAACTACTTTCTAAAGAAGATATTTACACAGGATGTACAAAATATTTAATTCTACGAGAATTTTTCGATCGTTATGCATCCTTATAAGATTTTTGTTGTTTGACAATAATAATAGAAAACATTTTAAAATTGTTTTTACGTACATTCGGACATATACATATAATATCTAAAAAAAATTAAAATTAAATGGAAGTAAAAAATAAATAAAAAAACGAAAAAAATACTTTCAACAAATCAAAGACTTTCATTTTTGAAGATGTTAGCAATTTCTTATAATAATTTTATTATAATAACAAAAAACTTAATTCCCATTTTTATTGTCCAGTTTAATTTACAAAGCAAGTGCTTATAGTTTTGGGCAACGTTTTATAGTTTATTATTTTAATGTTAAATGTCTATTAAAGTAAAAATATTCAGGGGACAACTAAATTTGTTTTTGAGTTGTCTTATAATCTCTCGATACAGGTTTATTTACCCCGATTGTGATATATTGTGATCCTAAAAAATAAAACAACTTCCAGCAAAATTCAAAGAAATACATAAATCCCAAAACTGAAAATGTAATAAAACACAAATTTTTGAGTTTTTTTTTTATTGGAATGATAATAACTCCTACCGGACTTCAGCCCAGTTTCAATTTGTAAAGGATTCTACTTTGTCGGCATTCGGACTGTTGCAAGTACTTTTGGGATTCGCTTTAAATCGTACTTATGCATTACTTATGACTTACTTCTTCGTGGTATGACAAGAACGGGTGTCCTTTTTTAAAGCAATGCAGAAATACTACAAAAAATTTCGGTAATTTCATAAAGGAAAAAGCTATGGAGGAGTACTTCAGAGCTCGAATCCGATTTTGTACATAAAATACAGGAAAAAGTCATTGCGCCCGGCCAAAAGATGGCAATGCAGAAATGCTTTTTAAAGCAAAACTGGGCTTGGACATATTTTTTTCTATATGAGAAATTGGTAAATCGAAGGAAGCGAAAAAAGTCCCAAATAAAATGATATAAATTCCAATTTTTTTCACGAGATGAAATAATTCCAAAAAGAAATTCCTAAAAATTGGGGGTTATTTCATAATGCGATAACTCCCGAAATTTATGAAAAATTTTGGGAGATATTTATGGTAAACATTTTTTAAATTATTATTTTGGAGAATGTTTCGAATAAAGAATTTAATAAATATCTACTTTTGGGCGTTATTTCATACAACATGGTTCTAGATATCTCCAAATTAATATCGAGTCAAATCTCCACTACTGACTTTTATTTGTAGTTCACTCACTCAGTGAGATTCTTTAAAAAATGCTTATCTATGTATAATACTTGTATATTAGCAAGCAAAAACATAGTCCTTATTTTTATCTCAATACTATAAGCGAATGGGGATATGTGTGCACATGATGCTTCCTTTATTATCATGAGCCAGTGCTCATGTTATTGACTTAAATATTGTAATATTGTTTTCCTGCTTTATGAAACCAAAAGCTTTCGCTTTTGCTTAGATTTGATTTATTTCCATCACGCTTGGTTAATATTGAACGCTAATAAAATGCAAGCGATTTAAAGTAAATAATATTTTATTACAACAAAGTTCATTAACACTTAACGTAAATTATAATTGAAAACCAATTATATAAGAAAAGCGCATTTTCCACAAACTACATCTGCTAACAGATCTATTGTCGTCCTGACGTATAATGTTTCAACATCGTTATAGATTTGCAGTTCATTAACACTATTTTAATTTTTATAATCTTTTGAAAATATCAAAATGAATTTCTTACAAACACTTTCTTTTTTAAGGAATATTGCAATCAATATGCCATATTTTTATGCCAATTACTATTTTTAAAAACACATTTTTGTCGTTTATATAAATTTTGGGAATTTTTTGTTTTGTTTTTTCCCAGCTATTTATAATTGATGATCTCCTTATGTCCTGTATATTTACAGGATAATTCAACAATTTCCACTTTTTCATTATCCAGTTTGTTAACACTACTTACAACGAGCAAGGTTATGCATACAACTTTTAACTGTAGCGCGTACATTTCGCAATGGTATCTAAACTGCAATTGTTTTCGCAATATGTTTAGTCCACAGATTTTATAATGTGAATTTCTTTCTTGAATGGTATTTTGCAACGTATGTAGCATACAACATTTTCCCTGTTAAATAAAAAAAATTGCATGTAAACATGCAGTCAGCATTTTGAAAACTTTATACAATACCTGTGCATAATAAATATATTTGTATAATGAAAGAAAGGAAAAAATTGGTAAATACATGTAAGTATATGTATGTAAATGTGTGCATTTAAAATATTTTCATAAAAAAATTGGCTTTGAAACAGTTTTTTGATAGCGGGTTTTTATAATAAACAAATATTATTCCATATCATTAGCATAAAAAACCATTAATAGCTTCTTCAGTGTTTTTTTCCAGATGAGTATTGAATAATTGTCAATTAATAATGACTGAATGTAATAAAATGTTGTTTAATTAAACTTGATACATATTCACTCATTTGTTCATAAAACGTCGTAACTGAAAAAATACTATTTTTTGTTAATAATGGGGGATTAATTATCATGTTCTTTATATTGCGTAAAAGACCATATATATATATATATATATATATATATATATATATATATATATATATATATATATATATTGTCAACTCATCTCTTGAAAAGAGATTATTATTTCATTTTTCTATTAAATTGTGTGTAAATTAAAAAGTTTTAACTCGCTTTCCGCAAAACTAGTTTTTTAAGTTATGACATTGTTTGGGCTAATGAACGATATGTACATACATATGTATGTTTTTGATTTCTATAGTGAAGACAGTGACGTTGAACTTTTTTAATTTTTTGTTTGTATTTTGTTAAGCATCTTTTGCTGCTAATTCAACTTTTCTCACATGTATACATGTCTAAATTTACACACATACATATGTATATACATTAGGAGGGTCCAGATTCATTCTTTTTTCATGTCCATATCATCTTAAGAGCATGCCTTACGTATAAAAATAAGAAAAAATTCTGGCGAAAGCGAAGATATATATAGGGTGTTTTTTTTTAGAGGTATAGAACTTCGAATTGAAATAAAACACAAGAAAATCTTCTTAATGTCCATCAATTTGGCTTTATTGGAAGGATAATTTTATGCCATCAACGTTTAAATATGATTTCGGGCATGTGGCCGCCGCGGCTGGCTCGAATAAAGCCAATTCTACAGGTCCAATTTTCAACCACTTTTTCGAGCATATGGGGCCGTATGTTGGCAATAACGCCACGAATGTTGGCTTCCAAGTCCCCTAACGTTTCTGGTTTGTTGGCGTAGACGAGCGACTTCACATATCCCCAAAGAAAATAATCCAATGGTGTCAAATCACACGATCTTGGTGGACAATTGACAGGTCCATTCCATTAATTGCTCTGATGGACGATTATGTCGACCATAAAATGGACGGAGCTTGCGGTAAACTTCGCGAACTGAACCATTATTTTCGAAATAAATTTGCACGATTTGCAAGCGTTGTTCTTTTGTCAACCTGTTCATGATGAAATGGCAAACCAAACTAAATATTAATCACTTGACAGCTGACAAAATGGCCGCCAGTTAAAAAAGTGATGCCAACTTAAAGTTCTATACCTCAATAAAAAACACCCTATATCTCAAATCTACAAGAACGACAGCTTTTTTTCAAATATTATTTGTTGTTGTTGGCTTAGCTGAGTATATATTGCGCTAAACACATCAGGAGTACTCTTCAGCCAAATTATGTTTGAAAAGCATTTAAAGTCATATACTTATACAAAAATCAACAAATACTATATGAAATTTTAATAAAACTCAATCATATTTTTGTACTTGTGATATAAAAAATATACTATACAAAATTTAATATTCTTGGAAAACTTTTGCACAATCACAACAAAACATAATAAACAATTATAATCAATTTGCTATTAATAGTTTGAGTATCTAAAATTACGATTTCCTATTTAATTTATACCGATAAATGAAATCATTAACATCCAAAGGGCTTTTAGTTGAGTACATGGCGGAAGAAAAATAGAATTAACTCATATCGAGTACAAATTGTCTGTTGTGCTGTTTGTATAAAAGCATGCTAAACCCACTATGATTATGTATTTTGTAACAAACATTTACGATGGAGAATTCTCATATTGTATTTGTTTGTTTTAGAATAAACATATAAAAGGTTGATTGCACTCAAACTGCTGAAATTTCACTGACGATATGGTTTAGCAACCAATCAAATGTTGGCATATGAACAGCTAAGCCCAAAGCAAACAACAAATTTTTGAAAGTTCCACGTGATAAAAGCAAAAGTAAAAATAAAAGCTTATCGTGTTGTGAGTATTTATATGGGAAAACATGAAAATATTTGCGTTTTGTGCAGAGTTGAGATATCGATCTTTGCTTTGGACAGATTTTTTTATACGTACCTATGATATGAAAAACAAAAATTTTTGGACTACCTAATGCACATTAATACATATGTATGTGATTCCAAATACTTGAGTTGTATTGAACTTAATAAGCAAAACCTGTTAATAGATGTCATTTAATACATTGTATTAATAAATAATGATGTTTTTATGATATACTATATCACTTTAAATAATCTACTTATGTTTTTTATGAGGTTCCCCCTATTTTAACATTAAAAGTTCTAAAAAATTTCAGTAAATTTGTATAAAAATTGCATATTTGCAGTTCATATGTGATGCAAATTATTTTTGTGCTGGTTGAATATGTGATTGTAGATTTCAGTTTGTGTTTTCGACGTCGGAAGAGGTGGATTGTAATTTTGTCTACTATCTTGAAAATGAGGACTTGAGTGATAAACATCTGTAAAACACATACATACATACATTAAGTTAAAGAAAAGCAACAACTTAATAATATTAAGAATTCCCCTGATGAAGTCAACAAAAAATTGACGAAACGTAGGCAAAAGTATAGAATAAAGTGGTTTTATTTACATTAACAATTTCAGTCCCAAGTAGCTTAAAAAGCATTTCAAAACTTATATACAGAGGACCTGTCTAGTTTTTCGGTAATATCTCTTGAATTATAAGAAATATGAGCATTATGTAATTGATTTGTGAGCAGCGACGGTGGTTGTTTAACAAACACCTCCAATAGGTTTAACTGTTGGTAGTAGGAGAGCTCGGAAGCCAGTCACTAGCAGTGACCCAAATTCTTCGCCTTTAACCCACAAATTTCTTCCATTGATTTGGACTTAAACCACATAAGTGTATAGCAAGTTGTAGGGGCTAGTGATACCTGTGGTACCAGTGGGGTGAATGCTCGGCCGTAATTCGAGAGCCTCCAATATTAATTGGATTATTTCAATTATGCCAATTTCAGCGGTATTGGTAAGGGTTATTAGCAAAAGGCTATTTTCCAGAAAGCCGAATAACTTCAACACACTTCAGACAAAGCACAGTGTAGTGCCCTGTCTTTTCGACACCCAACAGTAGCACTAGGCTACCGGTGGTTGTTTCCAGTTAGAACTAAGACAGGCACATATAATGTAATCCAAATTAAATATACTTAGTTCAGGAAGTTTATGCTGGAAATTTTTTTTAATAATATTAAAAATACATTTAAAGGCTTGATGTGACTTTGAATCATGTACAGTGCGTACGATTCCAGTTTGTGCGAGTACTAGCTGACCCGGTCCGCGTTGCTGCCCCTAAGCAAACATTAGTGTTATATTACCACACGATTTAAATTGAGCTTTTAAAGAAATTTACGCCCTTTAAATAAAAATCCATTGAATACCCATCATAAAGTTTTGGAGTCCATACGTTACATATATATATATATATATATATATATATATATATATATATATATATATATATATATATATATATATATATATATATATATATATCCTGTTTTATATGTATAGATCTTTAACTTATTGTACAATGTTGCACCTTAGTAAGCGCGGAATATCTTGTGTTATCGAATGATGTAAATATTTTGTAAAAAACCAAAAATGTCATTATATATATAAGTTCCTTTCACTCCCAGAGGGAGCATAGAGCCATAACAAGGTGGTTCCAATAATCTCGATCTTCGGCTCGGTGCTTGACTTCGTTCCATTTCATACGCACTCTCGACAGTTCTGTTGTCAGTTGCCGTTTCCAGGTATGCGCTGGTCTCCCGACTCGTCTGCTTCCCTGTGGGTTCCAATCTAGGCATTTTTTGGCAATATCATCGTTTGGTTTACGGAGGGTGTGACCTAAACAACTCCATTTCCGCATATTTATTTCCGTTGTAATAGGCTGCTGGTTTGCCTCCATCCAGAGCTGGTTGTTGGATATTGTTACAGGCCAGTAAATGCGTAAGATTTTGCGTAGGCATTTGTTAAGAAATACCTGAAGGCATTGTAAGTCACGTGGTACCATATTCCAGGTCTCGCATCCATATAACAAGGTGGATTTTATATTGGAGTTAAACAGTTTTATTTTGGTTTGTTTCGGAATATTAGATGATTTCCAAACCGGGTTTAACTGGGCAAATGCACACCGTGCCTTATTTATGCGACTGGATATATCTGCTGCTGAGCCACCAGTTGTATCAATTATGCTACCTAGGTAGCAGAAGGATTTAACATCTTCAATATCTTGATCGCATATGGAGAAATGGCGATTTATATTACTATTGATACGGAGCGACTTTGTTTTGGATATATTTATCTTTAGGCCGACCAATTTCGCGATGTCACAGATGGTGGAAATTTTCGACTGCATTTCTGAGAATGAGTGGCTAAGTAGACATATGTCATCGGCATAATCTAGGTCCTCCAGCCGTCCTTCTAAGCCCCACATAATACCTCTCTTATGACGGCTCGTTGCCTTCTGCATCACAGAATCGAGGACGCAGTTAAAGAGAAGAGGTGATAAGACACAGCCCTGTCTAACTCCAGTTTTCACCTTGATTCTGTTGCTCAGTAGTTTTTCATGTAACACACGGCAAGTGGCATTCTTGTACATAGCTTTGATTAGTCGTGTTAGTTTTTCGGGGACACCTTTGCATACCAGCGAGTTCCATATAGCGTTATGGTTGAGTGTGTCAAATGCCTTCTCAAAGTCTATAAAAATGAGGTATAATGGTGATCTCCATTCCACTGATTGCTCAACGATAATTCTAAGACTGTTTACTTGGTCAACACAAGATTTTCCGGTGCGAAAGCCAGCTTGCTCATTTCGGAGTGATGGGGAAATTATTGCCGAGAGTCTTTTGTTTATAAAATGAGCGATTACCTTGTTTACCATGCTTAACAAGGTTATGCCTCTCCAATTCGTCCTGTTTGTCAAGTCACCTTTTTTGGGAACATTTATAATGACTCCATCAGACAGCTCGTCAGGTAGAGATTCATGTGCCCAAAACGCCCTGATAATGGGTTCCAGCAGACGTACATTGGTTGTTCGGTCGGTTGTAAGCAGTTCTGGGGAGATATTATCCAAAGGAGATTTGTTTGATTTGAGAGATCCTATGTAACTCAATTCAAGAACGTCGACTCGACGTCGATCTCAATAACTCGGCATTTTAATCACCATCATGATGTGAATTTTACACAAGTTTAATCGTTTAAGACTCAACTGACTCAGCAATTGAACCTAAACGACCATCCACTTCGTTACGGCTGCTCAATTTGGGCCTTGCAGAAGGCATAGAGACATAGAGTTTAGCCGACAAATCAGATTTTATTATGAGATACATTTTCAGATCGGCAGCTTCGTCAACAAACAAAATTGCCACATCTGCGGATCAGAAAAACCACACGTCACTGCCGAAACGCATCCACAGACAGTGACAGAGTTTGGTGCTAATTTTGTAGTGGTGGCATCATTGCTCACTTTTTTCGAAAATGCTGAAAGGAACGCTATTTAATTTCTCTACAAAGCCATTATTATGGCTGATATATGAAGATATGACCTTGGATAATTTTAGATTTAAGCAGGATGGATGGTTGAATCGCTATGTCATCATAGGACATTATACTTAAAAAAAGACACTTGCATTTGGAGTACCCGTTGCAATATACATAGGGACAAAAATCATTTGACGAAAATATTTAAACATTAACACTTATTGGGAACGTTTTTTTAACAAAAGTATTTTAATTATTTTGATGAACTTAAAGTCATAACAAATCAAATACGGGTATTCACAGAAAGGACTTGTCTTACCGATAATTTGATACTGAATCTATTTATATGTATCTTAGTATCTTGCATATGGCTCGAAATAAAATTATAGTTTATTTACATATTTATTTTTTGATATAATATTTAGTGCAACTATTAGCATGTCTTATAAATTAGTTGTAAATTTTCAAGTTATATATTCCATTTAAACTGAAAAAGTAACTTCAACTTGGTAAGTAATGTGTTTTAATTTTTTATTTATATTTTTTAATTTATTTTTTTTTTTTGCTAAAATAAAAATATGCAGCCGCAATGAAAGTTTGTTTGATTTATATTTTCAGCCGCATTGTTAAATAATTGTGCTTTTTGCATTTCAACAATTACAGAAAAACTCCTATACGAGAAAATCATTCACCATAAAAATCATTGTTATTTTTACTTTCTTTGTTTTAGTTGTTTTAATTTTGCTCAGCATGTATCAGTATATACGAATATAAGTATATATAAATTAAACTCTCTTTGTATGTTTATTTGTTTGTTTGTTTCTTATGGAAACCTAAAAGGCAAGACGATCATCATAGAAATTTGCCACCGTTTTACTGACGATGAAAATAAGCCAATTTTTTAACGGTTCCAGGGATAGAACTATGAATTACTTTATGTCTCGAGAAGTATACTAATGAGAATATCCGCATTAAGTGTACGTTAGTTACTATGAGAATGGAGTGAGTATTCGAGCAACAGTATGAAAATATGGCAGGGAAAAGCCAGTTGCTCTTCACAAAAAGTAACTATTAATTATTATATTATTCTATATTATTTAATACACGAATATTACTTGGGAAATAAAATGTGTATTCTGGCAAAAGTAGAGCAGCATAGTATATATCTGAAGATCTGGAATTGTGAAACTCCTTCTACTCGTATATACGTTGTTATAGAAATAAAGTTTGAATTCAAGTAAAAGTGTAGTGGTGTAGGAGGGGGAGATGAGTACCCTGTATATTCAATATTAAAGATAAATTTTAATTTTTCTCAGAAAATATTAAGTTATTCATTAATATCTATTTTTTGCCCTTCCCTGTTTGATATAATACAATTGTGCCATTGATCCTCCATGCTGTTCTGGTATTTACTTTTTAGTATGGCTCTGAGCTCTCTCAGCGATTCGGTTTTATCTCTTCAATCGTTCTGGTGAATACGGTGGCTGAGGTATGATTACGGTATTCTTTTCGGCCAAAAAATTACGAACAATCTCATGCATTATCGTTTACAGATGTTTTTTTTTCACACTGCTTCTTGTAAGCAGCCTTATCTTAAAGGTAATACTCCTTGTTAACAGTACGACCATGTGGCAAGAAGTCATGATGCACTACGCCACGGTAATCGAAGAAAACAGTGAGCAAAACCTTGACATTTTATCGAACTTGGCGTGGCTTTTTTGGTCCTGGCTCTCCTTCGCTCTGGGAAAGGGGAGAGGGTAGATAAGTACCTCCACACAAAGTAATTATTGATTACAAATGTTTGATACGTTAGTATGGATACAGAGTTAAGGAAGTAAGTTTCTCGTACAAAGTAGTTATTTTTTGTTCTATATTTGGAAAACTACAAAACAAAAGTTAAACATATTTGGGGGCGTTACCTTGAAAATTAAATTGGGCACATAGGAGCGGTTGAATTCAATCATCTTGCAAGAATATTAATTATATTATACAATAGTGGGAGAAGTTGTGCTGATTTCATTGAAAACAACGGTCGCGGTAAAAAAACCTCAAACAGGGTAGTAGGAGTATATGCATGTATATAATTTTATTAATGATTGTTTTTTTTTACTTAATGTCGATGGGTGTAGCGAAGCACACCGGGTAAAACTGGTATGCAATGTAAAATCAATTAAATATGAAGATATTTTCTACACTATTGAAAACATAAAACAAACTTTAAAGCTGCAACCGGTTACTAAAAAGTATTAAAAACATACTAATTTTCCATAACTTATTAAAAATATACATTTCTTCGCATTTTCCTGAAGTATAGATATTTCCTATCTACTATTTATGTATATTAAAAATTCATCTTTAAAATATTCCATACTGGACTGGAATTTGCATTTTGCTTTCATATAAAATTTTTGGACAATAGAGCCAAACCTAAATCAGCGCGTCAAGCGTTGTCTATCTGTCGAAAATTCTCATGCTCATGAAAAATGTATGAAGCAAACCCAAATGGTGTGGCTTAAATTTTTTGGATTTGGAAAATTCGATTTTGACAGCGTGATAGGTAATCAAGTTAGCTGATGTTGAAAAGTAATGACATTTAAGTTATTTTACTTGATTTTATTAAACAAGTTAAGTAAACATTGCTATTCATAACACAACACTGATGCTCTAGAGGGCCAAATGAAACAATAAAAAGTATTGTCAAAAAGGCCTAAATTTTACGTTTTCTGTTATTGTATTTGTATAGCCCCTCGAAGCTTTTTTGATAAAAATCAAATATTTTTAATTAATTGTCTGTCATAAGTTAAAATTGAGGACGTAAAAAGTTTTTAATATAATTCATCAAAATGTTTATTAAATTCATTATTAAATTTTCTCCAAAATGATTATTTAAACATTTATTGTTTGTTGTTGGCTTAGCTGAGTATATGACTGCTTTTCCTTGGTGAATTTGAAATTGATTTAAAGAAACTCATTATAAATAAGTTTTGTGGATCGGGTGGAACTTCGGAACTGGTCCTCAAGCACTGTTCTTCGATGCTACCTTGTCCATTAGCAATTTTACCATGCTGGCGATTTCTAGTATGCTGGAAGGTTGCTGATACAATGTCAATCCGCAAAAGAAAGCAAATTCGTGGCTCTAGATATTTCCAAGATGTTTGACATAGTGTGACAAGAAGTACTTCTGCCTAAACCTATAGCTTTTGGTGCCGGTGATGACTTCTCTTGACTTATATCGAGGGAGTTATTACAGATGGGATCTCATCAGATGAGTTTAAAATTAATTCAGAGATGCCGCAAGGCTCCAATCTTTCTCATCTATCAAACTTCCAACCCTATCTTCTGTTTTGCAGATGACAGCATTAGCCATTCATATTCATTCAACATAAGGACAAGCTTGCAAAGATTTGGGCCATGAAATAAAATATAAATGATACCTTTAATCAGCAGCTTTTAACAAACTCCGAAAGGTGCTGATGGGGATGTAGTCGTTGTGGTTTGCTTACGCATAAACGTATGGTTGAACATGCTGTACCAAATATTGCTGATAGACATATTGAGGAATCAGAAACTCTTAATGTTCTTGGTATGAAAATCCTGATATTCGATGAACTGAGCACATGTTTCATGTCTCAAAAGAAGCATTCGAGTCCTTTTTTTTTAAAGACAGCGTAAAAGATATTTTAAAGTTACTTGACCGAGTACAGGTGTATCGTCGCATGGTGGTGTGTTTTTCGTTGTTTTTTCGTTACTACAATGGAGTGCGCCCTAATGAGATTAAGAAACATGTTCTCGAAAGCCACCCGTTTCCACGATCTACACGTTCTTCATAAATAACTCATCCCTTTTGCAGTCAATATTACATTAAATTACACTATGCATTAAAAAGAAAATTTGTTCTTAGTCGAACAATTCGTATGCGGTTCAAACTACCAGCAGTGCACTTTCCTGTAACCTTCAACGTGGGAAAGTTCAAGTCGAATATCTACGAGTACTACACCCTTTAACTTCGTTCCCATAAACAATTTTCTTGATTCCAGCTTAATGCACCGCGTAAGTAAGGGGACATCGCCTGAGTATAGTCCTATTAAAAAAGGTAATGAGAAGTAATTACATTTCCTGCTTCTCCAAGGTCGCTAGAACTTTTTCTTTCATTATTTTCTGTGATTATTTTCTTTTCTTTCTTTCAATTCACTTTGTTAAAAAAAAAAAAAACGTACGTAATAGTGTGTACGTATAGTTGTAATTGTAGTCCTAGTGCTGCCAATTATTTTACCATGAAATAAAGTTTGAAGAGGTAAAAACTTCTGTTTGATATTAAGAGTTATTTTTGAGCCCGTAAATATTAGAGTATTTTAAATTTATGTTCTTATTTTGAGCCATTCTCTTTTCATGGCCTATTGGTAATGCACATGCTTCGTCTCGTTTTTCATAAAGTAGTTTTTGTTCTCATTAATACAAACTTGCCCTCAATCACCTGAAATAGAAGAGTTGGTAAATATGTTTTCATGTTACATTAGTTTAAACGGAGCTCATTGCAATAATAGCCATGAAATGAAACGATTTTCACTATTTAACAAAAAGTTAAATTGGAAAAATTCTTTAAGAAGCTGAATTAATTTTTTTTAAAGATTAATGCTATTTAGCAAATTTTGCGATAATACAATTTGCAAAAAATTATAATTTTTCCTATTCCTAACACAAATAATTTTTGAAATAAAATTTAAAATTAATAGCAAAGACATGGAAATGAGCCAAATTGCAAAATTATTTGTTTGGTTTGGAAACACCTTGTCATTTCAATATAAACACATGCACAGATATATATATATATATATATATATATATATATATATATATATATATATATATATATATATATATATATATAATACACTTCAATATTGTTATTAAAATGGATAATAATATGAATTACGACGTGCATTGCATTTAGTATTGGAACAAAACTAATTTGGCATTCAAGATGTTTTTATTTACGAGTACTTCTACGAATATAGATGGATGTCAGTATGGTTCAATCATTTTCAACTGAATATGGCATAAGTGAAAATGTCTCTCAAAATAAATATGTATTATAAAATGTGGAAACTTCAAACTTCTGACCACAATTATTTGTGTACGCCCACAAATTGTTAAGGTTGCATTTGAAAAACGTGCGAAACAAACATTAATGATCCAACAGAATATAAATATTGTTTAATTCTCTAAACAAATGTATTCACGCTGTTTATTTCATGATATACTGGAATATTTTTAAAATCAAGTTTCAGTAAATGAACTGTATTCCAAACACTTCTAAACTTATAACTTTATCGCAAGTATCGCAAGATTTAAGTCCATAATGCAAATTGTATCGGTATCATTTTCTTTACTGAAAACAAATCTAATTTCAATTAAAAGGAATTAAAAATAGTTTACCCAGTTTACTAGCGGTAGGAATCAGTTGCCAAGTTTTTATACAGATGATACATACATTAAATCACGCAAGTGATATTTATTTTATAAAAAATGAATGTTTTACCAGACTTCGATGTCTGTGGGCATAATTTTAAAATTTGGTTTATTTGATAGAAATAGTAGACGTTTATTTCATTAACATTTACGAAAATAAAAGCAAAAATTATGGAGAGAAAATGTAAATACTGTACAAATTACAAAATATTTCCTTCTTTCATTTCTTAGTAATAAACGGAATATGCATGTATGAAAAAGTTATATGTACTCTTATGCATGTGTACAAATAAATTGTAAAATTCAAACGTTTTATTTTATCTAGGTGGAATGATTATTTGAGTCATATTGTATACGAGTGTAGTGTAGTGAATTTCATGCGAAGGCGATCTTCAAATTAGCCGACTTACACTTTTCCCAGTTTTCGTTCCTTAAAATAGCCATGAAACGTACACTATAACTTCATTGTTTTGGTAACACAACACTTTCTTTTTCGCCAAACGTGGCTAATTTTCCTTAATATCATCACTTAAAGGCTGCAATAAGTGAGCGTAATAGTCGTCGTTGATTGTTTTTCGTTTGTGAAGGTAATCAATGAGCTTGCCTACACATGGAACTGTCTTCGTTACCTGTGAACACGATTTTCACAATCCATTTCACTGCTTTGCCTCAGGTGTGAAATGATGGACCATTGCCTAATCAATGTTTACAAATCGATGCAAGAACTTGGTCTTAATCGGGTGAAACGTTGCTAAACGCTTCATTAAAACATCTTCCCGAAGCAGTTTTTATTCTATTGTGAGCAAAAGTGCACCTATCTGGCACACATCTTTCTTATCTTAACATTTTCGGCCAATATGCAAGTTTTGGAATGCCTATTACGCAGCTCAGCCGATGTTTATTCAATACCATTTTGGAAATTTTCTTAACCGTGTCTGGTGTGGACACCTCAATTGGTCGACCACTACAGTTGTTCACCTTGGCAGCTCATATGGCCTCGTTTAAGCTCTGGGTGGACTATGATCTTTCAAATGGAAGCATTAAATTATACAATGGTGACCAATTTTCTCCATGTTTATAAATTCACTGGAATCGTTCATTTTTGATGGCTCTAAAAAATTTTTACTATTATTATTATTACTTGAAACATATATTTTATAAGGTTGGCTCTTTAACTAAAGTAACCTTTTTACAACTACTGCCGCCTTCTATACGTCAGGCATGCGAATTTTTGGACTGCCCTCGTATGGTATGCAACAACATATATATTTTTTTACTTTATCTAATTGCAATCCATCATTAGTACAGATAATAAACAAATCTTATGAACAATTTGTGTAACATTCATATATGTACTCTTTTAAGTACGAGTAAAACTATAAATTATATAAAACGTATTCGATTATGCAGAGATTTGTTATATTTTGCAACAGTGAATACTCATGTTATATACTCGTATATATGAAAACGTCAACAAGATTTTGACGAAAATGTTTCTTTTAACTTTTCTTATAAATTTCATTAGTTTGTTTGCTCGAACATTTTTTAATATACATAAATGTTAAAAAAACGGCAACTAAAAATTGCTTTTCTTTTCAATATAAATGTTTGATCGAACGATCGAACAAAATATATAGAAGCAGCAAGATACATGCTCGAGACGAGTTGACTGATGGTCTGGGTTATGTAAACTGCTTAATAATAATTGTCTTTGAAAAATACAAACACTTATAGTACGGTTTTCGCAACCGAAAGGAAACTAATTTACATATAAACGTAAAAATGTACATACATATGTATATATGTACATATGTATGTACATACTTATGTGTGTATTTAAATATACATAAATATTTACATATGTAGTATGTAAGTACATACATATGTATGTATATGCATATATAATTATTGATATATATGAACATATGTATATGTGTGCATACGTACATGCATATGTGTGCATGTACATTTATTTTTTTATTTATTTCAAGTCTATGAATTTACAATTCTTACAGACTGATTACACAGGTATATTTTTATATGTATGTAAGTTTGTTTATAAATACAAAATTTAAAAGTATAATAGTTATTGAAAATTATTCAAAGCAAACAAAATATTACGTTTTATTAGATTATCATTTAATGAGAAATCAATATAGGAGTAAAGTTTATTAAATTCCCTGCAACTCTTAACGAAGGGATCAGAATAAGCATAGTTTGTTCTAAAGAATTTTATATATAACGGAGAGTAGTTGCGGGTAGGACGTTGAGGTACACAGAAAGATATATTTTCAACATACATACGTAATAAGTACATACATACATACATATGGATTTTCCTTTTAATTTGGTATTCTAAAACACGTACGGGACTACATGTATGTACATACTTACATATGTACATACAAATGTATGTACATACATATTTACATGGATACGTACATACATGCACATATGTACATACTTACATATACTACGTTTATACGCACGTATTATTTGCAAATAAAAAAGAAGAATGTTGCCGTATAACTTTTTTATTGTAACTTATTAACTCGTTTAACAAGTCGTGAATAACGACACTATTTGCAAATAAAAAGTAAGACGTTGCCACTTCATGAACGTTTTTTGTGTTTTACTTACCAAACAATCATATTTTCGTCACATGGCATCACTAATAATAACATAAGTTCTGTATGCAATTTCCCGTATAAACAGTGAATTAGTTATTTGCAAATAGTTCTATTTGCAAATAAGACGTACGTATAAACGTGGTAATAGATACATACATATGTAAGTATATAAACTTAAGTATGATGGATAAATGTACTCCAGACATCAAGGCCTACTAGGACTTGTTGGTTTCGTAATTATTTTTTTTAGAACGACAAATAGCTACCCGTGCATCAGTTCGATTCTTTAATGGAAACAGATGTTAGTACGTGTGTAGGAGTATGCGTATGCATACTTACATATCGAGCCTTTGCTGCAATAACACAATAATTCAAAAAAGGTTGTTTCGCAGAAATTGAGTTTAAAGTTTTGAATTTACACACAACTTAATGGTAAGAAAAAATTTGGTTCTTTTCTCAAGAGCTGAGTATACAAAATATTTTTATAACAATTTTTAAAGAATATAAAAAACGACAAGGCGAATAATTTCGTAATACATATAACCTTAAAAAATTCAAATTTTGAGTTACTACGGTATTGCACCAAAGGCTCGATATATAGATGTGCACGCAACATACACAGATTATACATACATACATACATATGTACATATAAATACTTATGTACAAATGCAATAAATACAGATATGTATGTAAGTATATACATACATACGAATGTAGATACGCGTGATACGTATGTAATACTTATATATTATGTATGTATTATTTTTTCGTTATCAACATTATTTAATCAAAAAATATTTAACAACTGAACTATTTTAGGTTGTAGGTATAGAAAATGTGAATTTTGAAATTTCTCGGGCTAAGTGCATTCGATTAGCGATTTTTTCTTCTTTTTATATTGGCACACTTATCTCGAACATGTGTTCCTAGTTGAGTTTTGTTTAAGTTTAGTTTAGTTTGTTTGTGAGAGGCATAACAGTCAGAAGTATTTTGCTTGTTCGGCGATTTTCTGCTGTGAAAAAAATGGATCAAGAAATTTGCATAAAATTTTGAGTAGAAAATGGAATTAAGTGCTTAAAATCACTTAAAATGTTGAGATTAGCATGTGGTAATTGTACTCTGAGTCAGCAAAATGTTTACAAGTGGTATAAGCTTTTCAAAGAAGGTCGAGAAGATGTGAATGACGACGCTGAAAATGTTGAAAAAGTAAGGAAAATTGTTATGGAGAATCATCGAATCACTATTAGAAAAGTTGCAGAGGGTGTCGGCATATCGGTTGGCTCATGCCATACAATTTTTTTTACCAAATTTTGGGCATAAACTGTATGGTAGCGAAGCTCATTCCAAAATTGCTGAATTTTTAACAAAAAAACTGTCGCATGACAATCGCTCAGGAAATGTTGAATGATGTTAACGACGCTCCAGATTTTCGTAAAAGGGTCATAACTGGTGACGAATCATGTGTATATGGTTGCGAGATAGAGACAGAAGGCACATCGTCCAATGGAAGAGCCAATGAGAGCCAAAACTAAAAAAGTACTCTAAGCTTAATCCAATCTCCAAGTTTGCTGACTTTTTCTTTGATTACCATGGCGTATTGCTTCATGAATTCTTGCTACATGGTCGTACGGTTAATAAGGAGTATTATCTTGAAGTTATGCGCCGCTTGCGAGACACGAGAAAACGTCGGGATTGTTGAAAGACAATTTACGGCTTTCGTATTATTTTGGCAAAAAAAAAAAAAAACAAAAATACCGCAATCATGCTTCAGCCACCATATTCACCAGACTTGGACCACTGCGACTTTTTCCTGTTCCCAAAATTTAAAGGACGGCGTCTTGCGATGATTGAAAAGATAAATACCGAATCGCCGAGAGAATATCAGAACTGCTTCTAGGATTTGATGATGATGATTTTTTCTACAACTTAACAATTTTAAAGCCCACCATTAAACATTATACTTGATGAAACGCCGCCTTAAATAAATTCTTGCTAAAACAAGGAAGTAGTTGTACTTAACAGTAGTAATGGTGGAACATTAGCGTATAAAGAATCTTTCGTAAAAATTACTACGATTATCAAGTAGAATGGAAAACTTGTATAAGTTGTAAAAGAAAATGCATGAAGAGTAGCGAAAAATTTTGTGGTAGCAAAAATATGCGAGGAAAGTTAAAATAAAATTCTCTAGCTCAAGTTAATCTATTTGTTAAAACTACATTTTTGAACAAAACCCTACAGAAAAAAAATATATATTAAAAAATAATAAAACAAACTTAAGTTTTACTAATGGGGGCTAGTTTTTGTTTTCAAAATAGTTGCACACATAAGTATGTATGTACATGGTTATAAGGACTGTAATGTGAAAAATTGACTGTTGCATACTTATTTAGACTGAGACAATTACGTTTATATTATCGAAAATAAGTTGTTAATGTAACATTCAGAACAGTTATCGGTTCTTTTATTATCATTTACATTTTTTTTTGTAATTTGAAGGCATACGTAGCGGGCATCTGAAATCTGCAATAGTTAATGTTTGCTTTGAGAGCCAGTGTGGTTTGTGATTACTTCGCATAGAATCAATAAAAAATAGTCTAATAGGGTCAAATCGATCACTGTGGCCAGTTCACATCACTTCCAAGTTAGATGGATGTGGCTTCAAATCGCTCGTGCAGAATGTCCAATGTAACACGGCGCGTAGCGCCGTCTTGTCAAAGACACATGTCGTTGGTGTCGTAATCAAAGAAGATGGTAATTATTGACCTATAGTGGTCGCCATTGACAGTGATGTTTTGACAATTTTGTTAGTTGACTTACCCATTAACCCGAAAATGGAAGACGATTCAGTCGACTGTAAAATAGACGAAGAGGGTGGAATATTACCAAAACAGAACACCGATTTCGATAAAAATTCCGTATTTATTTTTAAAAATTTTCTAAGTTCTTTTTATCATCAGGTCGAATACAAACATACAAATTCTGACAGAATTTATGTTGTTCCATCATATACATACGTCTTAGGTAAAAGCAATAGCCAATATCCCATAAAAAAAGTTAGATTTTTTCGATCCACCGTTGAAGGACGTTAAAATCTGGAATAAAATTTGTTGCACTAGTTCTTATCATTATTTTGATTCACTCATGTGAGACACATGTTCTAGGTCATAAAAATATAGCATTGAGCTACCTTTGTTACTATGCGTGTTTTAAATGTGTATGATTATTAATTGATATTTATGCTATAGTCTGATAATATTATATCGTTCTGTGTTTGATAAGTTTGACCAGTCTTACCAATTTAGACCATTTTGTGGCAAAATAGTAGATTTTCATCCCGTTTAGCCATTTATTTGTTTGTTTGGCCTAAGTATACGAGACTGAATGTTTTCAAATTGCTTAGAGTTCACTGACGATTTGGTTTAGCTGCCAATGAAATGTCGGTATATGAACAGCTAAAGCCATAATAAACAATACATTTTGTAAAAACTCTAATTGTTTTTAACAATTAGTTGCCTAAAATTTTATCGCTTAATTTTATTTGCATACTAAACATAATGTGCCCCTTCTGCGGAAAAAGCTTAAGTAAATCAATTTTGCGGTAACCAGACAACTTAGTACAAAAACAGTTAAAATCTTGTGTTTGTCCCTTAAACTTTTTAATATTTAATGAAATAAAAGTGGTATGGAAGGAAGAGCCCTCTAAAATTTTTTCTTTTCCAACACTTTACAACATTAATCTATACCTTAAAAAATAATGAATTAAAAATTAAGTAAATTTACTCAATAGAGTTCAAAATGGCTGTCGTATGGCGTCAGGATTCAGTAATAATTTTCTCGCTACCATTAACAATATTTTTCATTTTATCAATAAAGAATTGATTAAATTATGTAAAATTTCAACTAGTTTTAGTAATATTTTTACAGAAATCTTGGAAAATATTTGCAATTTGTAAGAGAAATTCTTTTGGAATTTCTAGCAATTTTCTTAAATTAGGATCGTATACTCAAACATACGAGATATTGGTTTTTTCAAATTCTATGTCTCTAAGTGTGTAACTTATGTGAGATCAGAAAAATATTGTCATGCTGGGATGAACCACCTGAGTATGCGAAAACAGTAAGTTTTGGAATAATTTGAATTAGTTTGACATAAATATTACATGCATCATATTACTGAAACGAATAGAGTGAAAAACGCGATTTTCAACCTTTTCTCGATGTAAGAACTTTTCACGAGTTACAGGCTACACTATTCCCTGTTTTCCTTTTGAAAGGCAAAGCATTTTTATACTTTTTTCATTAACGAATGAAATTATTTAATGAAATTATTTAATGAAATTATTATTAAGAAAAAAGGAAAAAGGTTTAAATATTTTTAGAAACACTAAATATATACTGCTTTGCCACCCTCATTAAAATCCAGTAAGTCATGAACTACAAAATAGCTTTCTGAATTTTTTTCTGAACTCCTTTACTAAATTGGAAAGTTTGGTTAAATTTAAGAAAATTGAAAGGCAATAAATTGATTGGTAAATATAAAGAATTTATTGATTTTATTGGATTTGAATATCGTAGTTTTATAGGAATTTTACTTAAATCAAGGACATTTTTGAACTAGGTTAGGTTAGGTTGATTGGAGGGGTATGTCAGCCCATGTCATACGACATACACCTAAGCCAGTGAAGGCTTGTTGTGCGCTCCTTTGAGTTTAACCATAAATTTTTGAACTAAGTTTTAGGAATTTTTTTTTTACGAAATTTAGTATATGTTCCTTTTGAGTGTACGTTGAAATTTTTTAACTTTAATTATGTCATGAATGCTAAAAGTCAATTTTGATTTTAGAGAACTTTGAGAAGTTTTTTTCTGCATGGGTTTCGGCATCGAACATAGTAGAAGGTCCATGCACCCGGCCGAAAATTAGCTACACAGCAATGCTTTGGACAGTGAAGCCGTGCTGGGACAAATATATTTTTTATGTTTAATTTTTAATGGGAAAAATGAAATAAGTCGCAAATAAAATGAAATACGCCCTATTAATTTTTATTAAATGACATACATTTTATTTCTTATTGAATATTTCCATAAGATGACGAGTAACTCCAAACAAAATTAAATTA
This sequence comes from Germaria angustata, assembly GCA_963681545.1. Taxonomy (NCBI): domain Eukaryota; kingdom Metazoa; phylum Arthropoda; class Insecta; order Diptera; family Tachinidae; genus Germaria; species Germaria angustata. Next base: position 34,714,445 of record OY813000.1, on the reverse strand, counting down.
TTCCTAAAAAATTAAGCAAGAAGTAGGAGCTATTTAATAAAGTAGTAACTGCCCAAATATATGATTGTCTTGGGGAATTCTTTAGTATTTATTCGTGGGCGTTTTTTCTTTACGCGTTCACGACCGATTCTGCATGTCATCAACCGATATTGTTTTTATTTATTTTTTATTTAATTATTTATTCAAGTATATAAACTAATTCTTACAGACTGAAACATTATATTGTTGAAGATTTAAAGCAAACCAAGTATGGGAACAGATAGTGCAACAAAGAAATCTATGTGTTTGGAGGTATAATATTTAACGTTCAAAAAGCTATAACATATTGTTGAACCGCGAGTTACATATGTTTAAGTTTATTCTATTTAGACGAAATGGAGAGTTAAGACTGCTATGACCATTTTTCAGTATTGGTAACTTAATAAGTGCAAGGCATGTTTCACATGATGGTAACCTTGTGTGAGGACCCCAACCTAAGCTACTAAGACAGAAATTAAAACTGTATTTGAAGTGATTAAATTTTATTTGAATGAGCGAAATATTGTGGGTCCCATACTACAGATGCATGTTCAATTACAGGTAGAACCAAGGAGATAAACTGCTTCGTTTATATGGATTAGAGAATTCCTTAGTCTATCGTTTGATGAAATCTAGAAAACCAATGGCTTTGTTAACTGTTGATATGATATGAGTTTTTGACAACAGAAGAAAATTTATTCATAAATATAGTAAATAAAAGCGGTCCGAGATAACTTCCGTGAGGCACACCTGATAATACATTTATGTAAATTAAGTATGTATTGCGGAACTTAAGACATTATGTTCTGTCCTTTAAATTAAACTCGATCCATTTTTATTAGTCATGATCCAAAAAATTTATGGTACCTATCGCCAGAATTAGTAGCGCTTTCATTTTGTGATACTAAAATTTAAAAAAATTAAAACTACTCATGGTTGCAGCGCTAGATCGAACCCATGAAGATGACAACAAAAAATTACAATTCTTTCTCATCATATGGATCAGTACGTTATTTAAAATATTGAAGATTTTATCTCGCAAAAAACTTGAAATTTTTTCAACCGATATTTATTCCAACGGATAATCATCCAGAATGGGAAAATGATAAATCGTATAAAATCGGCTTGGAAATAGTTGATAAATTTAAAGTTGTCAATGATACTGCAGAAAGGGCTGTAAAGCTTATGGAAGAATATAATCGAGTTTTGTCGCGTAATGAAGAGCAGAAACAGTTCATAGTGCAAATTTTAGCTGATTATAGGAACCAATATCTGTATTCAAACAAATCGATTTTATTAAGCATATGAAATGACTTCAATACATTTAAGTACGAAATTAAATTCAAAAAATAAAAATAAATACTTTTGTGTGAATATTTCAGATATACGAACCAATATTAAAAAAAGCATTGATGGTTATTTTATAGTAAAATTTTTACAATTTGTGGGCGGATGCGGCACGCCTTCCCCTGATGCAACCTACATAAAATTTTTTATAACATACTTTTTTGTTACGGAGAAAATTTCTGGGAGAGTTAAGGTGCTATTTCGCTTTTTTCAAATAAGGTGCCCCTAATGTATATATTAGGAATACTAATATTAAAACAATGGAAAAATGTATATTTAGTTATTTTTTATTGCATTTGCCTTCAATTTTTACAAACATATTTTAGTTGTTGCAACATTGTTTAATATGAGGATTCTACCTTAAACATCGAAACTATTTTGATCACAAATTCAAAAATTCTTTGCTTAATTCGAACTGTTCAAACATCTTGACGAGCCTTCGTTGTACTCAAACCAAAAATAAATACGTGTGTACAAGAAATTCAGATTGTATGAACGCAAGTTCTGTTCGAACATGGGTATGACTGATCAGTCTCTTTAAACTACAAGTCAACAATACGACATAATTTTTGTTACATACAACATTTTGCTGGTGTTTGATTGATTGATTTGAGATGTGGTGTTATAAAAACAAAAGAAAAAAACAAAAAACGGAACATACAAACGAAGTAAGAGAAAAATGCTAATTGCACAAAAAGACAACCCACAAAAAAATTTTGAGGAAAAATTAAGCAAATGCAAATCAACAACAAAAACTTCGTTACTGAAGGAGCGCGAATTTGTGTGTATTTTGAACAATCCAAGAATATTGACAGAAACCAAAAGCAAAAAGTCTAATGTTGCTACAATTATAAAATAGACTACATATTTTAGTTACTTTGAGGGAACAGAAGTGTAGTGACACTTTTGCATCTATTTGTCTTAACCTTAAATTAAGACATCACGCCAGAAACATCAACAACGAGGGAGAAACTATAACATTTTATTTTAGAACCGAACCGAACCGAACTTAGATTTATTTACAATGATTTTGCTGCATGGATTTACCTCTAATTCTATCGTTTCCAACTTAATTATACTAATAATTTTCACAACTAGCAACACACTTTTTTAATTTAATTATATTTTGTTGTTTAAAAGACACTTTTAACGTAACTACGATGCGAAGACGTCAAAACTTTTATTGAAACTAAAGGTGAATTCACTCATTCGTTTTGAACGTTCAGAACGCTTTTATTATATGTAGTTTGACGTCTCCATTATTTTGAGAGTCAGAGAAGGAGAGTAAATTTAATGCGCAACAACAACAAAAATTTCGTTCAGGACGAATGGGTGAATTCACCTGTATAATAATATTTATTTCCCTTTATTGACATCTTATTAAGAGAATTATTTTCATTTCTTTTATATCAGTTCATTGCTATATGATGCTTTGAAAGGTAATTTTAACTAGACTGCTGTAAGCATATGAAGGAGATACAACAACAACTAGCATTATATTTGTAGCGTGTGATGCACAACAAATAAGCGGCTTTTATTCTGTATAGAATATAACTTGCGGGAGGGCCCATTTTTTAGCGTTTAGTTTTTATTTTATGACATTTGGAATCTAGTTTTTATTCATTAACAATATATGAATGCAATTAATTAAGGAAACGAAAACGAAATGCATGACACTATATTTTAAATGCATGACGACAAGAAAACTACTTTTGAGAAATTTTTTGATATACGAGTAGGCATATACATATAAGAATATGTAGCTCCATACTAAAAAACTATTATATGTGCAGTATATACATATGTATGTAAATTTTTCATAAAGCTCTTCTTCAAATACAGTTAAATTGGGATAATATATTTAAAATTTCAGTAGTTATTTTTTGCTTAAGCTAGATTTAGGTTTAATCAGAGCATCAGATAAATGAAATTGGTTTCTTGTAAATGAACTAGAAATTTTTAGACTTTTTTTAAGAAAATAGACAATATTATACATGTAGGAAATTAAATAGATGTGTCCTATGAATTCTGTTCCGAAGCAGATTTTTCTTTTAAATGGAATTTGTTTATCTTAATTCGACAGAATTTTAGAGTTTCATTAGATAAAAACTGAAATCTCTTAGCGAAGATATTAATTCAAAATTTAATTTTTTTCTATTCATATAATTCTACCCTTTTTGAAGTTTTCTAAATAACTAATATTATTTGCGGCCTAATAATATTATTATTTAGCCCTACTAAGAAAAACTGTTAGTTGGATTTTAAGTAAAAATTTCGCATATGTATGTATGTCGTTGGCTCCAAAGATTTCCTAGTGCATTGACTACATTTGGTTTCTTTATAGTTTTTATATTTTTATCAGTGCATTGAAAATAAATTTTCTTTTTTAAAGTAGAATTCATTATGTATTATAAGAATATTTACGTATATTAAACATAGTTGCAACAACTAAAATGTGTTGATAAAACATTTGTGAAAAATGAAAAAAAAAAAATTATTAATTTAATTTTTTTAATTAATTAACACTATCTTTTCGACCTTTTTTGTTTTAATATATACATATGATTTTTATAATCAAGCGTTAGGTCTTTTTTATAAAAATAAAAATTTTATTCAATATTTCGACGCCACTTTGGGCGTCTTGTTATTAATATAACAATTGAAAAAAAAATTTTTTTAAACTTATTTTACATACATACATACATGAACAAATTGAAAAACATCCAAGAAAAATTATTATAAATACGGCAAAAAATCTTATAGAGAGAATTTTATCTATAAGTGATATTGATTTTCATAAGAATAATAAAGAAAGAATTAGGAATATATTACTTAATACTAGCTTTCCAATTCACCTTATCAATTAATTAATAATACAATATAAAGATAATAGGACAAGATCAGATATTATTCGGGAACAAAAAATTTATAAATCGTTAACTTATGTACCAATGATGTCCGAGAGATTAGAAAATTCAGATATTTTTGTCGCTCCGTAATTGTTCTGACTTAAAGTGTTTGTATTTGCCTGATTGATCCGTGAATTGTCTGGAAGTGTCTGTCAACAGTGACCGCATGCTGTTGTTATAAAGTTTTTCTTGTGTTGTCTGCCTGTTTGCTGGAGGCTTGATTTTATTTTTCTTCATTTGAGACATATTGTTTTTTTTTATTAATTATTAAACAACAGCATTTTGGTCAATACCAGTGGGTGCAAACGTGTAAGCGTCATACTAATTCTCTTAAGAATTAATGCAACATTGCAAGATCACTTTGGAATTACAACCGTATTGGTTTATGTACCTGCTAACGTTCTATTACGCCATCTATTTGTGAGTTTAATCAACAGAAACTATAAAATGGCTCATAAAATATATAATACAGTAGGTAAATTATTCACAAAGACTAAAGATAAAGTATAAAAATTAAACATATCTAATGTCGTTTAAAAGATACCATGTGATGGTTAGAATAATGAGAGATGTGATAAAGTATATATAGGTACAACAAAGAATAAATTGTTGACTAGGTTGGCAGGACACAAGTCAGAACAAAAGTATAGGAATGTTTCAACTTCACAAAAGACAGCATTAACGAAACATTGTTGTAACTCTAGTCATAATCCGGACTTTAGCAAAGTATCAGTCTTAGCTATAGAGAAGAATTTTAAACGACGTTATATGTTAGAGATGCTTAACATTATTAATGTTCTAAGTAATAAGGTAGTAAATTATAAAACTGATACAGATAATGTTGTTCAATGTTATAGGCATTTGATTCGTAAATTAAACTGACTAATAGGAATGTAAAATATTTTTTTGTTGTTATAATATAATTAGTATAAAGGATTTTTCATTTCTTCAGAGATAAAAAGCATTTTTTGTTGAGTTTTTTGTTTTTTGATTTTTTGTTTCTTAAAAAAAATTTTTACTTTATTAATTTTTGTTTGGTTTGTAAAATTTTTTTCAATTTGTTCATGTATGTATGTATGTATGTAAAATAAGTTTTAAAAAAATTTTTTCAATTGTCATATTAATAAAAAAATTTTCCTGAAGAAGACGCCCAATGAGGCGTCGAAATATTGAATAAAATTATTTATATTTATAACAAGAAGTATTTTTAAACTTTTATACAGATGCCAATTTTATTGATTGTTTGATGTAAAGGATACTAATTTGTTCCAAGCTGCTGACAAAGAAGTTTCCTTCATCCTAAAATTTCTATTATTCTTGAACACTTTTAAGCCATAGGAAATCTTTCCTAAGCATTTTTAAAATACCCGTGATTTTGTTATTTATGTGACAGGATTCCTTTCTTCTTATTTTGCTTTTCTTTATAAATACTGACAAATAACGATCTTAACCATAAACATCATATACTTATGTGTACAGTTATTAGGAAAGAGCAAGAACCTTAAAGAAAACAAACAAGAAGTTAATTTTTATCCCAAACAAAGGAAAAAATGAGAAAGTTATTTTTATAACCAAAAACAGAGTAAAAATTGAAGATAAAAACGGTTTATGTAAAATATATTGGAAGCCTCACATAACATAGCCTTTGTGGGAATAATGTTCTACTAAAATTTAACTACTCCCAAGTCTGAAAATAAAATAAAACCGAAATATTGGACATTTTTTCATAATGATATAACTCCCATGCAAAAGCTTTAAACAACTTCAAATGAAATAAAACTTACAAAATATCAGTCCCAAATGGAGAAATGCTTTAGAAAGCAAAGCCAGGTTTATGAATGCGTAGAGATAAAAACTCTTGAGCTGTTAAAAAGCCGTCAGTGGAGAAAGTTTTTAGTGAACAAAGCCAGATTCGGGAAAGCTTCGAAAGAAAAAGCCCTTGCGCCCGGGGAAATTTTTTCTTGTTGCTTGGTTATATTTCATTTTAACTCCTTTCATATGATAAATTTATAACAGAAGATGAACTTTTTCGCAAAAATCATTAAATACATCCACATAATTGGGAGCTATTTCATAATGCAACAACTAGCATTCGAAATACCACCTCAAAGTACCTCCTGGGTCTTGGCTTTTCAACGAGTGGAAATTGTGAATCTTTGTATTTCAGCTCCCACTAAATATGTTCGACAGCTCAACCAATCAAGTATTTTGATACTATTACCTTTTGCGAACTCACTAGTTCCAAAACCTTGCTTGTTATCACGTAATAGTCAAAATTGCTTTCAATATTTTCATGCCCTGTTCTATACTGAAATGATATTTTTCGAGCCAAGCGTCGACTTAAACGTCCTGATGGTACTCAAATTATCCATGAAAATGTCGATTTATTAATGTTGAGATACTTTGTGTTCCACAGTGGAAAAACTGCAACACTAGTAAGTAAAAGTGAAACAACGTGTCGTTCAATTCAAAAATGATGTATAAAATTTTATTAAAATTTTATAAGTATTCTAAATAGATCTTATTCAACGAACTATCGGTATTGGAATGAAATAAAAAGTAGATACATAAAAAGTTTTAGGCGCAATAATTTTTGACATTTGAAAAACATAGAATCTATTAACATTGTTGATATATTGTGTATGTACATTTGGATTGAGCCAGAGTTAGAAAATTCATCAACAATTAAACTATGTTCAAAAACACATTTTATTCTCATAGTAACTTTTGTTCAAATAAGAAAGTCTCACTATTGTAATTCTTAAGGTATATAAAATTAAAAACTATATAGTATGGAGGGTGTCTTCCACATTCCTATTCTTTCTTTGAACCTTTGGGTTCAAATATCAAATTTATTGTAATTAATAGTTACCGCGTATAGGAAATAATAGTTTCTTCCTACTACCCCTTCATACTTTTGCTCTAATTTACTCTTTATTATCATAGTAGCATAATAAGAACTTGGGGTTATTGTAGTTATTTAAATAGTTAATAAATAATAATTACTTTGTATGGTGGCTACACTTTCCTTTCCTACCGTATAAAATAAATTAGTCTCTTTCAATTTCCCAATAGTTAGTAAGACCGTCAGGAAAATTGGCCCTGTCGTGTCAGATAATCGCAAGTAATATCTTAAAAGTGGCATGTGTTACATTACTAATACAGATGGAGAAGTCCATAGATTATTGTTCAACTATAACTATAAAGATAATTTTTTTTAGCTAAAAAATATTTCTGATAAAAAATCATTCAAGATTTATTTACATTTGAATGCGAATAAAAAAGTGAAAAATGTACATCTATACACACTTATATTCTTAGAGAGACAGCTACATACACGACGATATGTTTAGTGCCTTTATTATCTAAAAATATGAATTAAAAAAAAATTAGAACAATTTTAAATATTTTAAACCTCGTGTTTTATATGATTATTAGGGCAAACATTAATGACAGATTGTAGTTGTGATGGTATCAACCATATTTTTTTCTTTATGTGTATTGTCCTGATGACTACATTTTTTCAATATAAAACATACAATCCCATCTATATATTAAGCATATTTGAATAAGCATCAAATACCATTTACATATTCGTTCACAACTTTTGAAACCGCAACTTAGCTTGCAAATTCCTATATAAACAATATTTATATATTTGCAAACAAAATGAACATTCATTAGAATGGAATTGTTTTTATTAAAGTAATTAACGCCAATTTCATTTAAATAAAATTTATTTATTTAAAATAAACTGAAAACTATTTTTATTAAAAACACAAGAACTACCACAAAAATTGGCTAAAATACAGAGGCTAATTCCAATTAAATGAATAAAGCCTAGTGTACAGAATTACACTGTGTGTAATTTTTTAAGTCGTGGCAAAATAACCATAAACGAACACCACTACGTGATAAAAGACTAAAAAAAAGACCCGTGTCTCCCAATTTTTCCCAAAGTCATGTACTTTTTTTTATGGGCCGCCAAAGATTTGGGGCCTCGGTATAATTTTCGCAAAAAAGTGATCATTTTCTCGGGCTCATATCTTGCAAACCGTTCTGAATTTCGATTTACTCTCTGAGGCAAACTTGTAGCTCTTGTCATAAAGAACAAAAATTGCGAACATATAAAATCAAAAAAACTTCACCTTCCAGATAAAAATCGCAAAAAACTTAAAAAAATTCGATTTTTTACCTTTTTCTCTTGTTCAGGTCTATAGGTAGCAAACCGTTCAAAATTCGAGGAAACAATCAACTACAAAAATTTACCTAAGATCTCAATAAACAAATTTCTACAACATATAAACTTCCTTATGTTGTAACACCTTATATAACTTTCACCGCTGCACTTTTTTCACTTTTGCGGCTACCTAAGCGCTACCTAAACGGTGTTCAGAATTATTCCCAGGAAGTTTGTTCTTTATGACAAGAGCTACAAGTTTGCCTCAGAGAGTAAATCGAAATTCGGAACGGTTTGCAAGATATGAGCCCGAGAAAATGATCACTTTTTTGCGAAAATGATACCGAGGCCCCAAATCTTTGGTGGCCCATAAAAAAAGTGCATGACTTTGGGAAAAATTGGGAGACACGGGTCTTTTTTTTAGTCTTTTATCAGGTAGTGGTGTCCGTATATGGTTATTTTTTTTCGTGTTGCACTGTGTTATTATTTACTAACTGTTGTGGCACGCATTTGCATTCGATGGTTTTTATGGTTTAACGTGGTATGAAACAAAAAAAGCGTTGTTATAAAACCAAAAACAATTCTGTGAAAAAGTAAAGTTTTAACCACGTATGAAGTTGAGTTTTTTAAAATTATTTTTAAATAATTTCTGTCTGATTTGGTGCGCTGATGAAGAAATAAAAATGATGGAAAAGACGCATGACCCAGCAATTTCTCACATTTTAATTGTAAATATTTTAATATTTTAATAATAAATATTTTTTGGTTCTTTGTTGCAGGTTAAGCTGTCTTTATGCAGAAGTCCGTCTGACTGTAGACTTATGTTCAAGTTCATATCAACTAACAAATGAACGCTTTCTCTAGGACATAAAAAAGATGAAGAAGCGATAGCAACGAATATTAATAAGAAAAGTGCTTACGGTGTGTCACTTCATATAGAAGATCAAAATTTCTTCAGAGAAAAAGTAATGAATAAACTTTACAGAGTAATTAACAGACATTTGGGCATTTGAGTAAACCGACTTTGTAGCAGAAACGTAATCACTGCTTTTTTTTATTTGCTTCTTTTAAATTTTATTTAAACTTTTATCGATATTTCCGTACTCATCGAGTACCATCTTCAGGATATTTGTTTATTTTATACGAATTGAAAAATATGACATTATTTTAAATATATATTAATGAATTCAAGAATACATTTCTATAGTATTAAGCACATTAAATGAACTTGAAAAGAAGTGTTATACCCATCCTTGTTATTTATTAAACAGTAGATGCGTATTTCAAGATCAATAAATCGTTATTAAATCATATAAAATCGATCATCAAAAATATAATATTCCGAATTCGAGATAATGATCTGTTAATTATTAAATTATTTTTGGTTCATTTGTTTGAGAAACAAAATTCATAAGACTTGTGTGGAGACATTGTGAATGCTCTGTTAATAAAAATATATATTTTTTAAATATTTATCAAATTCGTTATTGGAGATATTCTCCAAAATAACCATTTTAATATTATATTGTTTGTTGTTGGCTTAGCTAGGTATATGCCTGCATTTTATTGGCGCTAACCAAATCATCAGTACCCTTTTAGCCAAATCATGATTGAAAGCATTCAAAGCTCGTATACTTATGCCACAGACTACAAACACTATATGAGAATTCAAACAGAACTCAATCATATTTTTCTATTTGTAATAAAATAAAAAAAAACACAAAAGTATAATAGCTTTAGAAAGCTTTTGTACAAACACAACACAACAAACAATTATAATTGACTTGCATCTTTTTGTTTTTTCTTTTTTGCTTTCAATCATGATTTGGCTAAAAGGGTACTGATGATTTGGTTAGCGCCAATGAAATGCAGGCATATACCTAGCTAAGCCAACAACAAACAATATAATATATTTTTTAAAGTTTAAAGCATGATTTTATTGAGCACTAAAAATTAAACAATGTGGCACCAGAGTGATGTCATAATTTGAGTTGGTTGCCATTCTCGCAGATGGTGCCCAATTGTACTGTGCTTTGACATTTATGATGCAGATATATAGAGAATTAGTTAACAATAGGCCATAAAGCGATAAAAAATTTCAGTTGACGATATCGTATCAAAAATCATAATAAGCCCATTTCCACTTAAGTAATTCTGTTCACAAAAAAATTTATTTCTGGGGCGCAGAGAAACCGCACGAAGCGCGTTAAGAGTAATTGCATCTCCTCAAAGTGACTAACCGTAAATGGTGAACGTCACATAGAAATCGCCGATTTGGAGCTAGTAAAAAGAGCGCAATTACCCATAAACTCATAGAATCGCTATTTAGGCGAAATAATTTTTTCCAATCAATTTTACACTGACAAAAAAAATTATTATGCAAACAGAGCAACTTTGTATAATAATCACACTGAATTAAATTTGTCACGATATAATTAGTTACTTTTCTATTCCACATTTGTCAATTATCAAACTACGTTGTAGAATAAAATAAGACATATATTTTTTGAAGAAGACGTGTTGCATGATAGATATTGTCAATAGTTGTTAAGCTTGTTGCATCTTTCATACGCAATGATTTATGGAAAAAGGGTGGGGGTTCGTAATTGTATATATGCACTTTCAGTTTAGTTGCAAAAAGCTGTCCACGCATTTTGGATAAATCGCTGGATAAATAAAATAAAAAATTACTAATTTTTGTTGTTGGCTTAGCTAAGTATATTCTTGCATTTCATTGACGCTAACCAAATCATCAGTAGTCCTCAGCCAAATCATATTTGAAAAGCATATTAAATGTTTTTGTTTGTTGTGGCTTTAGATGTTCATATGTCAATATTTCATTGGTCGCTAAATTTTACCTAAATAAACCTGCCTTGCAAAAAATTTTAGTTTTTGCATACAGAAATAAAGCCTGGACATTTTTCTTTTAAATTGTGTCCTGAAAAGTGAAAAAATCCTGGTTTTTGCCAAAGTTGTGAAAAAAATTAAAAAAAAACCGATTTTTGGGAAAAATTCGACTTGAGCGACCTCTAAAACTTTTCCGAAAATTCTGAAAAAAATCTCAAAAATACTTCAACCCATACCCTTTCAAATTATGCTTGATCATCCATTAAAATAAAAAAAATTTTGGGACAACCTAATATATACATACATAATGTCCATAAAAATTAAATTCATTAACAGTCGTATACTTGTTAATTTTCATTAATATCAAACCTTAAATGGTATTGATTATTATAAATTATTTTCAATATTATTATTACTATTTTTTTGTATAAAACGCTTTACGTTGAGTAGTGAGAAAGTTAAATAAGAAATTTAGAAAAAAAACTAAGTATATATACCTTTTTCAAATTACAGCATCATTTACAGTAATACGTAAGTATTTTCCATCCAGAGATTGGGCTAGCCTGCCGAAGATTGGACGCATGAGACAAGACATGCATGTTACACTTAATCAAAATCTTTTAACAATCTCTGAATGGGGCAAGCGAGAAGAGCTGAATTTAATGCATGTAAAATCCGGTGTTGTATGTTTATCCATTAACATGGTATCTACCATATTGCTCCATCTTTGATTATGGGTGATATACATATTGTATATACATATTGAAGCTCTTGATGTTCTGGCCATACAAATCCAGTACGATAACCGTAGAACTGAATACATTTGCATCCATTTCATAGAGCTCAAAAACCTACACTTGTTCTGAAGTGGAATACAGTTCTCTTGCATGGGACGGTGCTTTGGAATCTATTTGGAAGCTGCTCGACCACATAAAGGAGAAGGCAGAACAGCTCATCGATGATGGTATGGCATCTAATTCTATTTCCTCACTGGAGAATCAGTGCATTCTAGTGTTTGTTTCGCTGTTCCTTCGTTATTTAAGTGTTCAGTAAATCAGAAATATTGCTTCCGAAGTCCGCTCTTTTTTACGAACAGCTTGTTTTTTCTCGAGAGCAAATCTTTTACAATTGATTAAAGATTAAATCTCTTCTTTGTATAAATAATCTCTATGGGAAGTAATCTCCCTGCAGAGGTCTTTGATGTTTCTTTCAATATGGAACAGCTCAAAATATATATTTTTTACGTAGTACGTACAAAATAATCAACTGTAAAAAAATTACACTGTCTGTAATTTTTTAAGTCGTGGCAAAATAACCATTTACGGACACCACTACGTGATAAAAGACTAAAAAAACCCGTGTCTTCCAATTTTTCCCAACGTCATGCACTTTTTTTATGGGCCGCCAAAGATTTGGGCCTCGGTATCATTTTCGCAAAAAATTCGATTTTTTTACCTTTTTCTCTTGTTCAGGTCCATAGGTAGCAAACCGTTCAAAATTCAAGGAAACAATCAACCACAAAAATTTACCTAAGATCTCAATAAACAAATTTCTACAACATATAAACTTCCTGGAAATAATTCTGAACACCGTTTAGGTAGCGCTTAGGTAGCCGCAAAAGTGAAAAAAGTGACGCGGTGAAAGTTATATAAAAAACGGTATGTATATACAAAAACAGAAATAGTTTTATTAATAAATTTAAGTCTCTTTTTTTGTAAATTGGATCCACAAGTGATACATTGAAGGTTTGCATGCAAATTTTATTTGATTTGTAATCCTTAATTGTTTCTGTATCAAAACTTAAATTCACTTGTTAAAAGAAAACAGTTTTAGAATAAAGAAACAAACAAATTTCATATGGTTGTCAAAGGGATTAAAATAAAAGTACATTATATATTAAATTTCGGTTGAAAATAAAATAAATTTTAACACTTTATAGTGAAAAGTAAAAAAAGCTATACAAAATTAAAGACAACAAAATTTTAATATCATTTCAAAGTGCAAAAATGATAATAACTCGAATATTTAATACAGCTTTTTCGTAATTAATTTTATGCAAAAATCTTAATGATTGAGACATGTAATATACATCCATCTTTAAATATTATATCCTTTTAGTTATTTTCTTAATACTTTTATTTTATTTTTACGTAATTGTAAAGAAATTCAAGAAAGCTCATTAGCTAGATCTGCTATTGATATTATAATGAGCTCAAATATAAGAGCTCTCAATTTCACAAAACATTTTAATCCAATAAGAATAAGGATCATGCTTTACAAGACGTACCTGATTCCTATACTACTGTATAGTTATTAATTTTTTAGACTCAGTCAGTCTAGGAAATTTAATGTTTTATTAAATTTATTTTAAATTTATTTATTATTTAAATTGTTTTTAATACGCATTATAGAGTCCCATTTGAAAAGATAATAAAATTGTATAATCTGCCTTGTTTTACGAAATCTGTTAAGCGGTGGTACACATATTTGACAAAATCAAGCCCCTTTTCATCACCACGAAAGCAAAATATTGTCATACTATGACATCAGTGTTGAGTGTCTAAATGCGATTTTATTGTACACCCCTTGCCTTTGAAATAATTTTTCACCAAATCAAAACCAAAACAGGAATACTAATAAAATCACCGGCGAAGGAGCGTGCTAGGATGTACAGAAAAGCGCTGATCCCTACTATTTAATGATTACTGCTATGCTTTTATCACTTACGCAATCCAACAACAGCTGTCACAATGCCACAATAATGTCCATTTGTAAAAATCACGATTTTGATGACTCGTACTGAATAGGGATCGAACTCATGTTCTTAGTCATAAATTGCTTTGAAACCAAAGCCCCAATTGCTTTCATAAACAGCAGCCTCCCGTTTTGGTAATATTTTTTGCTCAACTGCTTCTTTTTAGAAATAACGGCATACCTCGAAATCTGAAACCAATTTGAAGCAACGGAGTGCAGATTACAAGTCAGAATTCCACCAATTTTTATAAGAAACAATTTTTCGTTACTCTAGTCTCAAAATCAACATTAATTTGTAATTTTATTGCTTATGTATAATGCCCCGGTAGAGAATTCCGAAAATTCACAAAGAAGATTTCCTTTGAGACCAATATGGTAAGTGGGTCAACAATTGTTTTTCTTTTACATACATTTTCCTTTATGGCTTTAATATGCTTTTCTTCGAATATATTTTTTCAGGTGGTTTTGGTTATTGGATTATTTTTTTATTGCCCTACCTACATTTTTTGTTATTAAAACTAGAAGTAAGATTAATCAACAGCTTTAAGGCTTTATGGTTACCTTGCTGTAATTTTTAAAATATACAATTCAATTGCAGGTATAATTTTTCTTTTAGATACAGCAATATAAAACATAGATAAAGATTTTTTAAAGGTGGTAATTCAATTTAACTAAGAGAATTCATTTATTTAATGTATGACTACGTAATATGATTTTTTTAGTCTATGGTAAATTTCATTAAGTATATAGTATAGTGGCCGTATGTATAACATTTATTACAACCCATCTAGAAACAGACTTAAATTTTTAAGGTTCCAAAAATAAAATAAACTTCAGTATCTTCATTTGTTTAGCAATTAAGAATGCAAAATTCTCATATTTGTTATTCAATTTAAAAGAAAAAGCATTGCGCTCGTGATCATGCTGAAATAAATTTACATCTATCCCAGTGAAAAATAATGGAAGATTTTTCTAAGGAGTAATATTTTCTAAAATGTCTACTTGTGTATTTTTTCAACTTCCCAGATAGTCAAGAAATTAAATCGAAAAGTACTAAAATAATAAGATATATGTACCTAAAACAGAATATTTTAAAAGTATTTCTTTCTATAAATGAAATAACAAATTGCAAGTCTTTGTGTTTTTTCGTAACAAATAGAAAAAGAATGACAAGATAAATTCATTAAATTGCTTCGTAATTTTGAATTAACGAGTTTCTGGGCAAAAAAATTTGCCTAATGAATTGATATTTTTAAAGAAAAAGAAAACTAACCAAAAAAAAAAGGATTTTTCAAATTCACAAAGTAAAATTTTTTTGCTTCGTATACGTAATATTTTCAACTGAGCCAAAATGTACAGATTACGTATACGCACCAAGTGCCTTTATGAATTCAAATAACAATGTGTTGAGAATGTTTTTAAAAAATTTTTTTGAATAAGGCAACAGCTTTTGTCAGTACGAAGATTTAGATTAAAAACTATTTTAGTTTGTCAAACAACAATTATTTAAAAAATTACAAATAATAACATGCAAATACTAAAGTTTTCACGTGACCTCATATAAAAAAAGCAAACTTAAAAAAATTTACGCAATGACGAGGAATAATTACTTAATTCAAACTAGATTAAAGTATACTCCAACTTAATTACACAAGCTCAAC
Source organism: Germaria angustata (assembly GCA_963681545.1). NCBI lineage: Eukaryota > Metazoa > Arthropoda > Insecta > Diptera > Tachinidae > Germaria > Germaria angustata. Next base: position 34,698,729 of record OY813000.1, on the reverse strand, counting down.
GTTAAATAAATTTAACTATTGATTATAATATCTACTGAAAAAATATAATTATAATAATAATACAAAATAGCAATTTTAGTACATCCCTGAAGAATCTTACCATAACATCATAGTAAAATATTAATAGAATATAATTAATTGTTTAACTATTGGACCTTGAGTTTGAATAATTTACTTGAAATAAAAAAGAAGGTAGAGGAATCTGCAATATTCCCACACTGCCTTTTTTAAATTTGTATCGCTGTCTGTGTGCGACACCAAAAAAAGTTTAATATATATTTTTACTAATTTTTAATTTTTTTCATCCCCGAATATTTACATTTATTAAGTGAATGTTTATATTAATTTTTTAAGACTCAAAGGTTTTTTTTAAATTTGTGTAGAGAAAATATCTTTCAACATTATATATCATTTTCTTCTTGATTAATAATGATATTTGCATTCCAAATAATTAAATTGAATTAATTTTTAAATCATTTTATTCTGTGATTTTATGGTCCGTTATATCACGGAAAAAAATTTAATAAAAATTATTTGAAGTATAAATAAAAATCAATTTCATAGTTGCAATAAAAACCTTTTCATATTTAACTATAATTGATGGAAATATCACTGTTATAAAAGATTTTGCATTATTTTTCTACATATAAAGACAATATTATGTAGTACTTATTACTCAAAAATTACAATCTTTTGATATGATGATAATATTTTTGCAGGAAATTTTACCACGAATTTAAAGATATAATCGTTCCTATTAAACATCGATGAAACAATTGTAAGAGAAAAAGTATTCCTTGTATTTGGGTATGTGAACAATAAATTTATTATAAATTGGATTCCTAGGATCATCTACAGTACGTTAATAACAATAAAATAAATGAGCGATTCGGTGAAATTGGAATAAAGAAAATTATCTGAAATTACTTATCAGTAATTATTATTATTTTTAAATGTAAGAAAAGAATCAAAAAGTCGCACAGTTTAAGAACTGAACTGATATATTTTCATGTTCAGTTGCAGTATATTGTATCTAACGACTTTGTTATTTAATCTTTAGCTATTTACAGAGAAACTATTATACTGTTTTGCCGAAACTAGAATAAATAAATTGTATTAACCGTTTTCTTTTCACGGATCGATAGATACGTATTTCTTAATTCTGTTTAAAAACCAAAGAAACATTTGTAAAAGTCTGGATATCATGTTTGACGAAAATAAGTTTCTCGGAAGCATATTTTTTGCTTATGCAAAAAGTCTAATTAAGCACTTCCCCAAATGTTTTTATTTTTGTTTATTTTACCATCAATTTTTCCCATTTGTAAAAAAGTTTATAAAGCAAATGCCTTTAGCTAAACTGAATTTTTTGTTCGAAGTTGTAACCAGAATAAAAGAGAGCGACTATGCTGAAGGCAACTAACAGAGTTGCAAAACGAAAGTGTTGCACGCAGGCATGCCACAAAAATTTTAAAAATTCTGCTTTCGTATAAGTAAAGTTTGTATGTTCTGCATTTACAATATCTGCCCTTTAAACTACATGAATGATGAATTTTTAAGATGAATTTCATACAAAAATCTTTGCCTGAAAGGTTTGTGGTAAAAAAAGTCAGTATTTTATTTGTAGGGATATAAAGAACCTGTAGCTTAAACATGCACCACCCACACCCACAGTTATGGCATTTATATCAAAACTCGTAAATGTTGATTGAGAAGAGGGTTTTTGGTGTATACTACCTACTACATGAGATACTGTAAAATATTCTGGGTTATTTGTTTCCTAAGAAATAAATATTTTTTTATGTATTTACAATATATGCAGTTGATGTTGGCAAGAATGCCAGGTGATTTATTCTGCACGGAAAAATGAATTTAAAATACATACGTACATATTTATTATGAAGCCAAACTAAAACATACATATTTGAAATAATTTACTAGGTTTTTAGTAAGAAAAAGTTATAAATAGGTAGACGTTAAAAAAATAATAGCATCTCTCACTGGAGATTCAATATATCAAATCTATTTGCCCTCGATTCTTCCCGTTAAGGGCCTTAAAATTTACTTGATTCTCACGATAAAGCGATTTATATATTAAATTTTTATAATGTTGTGTTACTCGTAGTTAAATTGCTCTCGAGCTTTCTAAGTTTATGGACGGGCGGGCAATCAGTCAGTTATTGTCAACGTTATTTTCCTAAAAATATTCGCACTTTCGTGTTCACTATCGACAGCGAATAATTATTTTAAGGCTATTCTGTAAGTCTTCAGAAATGACTAATTGCTGGCAGTAGTCACGTTAACATTAGTCAACATAATGAGGTGAAATCTATTCGATAAATATTTACTTTTAGTTATCCTCGCTCAGTCTACAGAAATGATGAATAAATTTACTTAGTATTGTCACTCTATATAAATTCTAGGAGCTTTTTAGACTATACTAAAATTCACATTAAAAATCAAGTCTTCCGTATTTTATTCAATCCAAAACGTTGCCAAAAGTACGGTGGGTGTTAATTTATTTAACACAGCACGTAATCCTTTACACAAAAATATATTTCTGCTTGAGTTTAAGCAACAACAAAAACTTAAAAAAAAGTTCAAGGAAGGTGAAGTTGGTTCAGGCAGAAATAGTTCTAGACCCGATCCTTTGGCATAAACAATATTCCTTTCTCATTCCTAAAACAGAGTAAATTTAAGAATTTAATGGCCACATGAAATAATTACATTTAGCTTCAGTTTAAAATTAGAAATTAGTTAAAGAGTACTTCAATGGTAACACACCTTTGTTGAGAAATAATATATTTGAAACTATTTTATAAATTTAATGTTTGTTATGGGTTTATCACTTCATATGCCAACAATTCATTAATCGCTAAACCACATCGTCAGTGAACTTTATGCAGCTTGGTATATCGTCATATTAACAGGACCCTTTGGAAACAATTAAATTGTAATTGTTTACTGAGCCAATGAACTCAAACTTATCCATCACTTGGCGAATAGTTGGCTCGTTAGGACGAATTTGGCGAACGTAAAATAGGAAAAGCGCGCAGTACGTTGCCAGAACATAACATCCTTTTTGATAAAACATATTTGTCAATTGCACTATTTTTTTAACGATATATCCATTCATTGTGATTAAAAAATAGACTGAATAAATGAGAGCAAATTTAATTTAAATTTTAACAATATGGCTGCAATAAACTATCAACAAGACCCAATGCTACCGCCTCTTATCTTGCAAGCTCTGTCGATATATTCGTTTAGTAAAAGACATACGCTTTTAACACTGCTCAATTATTGGAAAAAAAGATGTCTATTTAGAAAATATTTTTAAACACATACGAGTAAGTAAGAAATTTGGTGTATTTTACTAGTTACTGCAGTTAAATTACTACATTTTTTATCTTATAACATTAAAGCGAATTCTATATTAGATTTGAACACTATGTGAAGGCAAAAGAAACATTTATATATATCCTCTGTAAAAATAAAGAAAAAATTATAGAGAAACGGAAAGTTTAAGAAAAGAACTAAAGAAAGACATTCTCTTAAATCAAAATTTTGCTTGCAACACGCTGTAAATTTTAAGTACTGCCTTAAGCAAGCATGTGGAAGAAGGTTTTATATCTTCTTATTTTGTAAATTTTTTGGTTCAATTTTAAATAAACATTATTTACTACGTAAGGATGTTATGCCAAAGGTTCAGTAACGCCTTTAACTTAGTAGGTTTGTAGCTTATTGTAGGTTTTGTTTTCCAACAATTTTTTGATTACAACGAAAATAAAAATAAAAAATTAAAGTGATTAATTGCCTCCAGAAACGTAAGGTTGAGATGGCAATCAATTGTGTTCTTTAACTTTTTTACTCAAAATACTTTTATAGCTGAAATTCACCGAAGTGAAGAAAATATACAAAAATAAAAACATCGCAATGGAAAGAAATACTTTGCGTTTAAGCAATATAATAAATTGAAGCAGATTATATGGGTACAGTACAGTACTATCGGAACCAACTTATACTATGGCATTTTTTTTTGCATAAACAATTATATATTTGGTTACATGCAATTTTTGAGGTAAAACATTTTATGAAATTTCATGTAGATATATATATATATATATATATATATATATATATATATATATATATATATATATATATATATATATATGCAAAAAAAGCATATAGTATATATAGTCGAATATCGCATAAGTGTTTTAATTGGATGATGAAAAATCAGTAAACTATAAATTATAATTTAACTTTCATAAGTTTAGGGCACCTTGAAAAATTGCTAGTAGAAAACAATACGATTTGAAATAGTAAAAGTCAAACTAAAATACAAAAAAAGGTTTCGACCACATATTTGCTTTGCCATGTACCATGAGGCGTCCGCCATATTATTTTGATGCCATAATTTGGTTTATATTTTGTAATACAAAATAAAAATTCATTTGGAATATTTATATTGAAAACAACAAAATTAAATTTCTTTTTGTTGTCAATGCAAATAATCAAAAACAATTTTTATTCTGTTTAACAAAAAATTGGCTTATAAAGCTAAGAAATTTCTTCTAACCTTCGTTAAACGAATAATCATTTTACAAAAAGGATTTTTATTTAATTAATAATTTATTTTTCAGGTGTTTTTGCTTAAAAATTTTAAGTTGTGCTACCAGTTTGAAAGTAAGTATTTAGCGAAAATAAAAAGTTTTTTCTTAGTTCGTCTATTAAATTAGAGTTCTGTTTGTTAGCAATTTCTTATCGAGGTGTGTAGTAAGTTCATACTGAACTACAGATATATGTACTAAATAAATCCAAACCTTATACAAAAAAATCTTGCAAAAAAAACCAGTAGAATATATAAAAGAAGATTTTTATAGATAAGGAAGGGAAAGAACTTAACTTACAATAACATTTCAATTATAACCAGCAAACATTTTCAAATGAAGAAAATTTTTCAATAATTATTACGAACACTCCAGTTTTTCTTTAAGTTTATGGAGAACGTGCTACATAATACAGCACGACCGTTCTTTTCTCCATAAAAGTTCATATAGGTTCTATTTCTGAAAATAAAAAAAGGTAGCTTCTTTCCATCACCGATTAAAAGAAAAAATACAACAATAACAATAAAAATAAAAACAACTACTTTCGTTGAGGTCGTCCGAATATAAGAAGTAAATTGTAGTTTTTCTCCTGTACATTCAATACCATCCCTACCATGTTATTACAATTCAATATATAATAACCCAATATAAAATATTATTTACCTTACTTACCCTAAACATTTTGTGGAAGGATCAGAAATCAAATTAGCACTTATATAAAGATAAAATAAAATTAACTGCACAGTCAAATGATTTGTGGAATGAAGGTAACATTATAAGTTTAATAACGAAAATATTATTGCACAAGATGATTTGTAATAATAGTAATAGAATATTTAAATATGTAGAAATTGATGTAATAAAAAAGTCCAAATTACGAGAACTTGAGTGAATATTTCTTGTGTTTTCTATTAATTTTTCTATATGAACTCAGCATACATATATACTTCCCACGATGTAGTCAGGCCTGAAGATCGTGGATAAATTGTCTATATTGACTGTGCAAATATTCACTCAAATTTCATATATAAAATTTAATATTATTGTTAACTGCAAAATTATGCCAATAATAAAAAATGAAATAAACTGATTATTATGTAGACAAGTTAAAAAGTAAAAGTTAAGAGTGAGAGAAGAATAATTGGTGCAACAAAAAGTATTAAGTCAACATCGGCGGGTTTATCTTTGTGAACTTCGTTTAAATAAGATGTAATTAAATTATTTTAGGATCTATTAAACTCAAACACACGCCAGCCATAGAATATCCTTTACACTTTGAAATTTTAAATTATGAGAGTTCAGAAGATTAGAATGTGTGTATAAAAATTAATTGAACAGTCTGAAATAACAATTAGAAATTCTCTAGATGATCATGATATAAACTTGATTGTAGGATATTTTACAAGAAAGCTGTATCAACAATTTTTATATACTCTTTGGGTGCCTTAATTCCAAGATCCGATATGGGGTCCTTTGAAAAGCTAATAGTTTTGCAATTCCGTATGACATTAAAATTTGTTAAATCTAGCTCCTATTGCAACCAGGATATTTAGAACAAAAACCTTTCTCACAGCGCTATAAAAAAGTATTTATTTAAAATATCTTTACACAAAAACTTGAGCCTTAAACATCTTATCTTATAAGAAATTTAATTAGAAAAAATTTCTCGCAATTACAGCTTTTCAATAACCTAAAATTCACAATTTTTATTCTTTCCTCTGTTTTATTAAAATCTTTATTTTCTAAGAAATATATGTACATACATATGTATGTATGTAGTATGTACGTACGTTCTCGACAAAAATTCTAAAACTATCAAAATTTTTGAATCTTGATTTGTATTTCAAATATTGAATGTTAGTTAAAAAAAAATTAATTATATTGTTCAGAAAGTGTTTACAGTAGATATAACTTTCGTCGCATAATCCATAGAATTATATTTCGTGGATATTGATATTACACAAAAAAAAACTTTTTCAAACTAAAAAAAATTTTTAAAAAGTGAGTTTTTTTTTAAGTCAAAGTAAATAGTTAAATTAATACTCCAAGAGAGTTTGTTTAACGCATGCGTTCGTAACTAAAGTTCTTAACTTGTATTGAATTTGAATTTATTTCCTTAATTTTTGTATAGATGACAAAAAATATTTTATTGGTTTCTTATGAGGTGTCTTGAGAAATATTTATAGAAAAAAATTTGTGTAGCTGTGGGCGTGAGAGTCGCTCTTTAGGAAGATCAAACTGAAATGACATGAATCGCACTATGATGTAAGCTATAGATGCTTGATGAGCGATTGTGGAAAAAATTGACAGTTATAGAAGTGTTTGATTTTCCATAACTGGCATGAGTAATGTTAGCTCTGAGGGCCGCTGTTGTTTAGGGCTAATTTGCTTACATATATCCGTTGATGGATAATTTTAAAGAGGTGAATTAAAATACTGAAGTTAACTTAGTGTAAGGTTAAGAAAACTTAAGCACTTTTTTCTTATTACATCAGCAGTATTATTAAAAGTAATTATAATTCTTCAACTCGTTACTTATAGTTTTTCTATTTAACAACTAACAACTTATTTGACGGCAGTTTTTAAATTCCTCAAAAATTTTTTATTGGGTAACGCAATTGAATACATACAGCAAATTAGTTTAATTTAACTGGATTTATTACGTTGTTTGCTTTCACTTTCAATTTTAATTTCTTTCCACAGCGTAAATTTTGTTTAAAAAAATTATCTGCTCTTGTCAGTAAAATGCAACGTAACGAGGTTGCAATTTCCTGCATGTTTTCTAATTAATAGCAAGTAACGTTGTTTTTATTGAATCTTACTTTAAGCTGTTCGTTGTTACAATGGGGGAGTATCTTTTAATCCGCTTTTTGTGTTCTGTTGATAAGGTTCGTAATATTTAACATAAATTTGCAGCGATCGTAGATATTAGAGTGGTTGTAATAATTTTACATTACAGTCAATAATGACACACTGGCTTTATAGCAGCGTTATCAGGCCGATTATGACCTATGCTTCTATAGTGTGGTGGACATCGATGGAATATAAATGCAACATCGAAACAATACAAAAAGTTCAGAGAACCTGCTGTCTTGGTATAAGTGGGGCCTTCGGAACGACATCAACAGGGGCGATGGAAACAATATTATATATCCATCCAATGGAAATTCGTATAAAATAAGAAGCGGCTCTTACAGCAAAACGACTAAAGGTGATGGCTGAGTGGATCGATCAGGAACACGAAGCGCATCATCAACGAATCTTTACGGCCATAGGAGAGTCCATACCGGAAAATGTCGCAAATGACCGTATACCGGAGACTAGACTAGAGACCAACTGTGAAACATTGATCCCCGACATCCATTCCTGGTTGACCGACCCTTGGAACCAGATCCCCATGGGACTTCATTGTTACACGGATGGATCAGGGTCGAGAGGGAAAACGGGACTAGGTGTTTACATAGAAAACACCACGGAACTGTTTTTCCGCCTGCCGGACTATTGCACAGTTTTGAAGGCGGAAGTTTGGGCGATAACGGAGTGTATCAGGGAACTCAATGTAATGGGGAGGTCAGGACTTGTAAATATATTTACAGATAGTCAGATGGCCATCAGAGCAATCTCAGCGGAACGCACTAGATCACGTACAGTTTGGGATTGCAAAAACGCTATTAACAGTTACTCGACACATGGTGAAGTGCGCATCATATGGGTGCCAGGGCACGCGGGGATAACTGGAAATGAGAGGGCAAACTCACTTGCTGTTAGGGCAATAGAGTTAGGTAGTATAAGCTTAGAATGCGCGAAACCTTTCGATGCTGTTAAATCCGAGCTAAAGACTTGGGCACAAAGGGCCCATTCAACTCTCTGGAATAACGGAACCATGGGAATCAATACAAAAATTCTATGGGGAGATCCAGACGAGAGAAGAACGAGGGAGCTGCTAAGACTTAGCAAGCCCGAACTAAGTAGAATAATGGGAGTTGTCACAGGGCACTCTCAACTACTGGCACATCTTAAACGCATGGGAATAGCGGGAGGAGATGAATGTAGAGCATGTGGGGAGGAGAACGAAACATTGGAACACTATTTGTGCCAATGCCCCGCCTTCTCACAAATAAGATCCCGATATCTTGGGGGTGACATCTTATCGGCTTATGATTACGGGGAATATGTTGGAGGAAATTAAGGAACTTTGTGAGTGAAACGGAGTTTCTCTAGACCTTTGGGTCAATATGTCATGGTTAAACCCAAGGGAGCGCACAACAAGCCTTCACTGGCTTAGGTGTATGTCGTACGACATGGGCTATCGCACCCCTCCTGTCAACCTAACCTAACCTAACCTAAATTGGGGAAAAAAGAATATTAAGTAATTATGCATTTAACAAAAATATTATTCAAATCTACAGACATTATTTGTTAAAGCAAATATAATTAGTAGATAAAATATAAAAAAGAAATTTCTTTAACTGATTGTTTTCTTTTCCTCCCTCACATTTTGTTTTCTGTATAACGAAATTATTATTATTTTATTAAGAAATTATTACAATACAATTTTGGATACTATTGAAAAATTTATGCTTATATGAACTTAAACCCAATTATTTTTTATAATATTGTGTTTACTCAATTCGGAGAATAACTTTTGAAATGGAGTTTAGAAAATAGGAGTATCATCGTTTTTGAACCCAACCTTTTTTCATATGGATTCACTCGTTTGATGGTGTGTAACAGGCAAAGAAAGTACACCCAACACCACAATCTTCCCAAATTTTTTTTATCGGCCAATACAAATTTTAATATATCTAACGAAATTGGAAACTACACACTATCGACAAGGCTCTAACGCCTCTCTTATTGACAAATTACTATAGTCACAGAATATATTCATCAAAATTGGCTTTTTTTACTTAAAAAAAATTATTATTTTATGATGGCATACAAATTTTAATTTAAAAGTAAATTTGCAACATATATTCGGTTTTAAAGAAAGTCCTTAAAATTTCTTCTTTAATGTTACTAAAATTATCATTATTTGAAAGAACATTTAAAGAAAATATATATCCAAATCAAAAATTTTTTTAACAGTTTATTATTCGTTTTCTCAGTACAAATAATTAAGCAAACCAATTTAATAAATTAAGAGGAGATATTACCACAATTAATTCCCAATTAAATATTTATTTTATTTACTTTCAGGTGTTACAATTTTATCCAGCTACTAACGCCTTTTTAATACTTTTTATTTAAACTTTTATTCACAAATTATCATCTACCTTATTAAATCATTTTTTTTAAGATTTACAAATAAAGAAATATTTTTGCGGAAAGTTTAAAGATATTTATTTACTTTTGATAATTTAGCCGCTTTAACAATTTTTATCGTAAAGGGCTTCGCTTTTTTTCGTAAAGATTATTTACGAATTTTGTATAATTTCGGAGAATATTCTCGTTAAAAATTTTTTAAAAATTTCAGTCCAAAAAAGTCGATGTCATGAGTAACTGTTTAGCTAAGTTTTTGTTGCATCCTTTTCTGATCTTGTGTACTACAGTTATTATGGGGCTGATGATTTTCCATTCTATATACAAAACATTTGTGCTTAGAGTTTCTTAACCCTATTTTTAATTTAAAGCTTGGAAATCGCAAATTATTATGTCTGGTAGGCAGACATCAGGAATGTACTGAACAAAATTTTATTTTATCTTAATTATAATTTTAAAAATTCGATTTTTTAACACTAGCATGTTAACAAAATTTTTGACAGCTTTGTTAATGTTAACATGCTAATGTTAACATGCAACATAATGTTAAAAAATCGAATTTTTTAAGTTTTTTGCGATTTTTATCTGGAAGGAGAAGTTTTTTTGAGTTTATATGTTCGCAATTTTTGTTCTTTATGACAAGAGCTACAAGTTTGCCTCAGAGAGTAAATCGAAATTCGGAACGGTTTGCAAGATATGAGCCCGAGAAAATGATCACTTTTTTGCAAAAATGATACCGAGGCCCCAAATCTTTGGCGGCCCATAAAAAAAGTGCATTACTTTGGGAAAAATTGGGAGACACGGGTCTTTTTTTTTAGTCTTTTATCACGTAGTGGTGTCCGTATATGGTTATTTTTTTCGTGTTGCACTGTGTTAGTTTAAAGAAAATTTTGCCAGGTTTCTTAATGGTAAACGAATTGCTCTGAAATTCTGATTAAACGAAAATAGTTCTTAACTGAAATGAGATTTTACTTCTTCGTCCCAGAGTATATTTCAAAATTTTTGGTTAAACAAAGCAAAACAACAAAAAAAAAATGGTATTACACAATAAATATTTTGGGAGATAAAAACAGTTCAATTTACTGTGACATACAACAATATCCAATATATTTGTTACCTTCATTTTGTTTTAAATTTAAATTCCATTTTTCTTTATATGCCGGCGATAAAAATATGTGTAACTCTGTTTTTGTATCAAAGTTGTAAACGAGAATCAATTCAAAATGTTGCAAAAAACAACATAACATGAAATCTATTTTACAAACCAAAACTTTTTTAAGCCATTTGCTGCATATAATGGCTTTTTGTTTTTAATATTAACAGCGTATATACAAGCTATTCATTTAGGCAATTTTTAACTATTTATTTCGTCGAAATAGTTAGTTTCTATCTTCTTTTATATTTTTTTTGCTTAATTAGAAAATGTTTTTGTTTCGCGAACTGAAAAGCTTTATTTTTTTATTTCTATTGAAGCATTAAAAACAAGATTGAAGTACAATTGTACTATATTATAAAATTAATATATTTGTATCAGCAAATTTGACAGATTTTGCCTTATCAATATGGCAGATATAAGCTGTGAAATTTCAAAAGTCCTTCTTGGAAGATGCGAACATAATCTATGATTTCAGATACTAGCTCTATAATTTCTTCAGAAGCCAAGTTAGTGCTTTGGAATGCATTCATCCTTAGCTATGTTTAGATGTAATATGCTGACAGTATTAACTTCACTATTATGATTTTTTGTTGCTGTAACCCTCAGGCAACATACAATAACACGAGGTTACAAAAGGATAGATTTTGTACTTTTTGATACTGAAATCATGTATTTTAACATCTGTTTTGCTGGTGACCTTATTTAGGATTTTTGCACCATTGCGAAACAACAGTTATTGAAACAAAGCAGTTTCCTCAAAATGCGTTGGTAGTCGCATCGCAACAAATATTTTATTAATTTTAAAAAGTTTTAAATGTTGGGTTTTTTTTAATACCAAATAAAAGAGTGCAGATTCGAGCAAAAATCTGCTTTAGTTGTGATGTTGAGTTCGTGCACATTTTGATACAATTACAGTCGAACTTCCACAACTCGAACTTCTCTAACTCGAATTTTCTCTAAGTCGAACTAGTTTGTTGGCAGTAGCGTTAGAAAAACAAATTACATACAATTTTGCTTCCGTAACTCGAACTTCCATAAGTCGAAGTTCTCCATAACTCGAACAAAAAACATACACATGAATTCTATAACTCGAAGAATTATGCTTGTTTAAATGGTTTTTTGTTTTAGTTATGGTTTGTTTGTTTTACTCTCTTTTGTTGTTTGAGCTGGTTTGTATATTTTACATGCTATTTTGTGAATTTTTTGCGGGGAATTACAAATTTGTTTGCGTAAGTTAAGTATCAGTTCTATGCATAATTCGGGCTAGATGATAAATGTTGAAATCGATTTTTTTATTATTATGGCAACAACTGATGAGCACTACAAAGCTTTAAGTACATGAGATATATTTTTTACTGAAAATAATAACAAAAGTTAAAATGTCAGTTACTTATTTCAGAATATTTTACTTAACTGTAATTTTGTAATTACATGCATACATACTTATGTATATGAATACATATGTATACTTGTTATTTTAATATCTCAACTATTTAGTTTTCCATTAGAGGCTATTTTAAATAAAAATACATGATGCAAAAACCTCTTATTCTATTTTGACAAAAAATTCTGTAACTCGAAGTCTCCGTAAGTCGAAGTGTTTTTTGGGATAATGGTGATTCGAGTTATGGAAGTTCGACTGTATTTACATATTATTACAATGTAAGCTTTGACAGTATATGCTGTAAATTTAAATCCTTTCTTTTACATTGTCACGTATCGTTTATGTATAAAAAAGGATGTTTCATACAAACACCTACATTACCAATGACTATTTAAATGAGATGCTGAAAATTTTTCATTTTTGTTTGAAAAAATCTCATGGTTATTTAGATACAAATCATCAGTTTGTATAGGACTTTAAGGTAGAAAACTTAAATTTTTTTTATCACAACACATTGTAAATTTAACATCATGTTATTTACCACAGTGCTATATTATTAATTACAGCGGTGCTAGATCTTAAACAAAGTTCAAATAAAATATATCATAACGTACAAATATACAGTTTTAATTTATGTCGTAATATATATATATATATATATATATATATATATATATATATATATATATATATATATATATATATATATATATATATTTCGTTTAATGTTTGGTAGACGACACATATTATGGGGTCATTTGCTATAAAGTGATGATCATAAAAATATATTTTTTAACAAGCATGGTTTTATTTTTATGTTTGAATAGTAAAATGATCATAAAGCGAGGCGCCTCAGGAATCAAAAACTATATTTAAATTGTAGTGATACGTGGAAAGCATTCAACATATTTGATGTCAACTTTTACAAATTTCATTAAGAGCAATTGAAAATTTTGCATGTATACGCTTGTATAGGGCGCACGATTCATTGTGTATTGCCACAATTTCCAAGAAGAAACCTTGAGTAAAATCATTTTATATGACATTGAATAACACATAGAAGAGACATTATCATTTATAGCTTTTAAATAACAATCTAACATTAAACAAATTACATGTATAATTTTTTTGACCTACAAACTTTATTTGGATACTATTTGGACTTTTAAGCTGTTGAATATCTCTTTCTAACATAAATCCATTTATAACACCCACCGCAAACGTAATGAAATTTTTTCTAGCCATACCGCAGAAAATTCTATACGGACTGTAACACTATCTCAAGCCACATTTAACCTACACATGCACATTAATTTTATTATGACAATTTATGATTTGGCATGTAGGTTTAGGTAAATCATGGTGCCCAAAATATGAGGAAAATGTTTTATTGCTCGATTTGTTTATTAAGAACATAAATAACGAATTAAATCTCTTATCTTTCTGTTTGCGTTAAGGTTAATTTAAGATGAATTAGTTTTATGATTGAAAATATTGCAACTAAGCCTTCTTTGGAGAATAAAACGTAACTTTCATAGAATAAGCTTAATGTTCCATACAACTGTCCTTACACCAAATCGCCAAAATATTTGTTCAGGAGATTATTTTACTTTAAGGAGAATTGGAAATACCAACTGTGTGCAGCTGCCAAAAGGACATCCAACTTTAAGCAAATTGCAACCTGTTCAAAAAAAAAAAAAATGGCAAATTCTTCTGTATAATAATTATATTGGCAGCAACATGCTAATTGCTATAGTCCTTCCAATAAAAATAATCTTCAGTATGATAATTCCACTCTGCTTCTTGATATCTAGACATCTACCACATCGGACATTGAAGGCAGGCTCAAGTTTTGTCTTAAGTTCATTGGAAGGAAGTTTAACTATTTTTAAGGTGTTTTTAAATTATAATTGGCAGATTGCGCCCTCGTTACTGCGTATCACTATGCCTTGTGCAATTAACTCCTCTATCGATGTGCTCATCTCAATAACAGGTAGTGCCTACCAATTGAAAAAAAATACCTGCCCTGTGGCTTCTAAGGACATTTGCAGTCTAATGTCTTTACTGGGCGCTTATGCCGCGCACTATATTCGATTAATTTGCATTTTTTCAACAGAACGTCGCGGTTACTTGCTTTGCTGATTGTTCATGGTGATGCTTCATTGTTGTCAACACTTATTATTGATTTAATAGAAGAATATGTGATCAATCTTTCAATAAAAAGTTTTGAAATGGTTATCAAAGAGCCGGGCAGAGCAGCAAACGAAAGATTATTTTTTGAATGAAAGATAAAAATATTTCTGCAATGGATTGTAATATTTTGAACGCATTATTTTACCTAAAATATATGAAATTATAATAAATTAATAATAACTACTTCAATAAACTAAAAAAATGTAAATGAATTAAAATTTGGAGGAGTTCTTTGTGAATTAAAATTTGTTTAATGCATTCATATCCAAATTTTTTAATGCAGAAACAAAATCCAAATATTATTTTTTTTTTGTATTTTATCAAATTTTTTATTCGAGATATTCTCCAAAATAACTATTTAATATTTTATTGTTTGTTGTTGGCTTAGCTGAGTATATGCCGGCATTTCATTGGCGTTAACCAAATCATCAGTACCCTTTAGCCACATCCTGATTGAAAAGCATTCAAGCTCGTATACTTATACCAAAGTCTACAAATACTATATGAGAATCCAAAGAAAACTCAATTATATGTTTTTTATTTGTAATCAACAAAATATATAAGTAAAATAAGTGCGTTACGCAGTGAAAACAAATTTAAATTTCCTTTCAAGAATTACCCAAAACGATCCGTAAGTGAATTTTTCGGCTTCTAGATTCCAATTGAAAATAATTTAATTTCAATTAGGGATTACACGTATTTCTACAAATTTATAAAAGTCGTTTTTATAAAAAAGTACTTATTTCTTTATATATAAAATTATTAAAGTTATTGTACTACAATATATCATGAGTGCAGATAATAAGCAAGAACTTTCGCATTTACGTGAATGCAATACATGTTTCATATCAGAACTTAGCACCTGGAAAACAAAGTTCAAAACGAAACTTTTATATTTTTTTTATATTTTTGCTGTTGTTTATTAAACTCATTTAAAAGGTACATATCTGCCGTTGTTTGTTTTGAATCTTAAACTTGCTAAAGCTCAGTAGTACGTAAAATTTTCTTGTTTTCGTATATTTCTTTATTGAGAGATTCATACTGTAAGACTTTTATCTCAACGTAGCGTGGGATTCAGTGAGTACAAAAGATTTTCTTCTGAATCTTTATAAATTATTTTTTACCAACAAGGATTGCTTTTTATTAGTTCTAATAGATATATAAATTTTTCACTACTTTTGTTACAGATTTTAACTTTTTCCTAGAAGTTCGTTAAAAGAAATGGCAAAAGAAAATTTTAAAATGTTAGGAAGTTTTGTTACAAATTATCTGTTTGCCAAACAAATTTAATTTTAGTTCCTATACCCGTGTTTGTTGAAATAAAAAAGCATCTTCGATTAAGTTCGTGTGTATTGAAAATGTGGACGCGTGCAAAGGTAATGAATGAATAATTGCAACTTTTAAAACTTTTACAAACATGGCAATGAAAAACAACTTTGCCAAAACTTTAATGTTTCCAACTATGTTATACCTTGTTGCCAACAGAAAACCATTTGGCAAATACATAATGAAAGAACTTTGATTATTTCTCACATCAATGAAGTGCAAGACCACATATTCTTATGGTTTTTAGTAGCAATTAGGATGTATATGTTTTGTGAGTCCCAGGACTCTTGTCAATTCAGAAATTATCTATAGTAGCTTTTTATTTCACTTTGTGCATTCTTTCCAAGTACCTAAATTCTGAAATATAAACTTTTATTTCAACCTTTTGTGAGGGACACTAATTTAAATTGATTTGTCTATTGTTTTAATGGTTTATTGTGTACTTTCAACCGATTTTCATACTTATTTGACAGGTTTACTTTTCTTGATTGGAAATTTCCCAGCAAAAATTAATTTATTTTATATTTAATTTATTTTACCATTCAGCTAAATAATGAAATTTCCTTGTGATGTGTAGTGCAATCAATTTTTAGGTGGAAAGCATTTCGATTCGCTCTGGGTGGAAAAGCTTTTATTAAAAAAATAAGGCTGAGTAAGCAAATTGAGACGCTGTCACAGTGACAAAATAAAATTAATAAATTTAATATTGAAAATTCATTATTTGGGATATTCTCCCCAACTAATCGTTAGAAACAATTAGAGCTTTTTCAAAATGCATACAAAAATCAAAAGTTTGTTGTGGCTTTAGCTCTTCATATGCCGACATTTCATTGGTTTTAGCAACCAATGAAATGTCGGCATATGAAGAGCTAAAGCCACAACAAACTTTTGATTAATAAATTTAAATAAACTACATATAAATTCTGATTGTATTTCAGTATTATGGAATTGACCTTCTCCTTTGGTACTTTTATCTATATCCCGTCTTTCTCTACTTTTGGTTTTTTTTTAGCTCAAACCAATAAATTTGGACTTATTTGATAACACATATTTGTTTACCTTCTTAGATGTAAATTTAAGATTTTATCTTTTTACCTAAATAAACAGTTTGATAACGAACGGACCCATAAATTTTCCTTTAACAGTTCAGCATAGTTTTTTGCAAAGGCTAATTTAAGTCGAATACGTGCCGAAATTGTGGCAAAAGCATTACATAATACGTGGAATTAATATACAGTAAGTATAACATAAGCACACATGTTAAATTCCAATTAGAATTAGGAATTGATGCAATTGGTTTATATTTTCTAATTCATCAAACAATTACAGTTAGTTCAACTAATTCCCATTAGATAATTGAAATTTTTATTCCAATGGTAAAACTAATTGCAATTACTTGCCATTAGCAAAAAAATTGGTTTACCTTTACAATTAGAAAATCTAATTGAGTTCTGCTAATGCAATTAGATATTCAATTAGCTCGAATTAAAATCAATTATTTTGATATACATATATGGTATTTTTAGTAAATCAGATTACATTTTTGCAGAAGAAAGTACTGCTTCATTGCCAAATTGACAAAGGAGGGTGAAAGTCTGCATTTTATTTCGGGCTTAATAGAAATTTCCATACAAAAAACCGTACTGCAATATAATTCGTCAAATTAAACCATTAAAATGTGCAAAGTCCTTGTCGCATTTGGCAAATATTCCTAAACTCGTTCTATTGAAGATGTCATTGATTTCGTAAGAATATAGTATGTAGGTGATGCATAAGGCTGTTATATTTTTTACCAGCTAAAACTATAACAATTACATATGTATGTATATTGGCGACAAATCTTTAAGTAAGTAAAAGTTCCTAATAATGGATACATGCTTCACATGTATGTGCTTCATGTTGTATTATTCACTTTTATAATATTATTCGAAAAAGTATATATAAGATGGGTGACTTAGTACGAAGCAAAATAAGTTTGCAATATTTAAGTGAAGCCACTAAAAAAATTTCGACGAAAGAATGCATGCATTATAGCAAAGTCCTAAAGACATTTCTCAAGTAAATTTATAAGTATGTATTGCTCTATTTACCTTTGAACCGAATCTTTTTACCATAAATTGAAGTAGAAAAATATTAAAATATCAGTTGATAGCAGCCAGAATTTTGAAGCAACATCTGTTGAATGGGCTATAATTTATTGTGTCTACTTTTCCAAATTACGCTGGACGGTCATAGCGTTCAACAACACAAGCAAATGACAAAATTGTTTTATGAAATTGGTTGTTCTGTTCGGGAAATGCTCCATACGCTTCGCTCATTTTAATGTCATCACAAAAGTTCTACCGAGAGAACTATACATAGTGCAGTGTGTAAATTTTAGAAAATTGATTCAGTAAACAATGAACCAATATCTGTACGATGAGGAAACGCATCGTTTGCGGAAAACATCGCAACTGTCCATGAGGATTTGCAGGAGAATCCGACGCAGTTGGTTTCACGTCGCGCACAAGAACTCACAAACTTCAACTGACCCAGGAACTAAAAATAAAACACGATAGAAAACTACGTGTGTTTGCTGACTGGAGCTTGGAACAGTTGAAAACTAACGTTAAGTTTCATTAAAAACCCTCATCAGGAATGAAACTCATTTGTGAGAACATTAACGGTTTGTCAAATTTTGTACGATAAAAGTCCACACGAGATCCAAGAGCATTTAATGCATCCCTAAAAAGTTATTATTTAATGTTGGCTGGTTGCTCACTCGGTTCATATTACCTTTAGAACGAAGTTGGCTAGTTCATCACTGTCAACGGTCGAAGAGTCATGCCACATTCAACATTCTGCACGAGCGATTTAAGAGCATGGACATATCATATAGAGGTGATGTGAACTGCCCGTCCAGATTGTGCGATTTAACTCAATTAGACTGTTTTTTGTGCCATAAACAGGGAATATTGGACATTTCTGATGCGCTGGGGATATTTACACAATATTATTTTTCATACACAATGGCATTATTAGGCCTTTTAAATTAATAAAAAAAATTTAATAATATATTACGCACACTTTGTTCTATTTAAATTAAAATGGAGAAAGCTCTTAAGTGTATATTTACAGCAATATTACATCCCTGATTTTTTTCTACTTTTACTTTTATTTTTATGCTTAATAGCTTATCATATCTACCGGAAATAAAAGTTTACATATTGCTTACTTAAGTGGGAAGAAGATTTGTTATTATTAAATGACCATGACCATATGTCTGAGTGTGGTGGAAAAAGATTTAGGGTGCCATTCCATTTCTCTGGCAATATGCGAAAAGTTTGTATAAGTATGAACTTTATTGACATATTAAGGATGTAGGACCTTTTCAAAATATATATGTATGTATATGACATATCAAATTGTTTTCTTCTAACAGTTTTTCATACTAATTTGTTTATTTTATTGTTTTCCTTTTGCATAGACCTTGCTACAAGGCCAACGGAAAGTAGTCTTTTACAATATTATTAAGTCGCAGAGGTTGATAGATAAGATTAAAGATAAGTAAAATGGTAAATATTGATTTATACATTAGTTTTGGACAAATTTATTTATTCGTATACATTTTTTTCACGAACATTTTCTGCAAATCGTTTGAAAAATATTTTCCAGAAAAATAAAGTGGTCATGTAAAACAAGATACAAAAACAAATTTGAATAACAAAAGCATGTGAAATTAAAAAAAAAATGTATTCTATTAACCCTATTGACAGAAATTATTTATGATTTTTTAAAGCAATTTTGTCATTATAAAATGTAATAAAAATTTGTTTGATTTTCTAATAAAATTGTGTTTTTGTGGATATCTACATACATATTTCTAAAGTTTATCTATTGTGACCACTTTTGAAATAATATCGCTGAAATATGCATTTTGTGATATTCCAATATATTATAATATATAGTTTATTATTCACAATACCACAAGTTGTTAGAAACTATATACCGCAACAACGCTAATGGCAACAGAAGAAGTTACAAAAATATGATCCTTATCATTTTGAAGGTTAAGGTTTTGCTTTATTATGAACTAGTATTATGTTCTGATCCTCAAGGGGATCAATGTCTACTGATTAAGCTGGCTGAGCTGGAGAGCTTTGGATTTTAGTTTAAGTTTTTGTCCAGACTATTCAAGCATGAGTTCTTATTCGTGATTCTGTCAATAATTAACTCAAACTCTTTCAGCTGCCGCAGAGCCCTATACCATAACATGTCCCTTTCAATCTTAGATAGGTTGCTCGCAAATATTTTAGGTCTTGTTGATTAATTGGTATCCCCTATAGCTACATATACTTATATATCCTTCCATTTGCAAATTTAAATCGAGATTTATTAAGATTACAGTGTGAGAAGGAAATTTTTTAAAAATTTCAAACAAGTTGTTTATAATATTTTGGATGGTAGATGCTAATGCTTCTTTTGATGACCTCAAGAATTATTATTAAAAAAGATTTTGAAAGCTTGTTTGTTTCTAAAGTCCTAACACTCTTCATATATTAGTCCTATTGAGAATCTGTTTAATATAATAATCAAGCTTGAGGTCTTATTTTTTGTTAAATAATTTTATTCAAAAAACTGTCGATATTTCGATACTCATTGAGTATCATCTTCAGGATAATTCTCGTTTTTTATTAATTTGTTTATTTTAAAAAAAGAGAATTGTCCTGAAGATGATACTCAATGAGTATCGAAATATCGACAGTTTTTTTAATAAAATTATTTAACAAAAAATAAGACTTCAAACTTGATTATTATATTAAACAAATTATAAAGAAAAGGTCAAAAAATATAGTTATACTATTGAGAATCTATATACGAATGGTAGTGAGCTCCAAATACATAATAACTTCAATATCTATACAAAAATTAAACTTTACGAGGTATTGGACCGTGTTTCGGTACATTGTATTTATTGCGACATTAGAAGTATTCCCAACGGTCCAGTGGAGTCATGAAAAAAAAAATTATCCTAAAAAGTATCTAATATTAAAATTTATTTTTTCAAGGTTACTTGCAACTAATCATTTCAACAAATTTTGTTTGTTGTTATACTGATATTTCACTGGTGCTACCTACATTATCAGTGTACTTCAATTGGTTTATATTTTTTTAAGTCTTATGTTTATATAAGAGACAACATTTAAAATATGAGAATTCAGCTATTAATAAAAATAAAAATAACAATATATATATATATATATATATATATATATATATATATATATATATATATATATATATATATATATATATATACATAGCGTGTATAGTGCAAAAAACAATGTATTATCGATATGAATTTATTTAAGCACGCTTTGGTTATTGAGGTCTGATCTATAATATTCAACCATTAGAAAAAATTTAGTGAAGATAAAAAAAGTATTTTTTGCCTTCTAGATCATTCATATGATACTTTGATTAACGTGCCGTGCAGTTCGAATAGCATATCTGAAACTAAATTTTAAATTCGTTATATTTTTTATTAAACAAAAAATCACCTTTACTTAGATCAAACCAATAATGATAAAAGCACGATAATGATAGTTTTTCTTAAATCAAGAATAGAGCGGTTAAATTCCGATTCTTAACTGATTGGAGCCAAACACCAAAAAAAAAATGTTAAAAAAATATTAACCTGATGTAATCCAAAATGGTGTTGGAGTAGATTCTTATCTTATAATCCGATACAATTCAGGATGATTTTTTCCATTTCAATCCTTGAACGTTCTTGATTTAACACGTTTTTAATACATAAATTTGTATATCATTTTTTACTTGTGTATATTTTAATTTAAATTTTTTATTTTTGGTTTGATTTTGGTCTTGAGGCCATGTCTTCTCATTCATCACCGCTTCTTTATAGGCAGAAGCATTCACTACTTCAGACATTACAGCACCGATATCAAAAAATCAACTTGGTCTCAAAATTCAAAGATCTAGAACTAAGTATTCGTACTTAACTTATCAGAAACGATTTTAATACAAAGTAGTACGAAAGAGCATAAATTTAGAGCGACTTCGTTCCTTCAGTATAGACTTTCTTTTTATCCCTAACACGGATTGGAGCTCATTACCTCGTAGTTTTAATAGAATTTTATATTGAAATATATATTTTTTATCAATTTCCTGTCTACCCTCCATTTATGCATAAAACATATGAACTTTAATTTTAACTTTAATTTTTAATTTTTTAATTTTAAACTTAAATCTGCCCTAAAATTAATCAATAACGTGTAAATTTACTGCTCTAACTTTCTTAACTACGTTGAAAAAGTTTGTTGATTTCTTCTCCTTTTATTGGATTTTTCACTATTGACATTGTTTTGTACATTATAATTTTTTCACATCTTTTTTCCTCTGGTTGACTTTTTTATTTATGGAGGGCATATTTGAAGAAATTCGATTAGATATTTATTTTTTCCTTAGAATATTGCACTTTAATAAAAGGTTTGTTGTAAGAGTTTTGTTTTGCTCTGTTTGTAAAATCCCATTAGAACTTTCTAAGTATTTGTTTATTTAGTTCTTAACCCAAAATAAATATGACCTAAGCTTTTCAACATATTTTATATTATAATATGTTATTGTTTGTTGTTGGCTTAGCTAGGTATATGCCTGCATTTCATTGGCGCTAACCAAATCATCAGTACCCTTTTAGCCAAATCATGATTGAAAGCATTCAAAGCTCGTATACTTATGCAAACAATTACAAATATATATGAGAATTCTATCAGAACTCTATCATATTTTACTATTTGTAATCAACAAAAGCAAAAGTATAAATAGCTATAGAAGCTTTTGTACAATCACAACACAACAAACAATTATAATTGACTTGCGTCCTTTTGTTTTTTCTTTTTACGCCTTTATACAATTAATCGCCCGTTGGGTGATAATGAAAGTATTTATAAGGCAATGAAAAAACAAAATTTATAATAACAATATTTATCAAATTTGTTATTCGAGATATTCTCGAGATATTCTCGAATAACAAATTTGATAAATATTGTTATTATAAA
Organism: Germaria angustata; assembly: GCA_963681545.1. Lineage (NCBI taxonomy): Eukaryota > Metazoa > Arthropoda > Insecta > Diptera > Tachinidae > Germaria > Germaria angustata. Next base: position 34,675,737 of record OY813000.1, on the reverse strand, counting down.
TTTTGTTTTTTCATTGCCTTATAAATACTTTCATTATCACCCAACGGGCGATTAATTGTATAAAGGCGTAAAAAGAAAAAACAAAAGGACGCAAGTCAATTATAATTGTTTGTTGTGTTGTGATTGTACAAAAGCTTCTATAGCTATTTATACTTTTGCTTTTGTTGATTACAAATAGTAAAATATGATAGAGTTCTGATAGAATTCTCATATATATTTGTAATTGTTTGCATAAGTATACGAGCTTTGAATGCTTTCAATCATGATTTGGCTAAAAGGGTACTGATGATTTGGTTAGCGCCAATGAAATGCAGGCATATACCTAGCTAAGCCAACAACAAACAATAACATATTAAAATAGTTATTTTGGAGAATATCTCGAATAACAAATTTGATAAATATTATTTTATATTATATTAAAAATAAAGTTATATAGTACGAACAAATTGTGTTATATAAACACTTCGTATAAATGTGGGAAATATGCTATAAGGCACCATTTAACAAATCCTACATTAGTCCGCTTAAGCTGCTAAGAATACCATCCTTAAATAGACAATTTCCTTAAATGATTTCTAACACAAAAATGTTCACCTTACACAAGACTAGAAATATGATAAACGATTTGAGAAACTTTATACTCGAGTCGATCGCAAAAATAATGAGAGTTTGGGAAAAATCACATTGTTCTGGAGTACATTATTACAGTGTATAATGAGTTATAGACATTTAAGTCAACTTGTTTAAACAATTCTTCGGGAATAACATTTTTATAATATTTTTCCTTAGTAGGACGGGTTCGCACTTACCATATTTCTTCAACAAAACATTCATGCTAATGGAAAGATGTTGATCGGGAAATAGTTGAAATTCTGACTTTTTGAAGTGATCACAATATGGACTTGCTGTTACAAGCTGTTATCTCTTTAATACTTAATCAGTAAATTAGTAGATATATTCAATATATTTGAAAGTATTATTTCACTTGTAACCACGTATTTACCGTGAAAAGCTGCCAACTTCTCATTGTTTTAGTAATTGCTTCATTTATTGGTTCCAAAAAATACTTTTATACAAAATTAGGGAACAAAATTATTCTTAAAAAAGCTTATTTCTAAAACAAAAACAGTAATACGATTCAATAACTTCATTTAAAGACTACTGAGTTTATTAAAAACGTAAATGATAAATTTACGACTTTCATATTTAGTAACATTTTCAAAGATATTCGTTGGCGATACCTTAATATTAATGATTTATGCGTTGCTATGCTGTTCAGTGGAACCACATCTTTTTTGCCAATATCGCAAGTTTTTTTTTTACAAAAGTATAAAAAAACATCAAAGCACATTTGCATATAAAACAATATGTTTATTAGTTTTACTTTTATTGATCATAATTAAAGAAATTCATGAAAAAATAATGTTATACTCGTACACTGTTTGCTTGTGTCTTTCCTCTTTGTGTTTTTCTTTATTTTAACAAATATTGTGTTAAATATGAAATTGATAGTGAAAAGTGGTGAATTCCCCAGGCGTTAGTGAAAAACACAGTAGTTGTTGATAAATTTATCTTCTGTCAAATCTTTAACAGATATCGAATCGCACACAGGAGCGTTAAATATTTCAAATGTTTATTGATGTTGACATTTTTTTATTTTCTTATAAATATCATTGATATATTTAAGCAGTTCTATTACCTGTAACTAGTTTTAATTTTTAGGCTATCTTTTCATTTTTTCTTTTTACTTCTCCTGGCCTTTAATATTATAAAATTCGTAAACTCCGTTCGCAGTAAACAATAAAGTCATTGCGGTAAATATTAATGGTTATAACTATCATTGTCGCATCCATTTTTTTTGAGTGCAGAGCACCGTTTTTAGTACATCAACCTTTACCATTTAAAAAAAATTTAAACCACGCTCTAATTATATTTCTCATCTTTTTTCGCGGTTCCTTGTACTGCAACGGTGTGTCCAGAATTTCTATAGTAAAATAAAAACTTACGATTAATTGTTTTAATTGTCATATATTTGAGCATTTTAAAAGTTTCCGACTTGTTTAACTTCTTCGTCTTACCTAAATTATGGTCCTGTGAATTATGGCCCTGGGCTAATTTACATGCAAGTCTTATGTGTTAGTATAAGATTTGCATCTTAGAAAGACTTTTTTGCTACATATAAGCTACCGTATGCAAATTTAGCTGACTTCAATTAATTATTAATATAAGAAACAATATCGAATCATTTGGCGGTATTTCTAAACTACCTTGGAGTAATCCGTAAAAATATCGTGTTTTATCAGAAGAAAACCTTTGAGCGACGCAAAATTTTATCGCAAATTTGATTATATTAACGGCATTTGCTCTAAATTTTATTGCAATCATAAAATTAAATTTTCTCTTAATTTCTAACGTCACATTTAACGAATATAAAATCTTAACATTTAATATCAGTGATCGTTAATTCTTGGTTGCAATGAAAAAGTGTATATCGAAAACTAAGTTATTTAAGCTTTTTTGTGGCAAGGGCATGACGGATAAGCTTAAATATAAAACCATATCTTAAATTGTTATAAGAAATAATAAATAAATAAATGTATAATATACTAAATTTTAAATATTTCGAATTTGCCAATGAGACGTCGTGGGTAATTTTTAATTTTTTTTCTATTTTATTTCACATTCCTCTTTCCTAAAAATGCAAATTTATTCGTTTTTATATCTTTGGAATTTTATGTGCAAAGTCTTATTCTTATTTCTATGCACAAAATGTTGAAAAACTTATAGTTAAATGTCTATAGCATATTGGGTCAAATTGTATCCTTCCATCACCCAGTTAACCAGCCTCATTTGCATGTTTGAATATTGCCATTAGATATTTGTTTGTTTGTTCACTCACTAACATGCATTTAAGGCAGATTTATAAAAAACGATTTAACGATAAATAAAATGTGGTATTATACTCAGTTAAAGTGAGTATGTGTTAAAGTGCTTGCAATATGAAATTTTATTAAAAGGGAATAAAATCCTTTTTTAGGTCAATAGTCAACCATTAATCTTAAAGTTTTATTGAAGCTTTTGATTTATAATAATAAAAAATATGATTGAAATTCACTTTTATTTCGAACAAATTATTTAATGACTTGTTATAATATAAATTAAATTAAAAAAAGAAGTGTTGTTGTATGTTTGGAAATTGGTTAAATAGAGACTTTTTCAATTGATATGAAATTATTTTTAGGCCCATTTTTCTTACCCCAATTATTTTCGATAGATTCGTTAGCATTTTGCTCTAGAAAGGTTGCAGTTTTTAACAAAAAGAGTCTTTATAAATATTTTAACATTTGTATTGAAATTCTAGTTTACCTTAGTTTGAAACTCAATCAAATTAAAAACATTATTTTAACCACTTTATGAAATTTAATAAAATCCATAATATGCGTATGCATTTCTGTGCATTCCATGCGTTTTATGCGCCAAGTTTTTTATTTTTATCAGCTGTTGTGTGAATATTTTTATCAAATTGAAACAATTTTGGCTAGAATGGAATGTGAAGTTGTGATTATAAAGAATTTATTGAATTCATTGAGTTTATATACACTTATATAAAATTAAATATATAAAAGGCCACAGGACGGGCAGTGAGTGGTTTTTTGCAGCTTCAATAAGAGTTTGCCCTAGTGCAGAAAAGTAATTAATAACTAGAATGTAATTTTTGTTGATCGAAAAAACTATGATAAAAATTTTAATGTATTTTATTCTTAAAAATAGTTGCGAATTTCATTACGAAAGCATTTTCTTTTAAAAAATATTTTTAGTGCAAAACAAGGGAAACATATTTATCAATATCATTGAAAATTTAATATAATTTGTCATCAAATTTGGCCATCTAAAACGGCTGAGCTTTTTTCATGACGCATGAGACATATACGTATAAAGTAAACGTACTTTATGCGTTTTATGGGTGGATACGTCTATGCGTTTTGCTCTGTAACTTGTCACATACAATTACTCTGCTTCTACTTTTTTGGCACATGCATAGAACGCAACAACGCATAGAATGGATGGTATGGACTTTCAGCTTAAGACAGCCAATTGCGTTTAACAAGAAATTTCTAATTTGTGATGTAGAAACACAGTTAATATTTCATGCGCTTAGTCAAATATGTACAATATTATTTATTATTTTTCAGTAAGAGAAATTCTTTTCGATTATCATGAGTTTTATCATGAATGTAAAATACAAAATCCAAGAAAAAAAATAACAAAGAAGAACTTTCCTTTATTCGAATGAAGAAAGTATTTGAATATCGAACATTTTTATATTTATTTTAATTATATGTACATCGCTGTAATATATTTTTATTTACATATATTTTTCTATAGAATTCCTGATGAATTTTGTTGTGTATTCTGAATTGTATAATTTAGTCATATTTACTATTATATGAAAGAAAAAATATTTATATAAAAATATTAAATATTTTAGATAAAAATTATATAACGAAAATATCCGTTTAAAGTCGATTCAATGTAGGTAATAACCCACTTTGAAATTGTCACAAAATAGATGCGAAGTTTCAGAGATAGAGCTAAAACGAATACAGATAGCAAGAGATGCTTACAAATTTAATAAAAAGGGAAATTTTGGAAGAATTTCCTTTAAAGACTTTAAATTTGGTCGGGTTAGGCAACTAGAAACTTAGGTTAGGTTGATTGGAGGGGTGTGATAGACCATGTCATACGACATACACTTAAGCCAGTGAAGGCTTGTTGTGCGCTCCCTTTATTTATCAAACACAAACTGCCAGAGTTCTGCGGCAGGATTCGAACCTGGGACCTTCGCACTACGAGTCTAGTACACTACCTACTAGTCTACGAAGGTCAGTTAACTAGAAACTTACTTTTCGCTTCAAGTACTTTTTTCAATTATGTATATATAAGCATATTTTTAAGTTTTACATTTTTTCCAAAAATATTTTCTATTATTTGAAAATTAATATTATTCCTTTAACTCAACAAATGTTTAGCGTTAATAAATAAGAAAGTTAGCTTATGCTTGTGTATTTTAGAATAACTGAAAATAAATATTACAGTCAAGCTCATACTGAAAAAGTTGCTATATAAACATGTATTTAGATGATCCAGCTTCCCATAAATTAAGTTTTAAAACTATGCACGTTAAGAAGAAATTGGTTAATTTTATAGTTAGATAAGTTCTATAAGATTGCAAGAGTGTTCTTCTAGCTAAAGTTCTTAAGAAACGGTCCTGATTTATTCTTTGTTGAGAGAAGTATTTGCAATACATTAAGTTAAAAAATATAAACTTTTGGAATCCAGCCATTAGGTAGCAATATCAATTTCCTGTACTTGTTGTGAAAACTTACACTTTAAGGAAGTTTAGTCCCCAGCAAAATTGTTTAATGTATTATTTTAAAAAGCTATGATTCAAATTTATTGGTGATATTTTCCTTAATATAAATAATCATTTGAAAAATGAGTATTTAAAAAATTCTTATTGTTTGATTTTGGTTTACCTATCTATGCGTTGATATTTTATTGGGCCTAACCAAATCATTAGTAGATTTGAATGCAATCTGCAGCATTCAACATTATATATCTATATATAAACTTTTAAATATATACTACATCCTTGCTCAACATACTTTAGCACATACACAATAGTGCAACAAGCAAATTATAATATAATATAAATTTTTAAAATTTGTATATAAGATTTTTAAATAAATGTTGGAGATCATTAAGACTCACGCTCATTAAATTATCACCACCAATTATTAATCAAGTTATTAATTTATATTATTTGGTTTATTAAAAGAACTTTTGTATTTATATACAAACATAATTACAATATGTATTAAAATGCTATTTTTTGTTCATCAAGTGCTTATTTTCAGTATTTGCTTTAAAAAAATTAATTATTTTTGCTTAATGAATTTTAATGATTTGTAACATTTTTGAGAAATATCTTCTCTTGTAATTTATTTCAGTGCTTAAAATTTAAACATTTTCAATATTTTGATGTGATTACATTGCTGACAATATAAAGACAATGCCGTTCTTTGTGAACGCCTTGTGAGTGCCTTCGTAGACTAGCTAGCAGCTAGTGTACTAGACTGGTAGTCCGAAGGTCGCAGGTTCGACTCCTGCCGCAGATTCCGGGTGTCTCTGCAGATAAGCCAAGTAGCTTCGCAGTTTGTGTTTGTTAATTCTATATAAAAAAACCACTGTTCCTATTCTTTGGATCAGACATATGTCCGGAAAATCTCTCATTTAACTTGAATATTGTACCTATTCCCTACAATATTAAATCTATCTAACTTATGTATTTTGTCTTTTTTTCTACTAAACAACTTGTGTATTATATTATCCGTATTGTTAGGGATTCTGTATCATGTATTCCTGGTCTATTTAGACGGTTCGATATCCCTGGTATATAAATCGTTCTTTTATAAGTTTTTTGCATAGTAATATTTATTGTCTTTCTTCCCTATTTATATACTGATTAATGAATTTATGAATTATTTGCACTTGAAAATCATTCTCAATATAAATTCTCAATATTTCTTTGATATGCTAAGATTAATAATGAATTATTCTTCCTAATGCTGTTGGTTTTAGATAAGAATAAAATATTAATCCTGAATTTTTTCTTTTTACTAAAGTTTCTAAATATACTAATTTTATTAATTTTATATTATTCAATTCACTAAATTTAAAAAAAAAACATTTGAAAAGGTTGGTATATTAAATATAAAAGTTTTATATAATTTTTGTTTTAATACGACTGTTAATACTAGAAAAGGGAATCAACGTTTGTAAACGTTAAAGAATTTTAGGTAAATACTTAAAATTCGTTATATCCTAAGATTTTTTTTATACAAATTGCACATGTTTGGTTTCGCCAAATTTAGCTCTTAGGAAAATATTACTCATACGTTCAAACAACACTCACTCTGTTGTGTACTTAAAAGTATGCAACACCCGTGCAACTGACGTATACTTAATATTTATTAAATTATTATGTATGACCAAAAAATATAAACTATAATTATGACAATGTACGAGTACTAATCACATTGTGATAATAACCATTTGAAGCAACTGTTTCAAAAATATTCCAAGAACTGAAATAATTTGAGCTGCTTGTAGTTAAATTAAATTTATTGAAAAATTTTATTATAAATCTTTAAACTCGTTAGTACTTGTACTATTTTTACTGTACTCTTATTATGTTTGTAGTAATATATTGTATAATGTCTCTACACTTTTTTACCATCTTATTACAATTTTAATTACAATATTATGTAAGCTCCAGGTCTTGTTTAATGGTTAAATAAGTTGTTTAAACATTAAATAAGAAGTTAAGCTTAAATAATATTTTAATTAAAATATGGTACGAGTACATGTAGGAATTTACAGTACAATATGTCATATGTGGAAGTTTATTATTTATAATTTAATGAGCAAATATTTACATGGAAAGCAGAGACAAGTTGATCGGCTTTATCAAAAATATAATTCACAGTTACAGAAGCAGCTTACTACACCATCAAGAAAACCACATATTCATCAATTTTGCAGCCAAAATGTTAGCAAACTCATACAACTATTATTTTTTAATATTTGAACTTAAAAATTTGATAAGCTAGTGATGAAATTCATCTCAGATTACAGATGTAGGGAGAAATAGGATATTATTTAATTAAATTTAATTCTTGCATTTTTTTTGCTTAATTATATTCTTATTGCAAGAAGTATTTGAAACTGAAACAAATGCTGCATAATTTTAAATATATAATTAAGTAGCTTTGCATAGAATTTATTTAATCCTTCTTATTCAATACTTAACATTATACAAATTCTTTACGCAAATGCTAAAATGAGAATTCAAAAGGTTGAAAGCCCATAACCGACAATTAAATCTTAAAATGGTTGAACCATAATGGTTTGAAATGTATTTCAAGCTACAGTTTAACCGCAAGCACAAGATGGTCACTGAAAGTGCATTAATTTAGTATAAAGGTTTTGATTAAAAAACAAAATTATTAAGAAAACAATGGTTATTTCTCTTATGGGAGTAATTTTATTATTTCAAAAATATACAATTAACTGAATTTTAATCAATTTCGTCATTAGTAATATCAAAACCAAAAATTTAATCTTCTGATTACCATATGAGGAATTATATATTTTGTTTTAAAAAAGTCTCTAATAAATGTTGTATATAAATTTTTTAAAATCAAATACCACGGAAAGTATACCATAGCAATAGAGTTTTCTTAGAATATACTTTTCAACGTATTCACATTTTATAGAGAATTTTACATACCAGTAGCTATGGACATTGTATAGAACATTTTCATATCGATTAATTTTGCACAACATTTTTTTCACATCTACAAATTTACATTAAACTTTTTTAATATTAGTTTAAACAATTAATTAAAAATTAGCGTAGATTCTCTGTTGGAACATATTTCATGTCGTTCTTTTTTCATTAAAAAATTTGGTGTCGAAATTTTTTCATATTACCAGCATTTCCTTTCAATATTTTTCTTTTTTTTAATTTTTCACATGGTCAAATCAAATATTGATAAATTTTTATATAGATAAATCTTTTGTAGAAAAATTTCTCTATCGATGAGTTTGCCATAGGAGGTATTTTATGTTGGCAAAACTGTTTTCAAATTTCTGAGTAAGGCAACTTATTTTACTTTAGATTCATATCTACATTTTAAAAATTATTTTCAACAAATTATGTATAAGGGCTCAATAAGAGACGGAGAAATACAACCAATCTTCTTGAATTAATTCAAGGTTATATTATAATATCATAATAAGCCATAGAACTGCAAAAATTATGCATAAAGTACAATAGAGTAACCAAAGGCAAAGGTAAGAATCATGTTGAGTTATATCAGGAGTCGAAGTTTGTGTGTAAGGTAAGAATATCCAAAACAAAATTGCTTAAATAATACTTCTTATCAATAAATTTTGCATAAACATTTGTTAATCAAAAATATCGCATACAGTCCGTTAAGAACTGTTCACACTTACAAGGAGAAAAATTGTTATTAGTGGATTTTATAAATTTTTCATAGATAATTTCTCTGAATTTTTATTACACTGATAAGTTTTGAACTTAAAAAAAATATATATATATATACATACATATATATATATATATATATATATATATATATATATATATATATATATATATATATATATATACTTATATACTTATATATATATATATATATATATATATATATATATATATACTTAATATATATATACTTATATATATATATATATATATATATATATATATATATATATATATATATATATATATATATATATATATATACATAGATAAACTTCCTTTGTCATATTTTCAGTACAAAAATTTTTCATATATATGTATATGTATATATATATATATATATATATATATATATATATATATATATATATATATATATATGTATATATATATGTATATGTATATATATATATATATATATATATATATATATATATATATTTATATATATACATATATATATATATATATATATATATATATATATATATATATACATATACATATATATATACATATATATATATATATATATATATATATATATATATATATATATATATATATATATATATTTATATATATACATATATATATATATATATATATATATATATATATATATATATATATATATATGTATATATATATGTATATATATATGTATATATATATATATATATATATATATATATATATATATATATATATATATATATATATATATATATATTTATATATATATGTTGAAATATATATAAAAGTATATATATATATATATGTAAAAATTTAATACCATATATTTTACCAAGAAAAGCATTTTATATTAATATTTTTGTATAGAAAAGTATTCCTCGTTACTATTTTACTTGAAGATGTTTTGTAACAAAGTTTTTTTTAATATTAACTCAAACTCTGAGCATTGTTTCCCTAAATTTAGAATTTTCTGTGTCTTAAATTTCATTAAAATCGGACCCATTGTTTAAGAGAAGAATTCTCGACTGCTAACAGTTGGCTTGTATGGGAAGCGACATCCCGCCTTGAGATATTAAAAGAGAGATTGGCCTCAATCTCTCTAGGATAACGATTAGATAATTAGTTTGACAATGCAAATTAATTGCTTTTGAACGACTTTCATTCGGAAGGTTGGCACTTATAGCAGCTTAAGCTGCTTGAAATTATAAGAGTTGGCTATTTAAAGTAGAACTACAGCAAAATGGCGTGATACAAATACATATAAATTATAGTTAATGCAATAAAAATGAGACAGAGTTTACTATTAGCATCGAAATTAGAAACGTCTGTGATTAAAATTGCAGACGTTTCCTCTAAAATTGATTTTCATTGCATCAACTATAGTTTTGCAAGTATTGCAGAAGTGATGTGTTAAAATTAAATAGAATTTATATTCTATGAAATGTAAATGAACTTAAAGTTTTCATAACTTTTTCTTTTAAAAACTCATAAATTTTTTAAGTTGTATCTCCATAAAAAACACAAAAAGAAATTTCCACTTCGACAAACCTTAAGCAAAAATATTGCTATGCCGATAAACGATTGATAAAATTCATATTGACAAATTTTTCATAGTAAAAATTTTTGCTAAAAAATGCCATAGAAATTTTATTTACTTATTGAAAAAAGAGTTTTCTTAGCTTATTCATAGCTAATTCTATTTTTTTTTCTTTGAAATACAACAAACATATGCCATTAAAAAATAAAAAAAAAATGTGCTGCAGATATTTAAAAAAGTGTAAAAAAAAACAATGCAATTTAAAATTTTAAGGATATGTTTTGCTTTGCTCTCCTTTTTAACTTGAATGGAAGATTGCCTTTTTCGATCATAAAACGTTTCTGGAAAACAAAATATAAATCGGATTGTGAGAGCAACTAAAATAAGTAAAAAGCTGACTTTTGGTGAAATATTTAGCTAAAGGTGTGAACAGTATTTAGAGATGAAAAAAAAGATATATTTGCTACACTGAAATATAAAAGGAGAATTTAAAACAAAAATTTCTGTTGCATATCGACCAAAGTTGCTTTAATTGTTATTTTCATTAGTTCTCTTGCTGCCAACTATATATTATCAGATCTAACTAGCAAAGATATATTTAATAATCCAAAAATAAATGATCTCCAGAGTTCCTGATCCTTTATGTAAAAGTTTGCACACATATTTAATTCAACATATATTAAAACATTTTACTTTAATGAAATTTGAATTGATTTTAATTTTTTGCTCCTAAAAAATTTATAAATTTTATATTAAAAGTTGAAATATGTTCCAGAAAAAAAAGAAATATTAACACTATAGCATATATTCTTAAAAATTACTTCAAGCAATTGCCTTCTATTGCAATATCCTTTAAAAACAAAAGAATTATAACAGCTCCCAAGAACACGTATTTTTAAATACAAATGTATCGGGTCTTCTAAACTTTGACAGTTGATATGGGCAATATTGCTGAAACTGTCATTTATTCAGTCTATTTAACAAAGTTATAATACACCGTATATCTGTCAACAGCATGTTAATATGATATTTTTTTTTTCAAAACTAGTGTTCTGTTCGGTCAACGTCCTGAGCACTTCACGCGTTTTACGCTTGCCATAATCGTAGTTATTTGTCAACAAACAAAATTATAGATCTTGGTACGAAACCAATCCACATGAAATCGAAGAGAGTCCAATGCAGCCCAAAAAGTCATTGTTTGTGGTTGTTTTAGGACTTTCGTTGAGAACAACGTCGGCCTGCCCATCACCGTCAATGATAAACACTACAGATCAATGATTACCAACTTCTTTTGGAAGATTAAACACCAACAACATCCATATTTAATGGGAAGGCAATATATGCAAAATGTGCATGATGCCATATTGGATATTTTTTTTATTTTTTTTTAAATCTCAGGGCTTTACAAATAAGCAAAAAAAAAAAAAACCAAAACGGGGGTTCAAAGCCAACAAAACCGTCCCATCATTTAAAATCTGTTTGAGTTATGTGCCAAAGTCATGGAAAATTTAACATTTCGACGTACAATTGAACGATTCTATATTTCGTATATAATGGTGTAGATAAGCCTTTCAAATAAATAAAAAAAATTTAGTGATGCAACATATACACTTTGTTTAACTTAAATTTAAAAATAGGAACGCTTAATGAAACAACATTTATATAAGTATGTACCTACAGATGTGCACCCGCAAACATTTTCTACCAGATCCGGAAAACTATACCGTCACAACATTGCTCATTGGAGTTTCAATTCCTTTAGCACACTTTAAAAATAAAGAACACAGCCTTAGGAAAAAACGTAATAATTAGTGATGCCTTGCATCACTCAGTAATTGTGGAAATGAGATTGCATTTTTTCTCTGGGTGTACCTAAAAGCACTAACTTATAATTCACTTTCAATGCAATTCACTTTCAGCAAAAGTACACAAAATGCGGTGGCTAAATAGTCAAATACTTCAGACATGCACTGGGAGGAGTAATTCCTACTTAAAGATTCTGTATATCCAAAGTACGAATATTGAAGCAAGTTAAAGTTTTTCTTTAATTTTTCCATGTCTCGTTCACTTCTAGATGCCATGTCTTTTGGTAAAATATTTTTTTGTGTTGCTGTTACAGCGTAAAAAGGTGAAAGAAAATGGAAATAAACGAAGCAGATTATGTCAGACTATATACCCAAGTATCTATTTAAGTTTCTGCATATTTTCGCTTAAAAGTGTTTTCTATTACTGTTACAAACTAAATTATATATAAAAAAAATATAAAACCATAGTATATTACAATAATAATAATAATATATATTATTCAATATTATTCAACTGTTAGTTTTAAATCTCTGAAGGCAAAACTTGGATGAATTTGTGTTTCAACTCGAGCATATTGTTGTACGCAAATAATAGTTTTATTTTTTTATTATTTTTTTTTCTATTTAGAAAACATTTACTTCAAACAGCTCTCAATAGCACTACCAAATTAAATCGAATATAGTAAAATGAGGGCGAAATAACCTTTACTTAAAAAAATTTGGATATTGAGATTTAAATAAATCTGAAGATGCTTCAAGAAAAAAAAAAAAAACTATATAAAATCCTACAATATAATCTAAGTTTACTTATCCGATAAAAAATTAATATTTGCTTAATGTATCCAAATTTATTAAAAATGATTGAACAAGTCTAAACGTGCATTTCACCTAGAAGCCCCATCCATATTATTGCATTAGAGGTCTACTTACTAGTTGGCATAAGCAATAGCAAATAGACTTACATTTAAATATACTAATTAGGTGACTACTAATTTAGGTGACATGAGAAATTAAGGGCATAAAAAGTCTTATTACGGCCACATATTTTTTGTCAATGAAACGAGAATCTCATTGGTATTGACTGGAAAAAATTTAAGAACTATAAAGTTCTTATAGGGTAATTGGTTTTTCATATGGGAATGAAGAACAAGCCTTTTAAATGACCTATGTTTATGTATTTTCTTTGACATGAGATGCATTTTCTACTCTCTTCAATCTAAACAATCCTAATCGCGCCCGCGGCCAAGAATTATAATATCTGTTAACGATTATCGAAATACAGTTTTCGTAACATAACGTATAGAGTTATGTGGAAGCTGTAGTAGCTTCTAAAATGCTGAAAAATTAAAAACTATAAATCTTCCACAGTTTTCTCCTAATTCCCATGTATTTCTCTTTCCTATAGTCAAGTAGGAAAAACTCAAATACAAACGACAAAATGTTTTAATCGGGGATGGTTAAAGTTGCGACAAAAATGTAGTTGATATTTTTCTGGCAAATTAAATTTCCATATATCCTCACATTTTCTCTTTTGTTGAAATACACAACTGAGTTAAAATCAACATATGAATGTGTATGTGTGTGAGTGCGAACAGCTTAAATAACAATGGCAGAAATAATATCGGATCAGCATTTGAAGTGTCTGCACTTTTACTTTTTTAACAAAAAAGATTTGTTTTAGTTTTGCATACATTTCCCACTTAAATTTGTCACACAATTGAATAATAATAGTGTTTGAATTTGAAAGTTAGTTTATTTTAATTACGCCACATATTGTAGCAACTGTGATTATTGTTGTCTTTTAAATGAGGCCACTTCCAGATACTTGGTTTAATTTACTTCGTATTTAATTAGTTCAAAAAATATTGAGTTTTACATTTAATTTGCTTTTTAAGTTTCTTTTGAAAAAAGTTAAATCGAAGTTTGTTACTGATTATCTTAGAGTCGAGATATATGTTATGTATAGGGTGTTTTTTTAGAGGTATAGAACTTCGAATTGAAATAAAACACAAGAAAATCTTTTTAATGTCCATCAATTTGGCTTTATTGGAAGGATAATTTTATGCCATTAACGTTTGAATATGATTTCGGGCATGTGGCCGCCGCGGCTGGCTCGAATAAAGCCAATTCTACAGGTCCAATTTTCAACCACTTTTTCGAGCATATGGGGCCGTATGTTGTCAATAACGCCACGAATGTTGGCTTCCAAGTCCCCTAACGTTTCTGGTTTGTTGGCGTAGACGAGCGACTTCACATATCCCCAAAGAAAATAATCCAACGGTGTCAAATCACACGATCTTGGTGGCCAATTGACAGGTCCATTCCGCGAAATTATGCGCTCATCGAATGTTTCCTTCAATAAATCGATTGTGACGTGCGCTGTGTGGCATGTAGCGCCGTCTTGTTAGAACCACAACTCATCCACATTTATGCCATCCAATTCGGGAACAAAATAATCGGTTATCATGGCTCTATACCGGTCTCCATTAACGGTAACTGACTCTCCAGCATTATTTCGGAAGCGGCAATTGTTTCTTCGGTGCGCACTGTTCGACGTCTCTGCGGATGCGTATTATCACATAGAGTAAACGTAGTACGAAAACGATCCATGGTTAACCGAATTAATTGCTCTGATGGACGATTATGTCGACCATAAAATGGACGGAGCTTGCGGTAAACTTCGCGAACTGAACCATTATTTTCGAAATAAATTTGCACGATTTGCAAGCGTTGTTCTTTTGTCAACCTGTTCATGATGAAATGGCAAACCAAACTAAATATTAATCACTTGACAGCTGACAAAATGGCCGCCAGTTAAAAAAGTGATGCCAACTTAAAGTTCTATACCTCAATAAAAAACACCCTATATTATCGCAAGAACAAATAAGAGATGTAGTTCATTTGCTACATTTATGTGTGCTTATGTGCTTCGTAAGCAAAACTGAATAATAGAGCCAAAAGGAGGAAACGTCAATAAAAAAATGCGATTTTTGTTCTGTATATTTTTGTAGGTTCCTGTTTACTTTCCATTGCTTTTATCCGGCAAAATATGAATGATTTGAGGCTACTAAAGAAAAAAATTCGTTTATTTAAACTTTTCTTAAATTGTGATTTATTTTGCATTAATTATTCCATGTTGTCTTACAGCTAATAATTTAAAATATTTATTACTAGACTGATACTGTCCGAAAAAATACACCTTAATTTACCCAAAACATATTCCCTTCTACAAAATCATATATAAACATGAAAGCTGGTAGTTTGATTAAAAATAACAACCGTATCTCAGTTTAGATTCAACTGGAGAAAACTATATTACGAATGACAATTGCTGGTAGTTAAGGGTCGTAAATTATTTTAGCTTATTCGGTTGTCATCCATACTAAGCAGAGAAGTGTATTTTTTCAATAAATTTATTTAATTGTAAGACTGTATTATAAATAATGAGATGAACTTCTTAATAATTTAAATATAATTACTTTAGCTGTCATTGTACCACTGGATTAAATTTATAACTTTTTTCTATTGATCATGCTTGTATAACATATTATCCTTCTTTCAATGGTTTTTTATTAAGTGAAGTTATCAAAATTTCATCTCGTTTTATTTTCATTTAATAAAGCCTTTTTCAATTACTTTATTATTTTATTTTAGGGGAATTTGTCCATCTCAATAAATGTATATTTCCCTCGTGTAGTAATTTCAGCTTAATTTTGATACAATACACATTCGGACTTTTTGCTGTGGTATGGAGCTATAACTAATACAGTTAGTTGCTAATTATATTATTGTGTTGCTCTTTGTTGCTGTAGAAATTTTTTATTTGACAGTCTTGGTGGCATAATATGTTTGCATAGCATCCATAACACAAAAGCGAGCTATTTATTAATTAATTAACGTCAAATTTCCACAATCTAAATTCTTAATTAAATACTCGTAGATATTGTTTTGATTTATATTAAAGTACTTTAAGCCGTTTAATTGAAACACTTTGTGGAACCACAAACTAAAATGAAACAAGCTGGGCTTTATAGAGCGAAATTTGTTCATTATCCTTTT
Source organism: Germaria angustata (assembly GCA_963681545.1). Lineage (NCBI taxonomy): Eukaryota > Metazoa > Arthropoda > Insecta > Diptera > Tachinidae > Germaria > Germaria angustata. The sequence goes on along the minus strand of OY813000.1, from coordinate 34,659,227 downwards.
TGTCTACATTCATTTAGCATTATTATCTATCATATTTTTAATTTGTTTGCATTTCAGTTCATAAAATAATCTAGATAACATTTCAGCGTATATGTGACTTATTTGAGTGCCATATTTGCTGTCTATATACAGTAACAATATTTAAAAATCTTAATTCTATCGAATATCTCATATTTTTTTTAGAAAATCTTGCATAACTGAAAGGCAGTATTTGCAGTTTACTATTTTCACTTAACCAAATTCAGGTGTATATAATTAGCCAGTATAGCATGCGTTTGTAGTTAAGTTTACATTTACAATACATTTAAAACAATTCCATCATATAAGTAAACGAACTTATAAACTTCAAGATACTCTTTCACACATATAGTTAGTAATAGCCTTAATTGGAATTATTTCTTTCTGCTATTTTGTTAATATGTGCGTAAGCGAGTGCCATCGCAAAGGCACATAGATACAATCAAATTTGTTGTCTCTATATACTTTTGTGTGTACACAAAGAAATTAAAAGAAATAAACTAAACCCTATTTATCTATCTATTTGTAATCTTAATTAATACTCAATATTCCTGTACATATTATGAAACATGATATTTTCTTGTAGAAGGTACCAAATAAACATGAATAAATAAATAAATCCAAGTAGTAAATTTTCCTTAAAATTTCCTTAACTTAAGTAGATTTCAAAATTAGTCAACCTGACATATAAATGGCTGTAAGAGTTAAAAACATATTTTGGCGAAAAGTGGCAGTCTAATAAAATATATGCTTAAAGTTTCAGGACTATACGGTGTTTAATGTTTTTTTTTTGACCCGGTTCAACCAATATTAAAGCCGAGCTAATTTCTACTATGGTGTACTCTGCTCTTCACTTACGACTACAAAATATAGGATGGTCGAGTTTAAACCAGGCCGTGGCTGCTTATCCAATTGTTTTAACAATTAGTTGGAGAGAATATCAAATAAAATTAATTTTCAATATTAAATATTTTAAAATTATGTTGTTTCAAACGATTTAATAGATTTTTCAGAAACACTTAAAAATTTGGATACGAGTAATTTTAAAATATTAAAAAAAAAACAGAACGAAAACTCTTGGTGTATAAAGATTTTTATATATGACGTATTTCAAATCTATAATTATGCCAAGTTTTTCAACTGGTAATTTCTACTTTTAGGAATCGCTGTTCATTTATTTTTCGACTACAAAGCGACGCAAAGTTGTGTAGTTATGATCCCTAATTTTTTTAGCCCGATTTGCCAAAAAAAAAATAGTTTTTTCTCTATACAAGCGAAAATTTATGCAAAATTGTTTTATGGTATAAAACTAAAATTATTGAAACTATCCGTATTTCTTAGAACTTAGTAATTTCAAAATTTGTATCATAAATAAATTGTTTCAATTATATGATATTAGTCACAACATGTATTTTATAGGAAATGCATTTTGAACTGAATATAAAACATTCAGAGACAATTCGTTCTTTAATCGAACGGCTTGTATGTGAAACGAGCTCCCAACAGATGATCCCTGAATAATCATCCGATCGATAAATAATGCAGATAAAGTCTTTAAGACACAGATACTTTGAACAATATAAACTTTTCAGAAATTTGGGATCAACATGACTGACAACTTTCGAACGAGCCTCCTGTGAAATTTCTTTTAACAACATGAATATTCTTCTAAAAACCGGACTAGTTTTTTCCATGCAATTAAATATGAATTGGAATGAAGAGTAATTAACTGCTCACCAAAATTGCTCAGAGTTTTTAAAAGTTATTATTTATAGTTCATAAAAATCAAACTATCCTACTGTTTCATCGGAGAAAGTGACAAGATGGTGAGTCTTCTTCTATATAAATAATCATATGGCTTCGTTTTTCTAGCATATGAAAAAAACCAAAAGTTCAATGTTTTTCTACATGCATCTATTGCAAAATAAAAATCGCTATTTAAAAGACAATTCAAACAAAGTAAGATGAAGGTATGAAAAATAGATTAGTCCTTGGAAATCGATTTCGTTAGACTTACTTGGAGTTTCGTCTCACATTTTTATCAAGTCCTATGAATTACTAAATAAATACATATTGAAACATAAACTTTAAACTTTTATTCACGTCCTCCCTTTAATATTGTACAGGGAAGAGGGTTAAATTCTTCAGCCTCTAACGAAACCAAGCCATTGTTTATCCATTTAACAATAACTGAAACCTTTTTACGTCCTTGCGAGGCATAAATTAAATTATATAATAAAAAATTTTAAGGCCCAAAAATCTAACACTAGCACCTCAGAAGACACACACATACATACATCAAAGCAAAAATGGTATGAAAAAATCTGCCGTTCCTACATCGAAAATTCAGGACAATGTCAAACCTTGTTGTTGTTATAGGACTGCTGTTCACAGTTGCAACCATATAGTTTTGCTTAAGGTTAAAACTTTCGTAACAAAAGCAACAATATTAATAAAACAAAAAGGAAAGGCTGAAAATATACAAAAGCTTAAACATATAAATAGTATTCGTACTTGAGTGTATATATATGAGCATCCATATTGAATTGAAATTTAAGGCCCCTCATAGTGTGTACTATTTCTTTGAATGTAAATCAATGGCTTATACATTTATTTGTTTTCCCAAATTATGACAGCAACTTAATCAAAATAATTTTTTTACACTGACATGAAAGTTTAACTAAATAAAGCAAAATAAAATGTGATATTGAAGAAACAAAATCTTTAATTAACTTTTGTTTGCTTTAAGTATATTCGTGCTACAATATTAGTATTAGTATTAGTTATGTAGTAGAAATTTTGTAAATTTAACTATCAATTCATCATTCTTTACTTGCTTCTACGAATTGCAAAACTAGTAGAAGATAAGAAAAAGGGTTTTACTGAAACAAATAATCAATATTTACTTTTGTCTTGATTTTAAATCTTATTTTTTCAATATCTTAAGTTGCCTTTTCATCGTTTTACATTTTTTTTAATTGTGCACCTAAGGTTTTGTATACAAAGTAAACCGTAAATATGCTGCACTTCCAAGGAGAAATATATTTAACACTTTATTTACCACAACCTAATTTCACTACCTCTAACAGAATACACACAAAAACGTTCAACTTTGTCAAATTTGCCGTGTTAAAAAAAAAATTTTAAGGATATTTATTTTTGTGATTATTATTTCTAAATCATTTTCATTTAAGCTATAAAATTGCTATTGATATCTCTAGAAATAATTATAATATAAATGTAAATGTAAACGTATATGTAAATAATAATTTCGCAATCATTAAAATTCGTTATTAGTTTTCGGATATTTAGTCCGCATTTATTCGATGATCAGCTATATTTTTTTAGAAGAGATGGCAAAGTTGGGGTTTTCAGCCAATAAAGTTATGGCGACTATTTTTTGGGATGCACTCTGCGAACTCCAATTTAACTACCTTCAGGAAGGTAAAACAATCAATCTTGAATATTACGTCAACTTACTGAATAATAAGAATTTGAAACCGCATTGGGCCAACCAAGAAAGTTCTGTACCACAGGGAAAATGTAAGGTTGCACGCACGTGCACATGTGCACTTTTTGCGGAAAAGTTTTAATAAATCAACTATGAATTGTTGCCTCAGTGATCATTTCTTGTTGCTAAATTTATTAGCCATAAATGTTTAATAGCAGATTTTAAACTCACTTATAGTTGCGTTCGTTTATTAGCCTGTTCAATTGGTTCTTCGTATTGAAGTCGGTTGTCATACCAGCATTATTTTAAGCATAGATTTATTGGAGCTTGCCTTAGCATAAACATACGTAAACATTTATTGTATTTCAAAAAATGATTGCGATAGACTCATCGGCCAGCTGGGGATATTTAATTCAGTAAATATATACAAAATCCAGATACCTGCCTAGAATCTACGCAGTTTTAAGTACAAGAGTATATTGCATTTAAAGCACTAATACAAACGTTATTTTTGGGGGGCTAATCTTTTTCTTTGAGAATAGAAACATTTTTATATATGGAAATAGACATTAAGTGCACCGACTAAAATACGTCCGAAGTCAGCGATTGTTTTAGTGTTGTTTTTTAAACTTTTATCCACGTCCTCCCTTTAACATTGTAGAGGGAAAAGGGTTAAACTCTTAAGCCTCTAACGAAACCAAGCCATTGTTTATCCATTTAACAATAACTGAAACCTTTTTACGTCCTTGCGAGGCATAAATTAAATTAAATAATACAAAATTTTAAGGCCCAAAATTCTAACACTAGCCACCTCAGAAGACACACATACATACACACGTACATATGTGACTTATAGCAGTCAAAGCAAATTTATTATGAAAAAAAGCTGCCGTTCCTACATCGAAAATTGAAGACAATGCACAAACCGTGTTGTTGTTGTGGATTTGCTGTCCACAGTTGCAGTCATATAGTTTAGCTTAAGGTTAAAACTTTCGTAACAAAAGCAACAATATTAATAAAACAAAAAGGAAAGGCTGAAAACATACAAAAGCTTAAACAAATAAATGGTATTCGTACTTGAGTGTATATATTTGAGCATCCATATATATTAGCAAACGTAAAATTTAAGGACCCTCATAGTGTGTACTATTTCTTTGAAGGTAAATCAATGGCTTATAATTTATTTATTTTTTTTTGACAAAGAAAGAGAAAGATATTTTTCCAAATGATGATAGGAACTTTAAGAAAATAATTTTTTTACACTGACATAAAAGTTTAATCAAATAATGCAAAATAAAGTGATATTGGAAAAACAAAATTTTTTACTCACTTTTGTTTGCTTTTGGTATATTAGTGCTACAATATTATTATTAGTATTAGTTATGTCGTAGAAATATCTTAAATTTGACTATCAACTCATCGTTCTTTACTTGCTTCTACGCATTGCAAAACTAGTAGAAGATAAGAAATAGGATTTTAATGAACAGTAAAACAAGTACTGAATATCTACTTTTATCTTGATTTTAAATCTTATTTTTTAGTATCATTAGTTGCCTTATCATCGTTTTACATGGTTTTGTAAATTGTGCACCTAAGATTTAGTATACACAATAAACCATAAATATGCTGCACTTCCAAGGAGAAATATATTTAACACATTATTTACCAGAAGCTAATTTCACTACCTCTAACAGGACAAGTTTTACAGACAAAAACATTCAATATTGTCCAATTTGCAGTGTTTCAAGAAAAAAAATTTATAGAATTATTTTTGTGATTATTGATCATTTCTAAATTATTTTTACTAGTATCTCATTAAGGAGATAATTTTAAGAAATAATAGAATGTATATACGAATATAAATGCGTGAACAAGTAACCGATTTTATGACCCTACTGTGATGAGAAATCAAATTATTTTAACTAAAGGTTTGGAATACCCTCACATTTTGTAATATTTTAAAAATCTTTAAAAAATACAAATGTTTTCGTTGTTGAATTCATTGGCTTTAATTTATTTGATGTAAAATCGTGCAATTTCCGAACTCTAGAAGTATTTTAAGAATATCAGCATTCAAGGATATGTTGGTGATCTTATTTTTATGCAAACAATGTTGCCGATGTGTGCAACACAGAAATTAGAATAATTCCACTGTGCAACAGGAAAACATTCACTGGTCTTAGAGTATAAAATTGTTATTCATATCTCCAGAAATAATTATAATGTATATGTAAATGTAAACGTATATGTAAATAATATTTTTTCATAACGTCGCAATCATTAAAATTCGTTATTAATTTTGGGATATTTAGGTTAGGTTAGGCTAGGTTAGGTTGATTGGAGGGGTGTGATAGTCCATGTCATACGACATACACTTAAGCCAGTGAAGGCTTGTTGTGCGCTCCCTTTATTTATCAAACACAACTGCCAGAGTTCTGCGGCAGGATTCGAACCTGGGACCTTCGCACTACGAATCTAGTACACTACCTACTAGTCTACGAAGGTCAGTTTGGGATATTTAGTCCAGCCTTGTATTTATTTATTATTATTATATATTTTTTTAGAAGAGATGGCGGAGTTGGGTTTGTTAGCCAATAAAGTCATTGCGACTATTTTCAGATAACTGCCTAGTTTTAAATACAATAGTATATTATATTTAAAGCACTATTACAAACGTATTTTTGGGGGGTAATGTTTTTATTTAAGAATAGAAACATTTTTATATATGAAAATAAACACATTCAGTGTACCGACTCAAATACGTCCGAGGTCAGCGATTGTTTTAGTGTTGTTTCTTATGATGATAAACGCCATAGAAATTGGAACAGTGCAATCGTTTTTCCCTTTGTGCTGTTCGCTATAATAAGTCTACATACATAATCAAAGAAGTACTATATATGGAATTTATGCAAAAATAAACGCAAACAACTTTGAATTTGATTCAAGTGGAAACAATAAAATTGTCATAAAATCTAACACACCGTAAAAAGCAACTGAAGCACATACACTCACTGGAATACATGGTTATAAAAGCCCGCAGAGATACAAATAAATAAAATTGTGCAACATGTAATAAAGTTTTATCGTATTGGGTATTTTATGGAATTTTATTATGGAATTTCATTTGAAGAATTTTCCTTAAATTTGAGTTGTCAACTTTCATATACGTATGAGTATATATTTTATTCAAGATAAAATCCAAATTTAAAATGATATATTCTCGATTTCTTTATTACTGCACTACTCTAAAGCACATTTATGACGCTCATAATTGAATGGGTTCCTAATGAAATGTTTCCGAAAAAGGGTAGTTTCTTATGGAATCCATTCGGGAGCGTTTATAAAATCAGTTGGTTATTATGAAGGCGAAGCTAAATAATAAAACTTTATTAAAACAAAACTAATTACCAAAGCCAAGATTCTGAGAAAAATCGCTTCTTTTAATTTTTATATAGTAATAAAGCATTTTTTCGATTGGCAAACAGCAACTCTTTTTTCTGGAAGATAAAAATTATTGCTAAACAAGTTCCATAAAAATAATGTGTCTTTAAACTTTTAAATTTTAGTAAAACTTTTGTATTGCGCCTGTTAATTATTAGTTAAAGTTTTTAGAATATGGAATATATTTTTACAAAATTCTTCTTGGACTTTTCAAAATTCTCTGATATAAAGTATTTGGTTGAATTTTTAATTTAGTTTTTACCCTGTGTATATTTGCTTTAAATTTTATTAAAAAACTTCATTTAAAATGCAACCAACTTCGGGGTATTAAATTACAATAGAATAATGACTCTGATATTTGCACGGTGTCATAATGTCGACAATGTATTGGTCTCTATTATATTTTTTTTTTGCATGCCTTGTCAATGGTTTTGTAGTCGTTGCATAAAAGTAATATATTTATATACAAATATTCGCAAAACTGTATGTATTTAATTTCATAAATTGCATGCTAAAATTTCATTAATGTTTAGCAACAAAAACATTTCCCAAATGTAAGTGAACAATAAAATTAATGTGAATGCGTCAGCATTTGCAATATTGAATGACTCTTTAAATGCGGTTTATAACACGAGTACTAGTGTAAGCTCCCGCTCATCGCACATAGGAAACACAAATCCTTGTGATATTATATTTGAAAGGATACCTTTAAACAAACGCATAACGTTTTCGTTGTTGTATTTCTTTGAACGTAAGGTAATAAGAACTTATCCATGTAAGCGAGTGCCCTGGCTTCAGTTGCAATTTAAAAATTGTTCCAATTGATCGTTTATATTAAAAACAGACTATTTCAATATTTTTCTAGCAAAATATATTTGCGACATCGGGAATAATTTTTAGTGAACAATCCAAATAGTTACATTTGAAAATGTTTTATTTTCGCTGTAGAAAATACGAAATAGTAAAGATGATACCATTGACATCTAGCGCCGTCACTAATAGGGATTTTAAGGTTTTGTTTATTGGTGCTATTCTTAATGCAGAACTAAACTTGTTGTATTTGAAAATATTTTTTCACAGTAGAAAAAATTGGAATAGTAAAGCTGATACCACCGATTATATTATTTCATCTAGCACCATCACTAAGTAGGATCCAAAATTTTAATTTTGATTTTGTTTGTTTTATGTGTTTTTTTTTTTTAATAATATATATTTTATTCTTCCAATAAAGAAAAGTAAGGAACATTTGAATAATGGCATTGACTCTGTTGGGTTGATTATAAGTGTAAAAATTACAAGCAATTTTGTATTGCGGATTTAAAAAGAGTTCGTTATAACAGAAAATTCATCTTAGGAGAATTTTGTTATAACCATAATAATTTCTATAAAAATTTTTATTAAGACCTTTAGAACCGAAAAAGTTGTTCGCTATAAATAAACACTCTCTGTATTGTGATAAATTTAAGTTTGGATACAATAAATCATAAAACCAATATTTTTATACGAATAATTATTGCAATAAATTTTTTTTAATTCATCAAAATTTGTTTATTATTCATTATCTTCTTCTATCTATTCTATCTATCTATATATATAAAATAGGATGTGTGTGTGTATGTCTGTATGTATGTAACGTAATGACTCCCAAAACGGCTGGGCCGATTTTAACGAAATTTTCAGGGAACCTTTAGAATGCCCGGGCGGGTGACACTGTGAAGTCTGATTTTTGGTTTTCGGTCTGCGGGCGGAAGGGCGTGGCAAAATCCATTTCTCATATTGCACCACCAATGACATATACATATATATATATTTTTTGTGCTTCTTTAATTTTATTTTACTATTTTTTGAAAAGCCGTTGTCATGTTTTTCAAAACGAGATATCAAACTCTTAAATCGGTTTTGTAGTTCCAAAGATATTTACAAAAAACCTATGTTAATAATGATCCAATATCAAAATTTTAAAACTTTCGAAATGATGCATTAAAAAATCCGAGTTTTTGCTTTATTTACAAAATATTTACATCATTCGATAACACAAGATATTCCGTGCAACATTGTACAATAAGTTAAAGATCTATATATATAAAACAGGATATATATATATATATATATATATATATATATATATATATATATATATATATATATATATATATATATATATATATATATATATATATATGTAACGTATGGACTCCAAAATTTATGATATGTATTTCATGGATTTTTATTTAAGGGCCATAAATTTCGTTAAACGCTCAATTTAAATCGTGTGGTAATACAACACTAATGTTTGCTTAGGGCCAGCAACGCGGACGGGGTCAGCTAGTTCCAGATAATATTTAACTCTGTAAATGATGAGCATTTAAAATGATAGACTAAAATATGACAGTTTTTGGGTGACTTGCGCGCAAATAATTAATTTTGTATAAATTACAAATCAACTTTTTAAAAGTACTCCACATCGATAACAATGGCTCTAAATACTATGTGGAAGTGTAAAATTAGGCATGAAATATAAAACAGGATGTGTGCATGTATGTAACGTTTGGGCTCGAAAACGGCTGGGCCGATTTTGATGAAATTTTCAGGGAACCTTTAGAATACCCGGGCGGGTGACACTGTGAAGTCTGATTTTTTATTTTCGGTGGGCACTACAATATATATATATATATATATATATATATATATATATATATATATATATATATATATATATATATATATATTTTTTTTTTTTTTTTTTGTCGTCAATTATCCCACTGAATTTTTGAATTCATTGGAACCACCCGGAATGACACTGAATGTACTAACATTAAAGGTTGGATCACCGGTAATTCTTATTCGCAACTTAAACGCACCAAAGTTATGTAACGGAACCAGATTGACCATCAAAAACTGTTCACCAAATTTAATCTAGGCAACAATCATCGGTGGCAAATTCAAAGGCGAAGACGTACTTATTCCACGAAATCCGATGATTTCCAACGATTTACCATTCCAATTCAAGCGGCTCCAATTCCCTTTGAGTCTCGCCTTTGCTATTACCCTCAACAAAGCACAAGGCCAATCATTGACTATTGCTGGCTTAATTTTGGAAAATTCATGTTTTTCACACGGGAAATTGTATGTGGCTTGCTCCCGAGTTGGCACGCCAAAAATTTATACGTTTTTACACCAAATAAAAAAAACAAAAAAAAAACATTGTCCATCCGCCGACCTTAAGATGAAGTAATAAATAAATATAATTTCCAATTTGCCTTAAATACATGCGTTTCTTTTTTGATTGAGCCCATATCTACACCATATGTAAGTTATTCTGTAAAAAAAACTTTATGATAGTTACTCCATGAATTTTTATTTCAAGGCCGTAAATTTCGTTAAAAGCTTAATTTAAATCGTGTGGTAATACAACACTAATGTTTGCTTACGGCCAACAACGCGGACCGGGTCAGCTAGTTAGGCATAAATGACGTAGATATTCTAACCGCTAGATTTTATTTATTCCCACAAGCAAACCCAGTAGGAAGAAAAATACAACAGTCGTAATTTCCTTATTGTCTATTTAAAAAAAAACTGTTCTGAATTTCCTTTTGTGTCTTATTTTCTTTCATAATATTCCATTTTTAATTTTTTTTTAATTTTATTTCTTTTGCTAAAGATGTCATCTAAGCAATTCTGCTCTATTTACACTCAATTGGCTACTGAAGACCAAGTGGGTGTTGCCGGACATTGCAATTTATTCAAAAAAACTATAGTCGATCCGTTTCTTGTATTATATTAAATTATTAAGTAAGATACCCGTAATTGTGGGAAGCATATCTGCCTAGGATCCTAACTTCCTGAACATCAGAGTCGACAGTAGTGAAAAAATGGTCCAGTAATTTAAAACAATTACACATTTTCATATGAAAAAATATGAAAATTATACATGTAGTTCAGGGAAATTAAACTACAGTATTACGGTCAGTATATGAGAATATGATGGGTGAAGTCTATTTGGATGAGTAGATAAAAGCACCAACAAAATTCAGACATGTTGATAGCTTAGCCCACACCAAATTTTTTTTTCATATTTTTGCTGCTTGAATATTCATTATTTTGCATTGGCGCCAACGCAAACACATACAATTGTTTTGTTTGAAACTGGTTTTCGCCCCAATCTGTTTGGAATTTATTAAATTGTAAATTTTGTAAACGCATATCAACTGCTCATTATAATGCCGGCGTACAGAATGCAGTGGTTATTTAAAAAAATACCATTTGGTTTCAGTAACTAAGTACATGCATATCCTGGCATATAAAAGAAGCATATTTCCATTAAATAATATTATTATTTGAATGCATTCAAACAAGAATACAAACATACAAGTGTTTGTATGTCTAAAAGAAATGTATGAGTGAATAAATTAATTTTATAATGAAACTCAAATATTTCAAGAGTGATATACATATAAATCATATTTTGTAATTGAATACATACACGTGCGTATACAGATATGATTTTACTAGCGAAATGTGAATAAACAAACACAAATATTTTCACTTTTGTACACACATGCATTTGCAATCTTGTCTATGTAATTGACAGCATGTTGCCTGGAACGGTAAACTAAGGAAGAAAAATATATATGCATATCTGAAATATGAATTATTAGAAGTACGTCCATTCTTGGCGAAGAATCTAAAAAAAAAACATCCGAGGGCACATCTAAAAGTATTACTGTATAAGGGAAACGAATTAGATTGAACACGCCATAGATAAGAGGTATTAAACATATCATATGATATCGTTTAATTCTTTGGCTCGGCTGAATTCGATTCTCAATTATTCAAGCCACATTTTCAATATTTTTTTTCACATATCTATCCAAATAATATGAGAATCGTATATCTAATATGATATCACTTTTTAGAGAGGTATATATCTTATTTTTTGACATAGTATTTCTATAAACCGGGCTTTTATATCATCAGTTTAATTTTTTACTATATTCAATATCATACATATTATTGAAATTAAATTTTTGCCATATTTCCGATGCAAAGGTATTGCAGCAGATTTTAATATTTTTATTTTCCTTTTTCAAATTTTTTTATATTTTATTTGACGTTAGATCTACATTTCTTAATTAATTTCAATCTTAATTTCTGAATCTATCACTTTCGAATATAGAAAAGAGTCTGATGTATCTAACGTGGTCAACTGGTTTGCTTTATTTCAATACGAATACTTTTTTACAATTGAAATTGATGGGCCACAATTTACATTGTATTTCTAAAGCTTAGCCTTGGTGTAAGTGATGGTTTTTTCCGCAAAGTTCTTAATGATCACACAAAATTCACTTTTTTCTATTTTCTCCTCAAATCACGCGGTAGTCTACTATCAATGGCTGTCATAAATAAATTAAATGACGCAGCTTGTTCAGAGTTTGACAGAAGTGAACTGACAAATGTCTATTGACAGGAGTAGTGTCGCTCTTTCATTTAAGAAGAGGGAAATTCAAAAACATCGAACTTTTAAGCCGTCCTCGTAAGTTAAGTTTATCTTTATTGCTATACGAGTAGTGCAAAAAATGCGTAAATGGTATTAACCAATCGTGAGCTATTATCAAGGCACTTATTTGCTAATATTTGAATTTTTTAAGGTAACCATCCATAAACAGAAGACCAAACAAGTTTTTCACTCTTTTCGATTTTTATCGGTGAAAGGTGTTGGGTGATTTTTTATTTGTTTAGTGAGTGCCCAATGTAATAATTTTCTAAATTAGTTATTTTAAAGTTTTCACAGTCAGTTCTTCATAAAAAATTCAAATAATTTCATTTAATTATTATTTCTTTCTTCTTGTATTTATGTCTGTCCCTGAGAGCAAGACTCAACATCAAACAATTTAATTTATTAAAAACTTTTCTCAGGTGCTTGTATGTTGTTTTTTTTGCTCGTACAAGCAAATATTATATGAAGTCTTAAAAAATTCTGACTCTCAAGTATCACAGAAGTTTTTGCTTGAAATTTAAAATATTTAGAAATAATAAACTTTCCATTTCTATCATGGTGATAAAAAAGACCATGAAATTTGAATACTTCTAACATGAGTTTGTTTTGATAGTGGTCAAGTTACGTGATGTTTTTATAAATTCAGGATATCTGCATGTAGAGACTACCAACATTTTATTTATTTATTTTATTATTATTATTTTCTTTTTGTTCAAAACATTTTTATAAGTTTTTTTTAGTGAATAACTTTTTGCTTGACTCGCCACGATGTGTGATCTTATAGTTTTAGTATGATTGGAAAGAAAAATACAAAACATTTATGGAATTCTTATTAGTTGTGCACACATCGCCAACTGAAATCGAAAAGACCGTAAATACATATTTAATTTTTGTTACAAGGAATATAAAAATTTTATAAATTTAAGACAAATTGTTGATACTTTTGAGACTTTCCCTAACAGAATTACTATTTTGTTAAGATGTACGAGCAAAATTTTCAGAGAAGATGCATTTTGGTTAATAACACCGTAATCAATCCTAATGCCGAGTTTGAATTTTTTTGGTAGTCGATAATGTATAAATGAAATCTGAATTTGTGAATGTCAATATAAATATTTATTAAGAATATTAGATTGAAAGCTATTTAGCAGCCAAGATAATTAGGTTTACACTGAACCAAATTTCATAGAATGTTAATAAATTTTTTAGTAAATAAAAAAAATCGATATTCATATATTAAATTTGTTATAATAAAAAGAATAAAAATAATTAATAAAAATTAAAGTTAAATTAATGAATATATATTTTACTTAGAGCATGAAATTTATTGAAATACACTTATTTATTAAATTGATTATTCTTAGTTTTTTTTAATAATAATTATTTAAAAAAATTTAAGGTTTAGTTTTGGCCTGTATTTTATTGGCGGTAGCAACATCATTAGTACTTTTCGGCCAAATCATGTTTGAAAAGGACTCAAACTCACATACTTATGCAATAATCAACAAATGCTATATGAGAACTCTAGAGTATTGAATCATATTTTTCTGCTTGTGATTTACAAAAACTATAAATATATTGGTTTTAAAAACTTTAATAAACACGTAGTTTGGCTAATGAGTACTAAAGCTAAGCCAAACACTCAGCTAAGCCAACTACAAACAATAAATTTTTTCATGAATAAATGAATACGACCCGTTCAAAAATTGTTTTTATAGAATCTACTAACATCTGTTGCTGTGAATAAACTTATATTTAAATAGTACCTCAGAACCAGTTAAGTTAATGGAAATTTTCTTAAAACAGTGTTAATTTTGTAATCGGCACATCGTAAGGAAAATTTTATATAAACATGGTTAAATTAACATCCCAAAAGGAATATACCTTTTAAATTAACTCGAAACTTCATACCCCTTCATTTGAATGTTATTAAACAAACTTTGCAAACGTTTGTCTATTAAGAGGAATATGGAAAAAAACAATGATTTTGCTGTAAATGTTATTTGGTATTGCGCGATATAACATTATTTTAGATAAAAGTAAAATTTGTCCTGTAAGGACAGTAATCTGTAAGCACTAACGGGTGGTTGTTTTGTTCAGCGCCCGGTAACGAAAATTTTTCAAAAAAATTTTCAAGTCCGTAATATTGTTTCCAGTGTCTATGACTGCAGGCATGAATACATAAAACATTAAAACTCAAACATTAAACATTAAAATTTAAAATCATTTGTGTTAATTCACCATAAACAAACAATTGTTTATATTAACTAAAAATGTAGGTTAGTTTGGATTTTTTGTAGTTCTATTTAGAAAATTTCCTTATATGTATATAAAACAATTTTGAAAACGAAATTTAACATCACATTGGGAAATTGTCTACTTTATAACTGAATAGTACCTGTATTCTAAAATTTTTCGTTTTAACAAAAGAAAGGGGAACGAGTATACTACCTTTTTTCAATTCTGCACTTAATTTTACAGTTTTAAGTTTAGTTGTTGGTTCAGTATGTGTTTAAAAAATAGTTATTCTCTGAATGTCTGACATATTGATAGATTAAAAGCATAGGACATTTCTCCGAGGATTAAACGATATTGGTACAGCTTTTTTATTTGCAAGACTTATTAATGAACTGAGATGATTTTTTAACTGGAATTGTATTAGATACATTATTAAAGTATAAATTTAACTTGTTGTAACGCTTTTATAACCATCATATTGAATATTTAAGATTTAAAATTTAAACTTTTGGAAATTCGTACTTTTACGTAATAGTGTATCCTTTTGGTATTAAATTTTATTAATGTGACTAGGTATAGACATATATATATGTATGAGTCTTCAAAATATCCTTCTATATTTGGTCGCTGCATAGTAAATGCAGCCGTGTTAGGCAGACGGTATTCCAAAAGAGTATTTTCAGTATTTCTAGTATTTTCAAAAAGAGTTTGTTAAAAAAATAAAAATAAAATAAAAAGTAATATAAAAGTAAGTAAAATAAAACAAAAACTTCTTTAGCAAATTTTCGAAGCCATTTGCATCATTTTTCGACGAAACTTCTCTAATGATTGTAATTTTAAACAATATTACAATTTTTTAAAAAGTAAATCTAAAGATATAAAGCTCTGTGAGGAATTTATTCTTGTTAATCTGAATTTATTTTTATTCTTTAATACCATTAATGTAGCGAAAGTGAAAAATGGTTGAAAAAAAACCACACGACAGACAGCACTTTTCAACACCGAAGAGGAGCGCATACATCTAAGCCATTGGGAAGACCATACTAATACATGTCATGATAGTAAATATGGTAGTCCCCTGCAGAAAAAACCAACTACAGGAAATCATTAGAAAAATGAGAAGAGCGTCCGCTTTGGTGGTCAATGCTGCACCTTACAGCGGTCCCTTAAAATCATCACTGATCACGCATTCGTGGCTGCATGATCTGTTAGAAATATCGCGTGTTGGTATCGAAGAAATTATCGTTTTATATAGATATCAGAGTGATTTAACACCAAATTGAACAAATAAGCTTATATCAGAAGGGTATTACTTCTGTCCTATCCGGTTTCCCATCTTTAGGCAGAATGAAAAGGACCAACGAGCATGCCAGTAGGACAGTTTTAGTCCTAAGAATTAAATGGGTAGTATCCATCACAACACGTGCTTCTTTTTAGCAATTGTTTTAACAATTATTAGAAGGTTGGAACGTTTTTTTTATTATTTATACAAAATAAGTTTTTAAATTAAAGTTTTTGCAAAACATAAAAATAATATTTAACTTTGGGCTAAAATTTAAATAACATTAAAAAAACCTTCTCTTTGTTCATAACAACTTTCGTCTGACAAATATTTCTAATTAACTGAAAAGCAAAGTTTTGCTAGAAAACATTAATAAAGAAGTAGGAAAAGAAAAAATATTTATCTAACAGATTTTCACTTGTAGGAGTTGATGTTATTGCAAGTTGTCATTAGTTGCTGATGGCTTGCACAACAATACTCTTGGCATTTTTGTAAAGTTGTCTGTCAATGTTTTAATAATGCTGATAAGTGTTACATTTCAAAGTAGAGTATATGAAAGCATTTGTTATGATTTAACAACACCATAAGCTATAAAATGGAACAATGAGAGAAATATAAACCATAAAAAGCGTAAAAATGCAAAATTTAAGAACATTTATTTAACGAATTTCACGCTCAAGTGAAGAAGCTCAAGTGGGTAGACGTTTTGACACAATACAAAAGTATTTTTTGAGTGAAAACAACCTCGCACTTAGTCCCACAAATAACATTACAATTTACAGAATTTTCAACCAACATTAGAAACGATGCTAGCAAGTAAAAAAACACACATTCAAGCTTCTATTAAAACTTCTCAGAACAAGCAACAATTGTGTAGATGATGGAGAAACTTCAAAAGAAAACTGACTGGCAAAAATAGAATGCTATCCCACCAACATTTTAAATTATATTTACATTTAAACTTTTAAGTTCATTAAATTTTATATTTCTTTAAATAATTGAATACTAATAAATGAAACTTTTTGAATAATTTAAATAAACTTTTTACATGAACTTTCATTTTGAAATTTTTTCTGACTATTAGAGGTGTTATTCTAAGTTGGCTGCTAAAAGACTACCATCAGTTTTGTGAGTGAAATTTTAATAAAGCAATACATAATTTATTGAAATAAAGAAATTTTTTTTTAAATTTAAGACTAGTTTACAATGGCGGGCAGCCTGGCTACTTTCAGAATAGATAAGAACCACTCTCATACCCAGAAGACTAACTACACCTTTCATGCCAGAGCTCCTGCGAACCAACCAGTACTTTTAAAAAGCATAGCAGACCAATCAGTGATAAAGTCCTACGACAATCAAGGTTCTGCAGTAACCGATTGACTAGATGTCTAAACCTTCATATCCATATAGCTGGGCAGACCCATAGGAAGTTCTAAGCTGACACTTTCGCATCTTAGCAAAAAGAATTAAACATCAAAGGAGAATCCTAGATGTTCCAACATACGACCGATAATATACAGAAGGAGAACAGCGATGATTTCTAAAGGACTAAGTGCTGGTTAATCTCATCGCTGCCCAATGAAGGTCCAAAATTCATAGATATTACATAAGTAGTGCCTGTCCGTTGAATCCACTTCACAAGCAAGAAGATTATTTGTACCACTGTTGAACCATCCAGTGAAGAAAAATTGAATTTATTTGTGCAGAATGATATATTCACTGCTTCCGAAGTTTCTTTAAGTTCATTCTTTCGACTAATTAATGAAGTTGGGAATATTTTGATAAAATCAGAAAAAGGAGTACTTCACTCTCTTAAATTTTCAACTAAACATTTGAAAAGTTTTAAGACCTTGAAGATTAGAAGGTAAAAAAAACTAATTTATTCAATATGAAATTATTTTCTTCCAAAGGAAAGACAATATTAACTTTTTTTAATACGCTGAAGAAGGCATCACTCAGTTACATGCATTAAAGAGGAAAACTTTTTTATGACAAGTCAATGTAAAAATAATTTGGAAATGAAATAAATTTATACTTTTCCTACTTCTTAGGAATTTTCTGTTCCTTTTACTTTTAAGCTTTTGATTTGCATCTGGTAGACTTTAAGAAATCTCAAAGTTAAACATTTTTAAACAACTTTTATCAAAGCAACTTATTTTTAATGTTTTAGTAAATAAAAATTTTCCAATAAATTTAAATTTGTTTTAAATAATCCTGTGTACTGTACTAAATGAATTTTTTCGCTTAGAGTTGGAGTTGCTTTGCTAACGTAAATCTAATGGGTAATATAAAGAAGAGTCACATTCAACAAAACCATTTCATATATATTCCATTTCTTAAACCTTGAATGTTAAAAGAATTTAATATTATAAAAAACAACATTGAACTTATGAAATCGTTGTTAAAAACAAATGCGCTTCCACATCAATTATTTTGTCCACGCGAAATTTGACAACTTGTAGTTCATGAATGACTGAACTATTTCGAAAATGAGCAAAAAGAACTTACTGTGTTACATTATATATAAATGGATTATTATTTTTTTAAGGCAAAAATAATCATACTCAGCCTTGTCGTACTTTTGTAGGCAGCCTTGATATAAGCAACACGCTCACTGTCTTAGTGGGAAGGTACACATACAATTTTTCTTTCAACATAAAATTTATCATCTCAATATTTAAGTAGATGCAACATAAATGGCAACTATTACGCACTCTTATATTCTGAAATATATACGAGTATACGTATTTAGTATGTGAATTAAATAAATTATGTGTAATTTACATATATAAAGTAGCAGGTTTCTCATAAAAATTAAGGATATCTTCAAACTAGTACAGTTCCCTTGGAAATATCTGAAATACTATACAGAATATAATAATAAATATGGTGACTTTCGAATTAATCGTGCAACTTTTAATTTAGTACAAATTATTGAGTAATCCATTACTCCCTCAAAATACTTGGAATTGAATACTTTCAAAAAAACTACAGAAAATTATAGAAAAAGGATACGCAAATTGTTTAAACATTTAAGCATATGATCTTAAATCTTTAACAAATCTATTTTTATTTTTTGGAAAGTAAAAAAGTAAAACCTAAAACACTTTGTGCAATATATAAAATAGTAAAGAGGCAACGCTGAGGACCTTAATCAAAGGAGATCGAAGTATATAAAAACTGTATATGGAATATAAACAACTAACCAGATGAAAATACACATTTGAATTGTTTATTTAGACATAGAAAATTGAGTTGTTGTAAAAACTGAACTTGTATCCAATCGAACTTTGTCGATTGAATATATGTAATGATAATTACAAGTTTAAATAGAACAAAACCAAATTATGTGTTTATTTAATAGATCAGTTATTAAGTATTTATTTTGTAATTCAGTTACCTTAATAATATCAATAAATGTTGATTCAAATTAAATATAGGATGAATAATTGTGAAGTTTAAACTCGGAAGCTTCACGAACGACCATTTTTCTACTCAGTCAGTTGTCAGACTACTGATTTGTTACAGACAGACAACTTAGTCCGCTTACACCTGACTTTAGCTTCACATATACTATCCTCTTAATCTTTTGAAATAACATACTCTTGCAATAGTTACAATTGCTTGGATCATAAGATTATCGCTTAGTTCTGTTCATTACACTCATACTTATTTCATATGTTGCAAAGACCAGACGTGAGAGATAACTTTCAGATAACTTTTTTACGTCAGTTTCAATAATATCCGATGAAAAGTAAAAATTAATTTTCAAGTTTTTAAACCTTCACAGGGGCGAAAATTATGATTGAAGTCTTGCTAATAAGGGACAATGAAAAGAGAAAGATCTTTATTTTTCACTTTGTCCTGGAAGTGATAATAGCAATGGTTGTGTTCAGCCTCTAAACTTCGTGCCTGTCTCTGAGAAAGTGTCCGATTATCACAGACAATAATATTGACATGTGTCTTCTATTTTAAATCAACTATGAATTGTATGCCAAAAATGTTAGCAACTATTTCTATTCACAATAATCACAACATAATCCTTGCACAGAGGAAAATTTCATAAATACCAAACCATATTGTTGGGATTTGTTTGTCTATAACTGAATGACATCATTTTGATCAATTTTGTAGCGTAACCCATATTTGTTGTGGTATTGGTAAAACTGATTGTATGGCATGATTTAAAACTTGTCCTTTTAATTTTACAATTCTTCTTTTTTGTTATTTTCAATTTATTGTCTTTTTTCTATTTAAACAACCTAAATTACATTTTCGTTGTAATTCAAACCAATAAAACCACTGAGGAAAACAAAAATGATTGATTGGCAAAATTATAGGACAGAAAGCAAAGCAGTGTAACCGAATTACATAAGAATAATAGGAATGTAGCTAATTTTAAATTAAATGTCTAATTGGGATATTTTAATATATAAAATTCAAATTTAAAATTTAATTTACAAAGTAGTGGATAAATAAATAAGTATTTTTCCATTATATGTAGGTTGTTTGATAAATCAAACAATTTTAATTATTAACAATTAGTTTGTAGTTGAGATTGAAAATTTGTAAGACGTGACAGAGTAAAAAAAGCCGATTTCAATACAAAACCCCAATCTAGTTTATTTCTAGTTTATATTTTACTATCAGGAAAGATTGAAATACCTTCTTGAATAAAAAATTTTGGAAATAGATACAAAAATGGTGGAGTTATGTTAAAATAATTATTTCGGTCGGACAATTTACGCATGCGACAGGAAATTTTTTTGTGTAGTACATACTTTATACATTTTTCGAAGCAATTTTGGCCGTATTTCGCTAACAGTTCGCCGAATGTTTTATTCTAAATTGTTTCTAGATAGTCGGCATGGACAAATGAATTAATATATATTGCCAAGAAAAATAGTCCATGATCTTAGTGGATAATAGACAGGATCATTATATAAATATATTCGTTCAACAAACCGGTCCCTTTAGTTGCAAATTACCACGTCCATATTTTTCGAAATATAATTTTTTGATGCAGTGCGATAGAGTTACAAAAACAATACATCATTCACAGAAAAAATAGATATATTTCGTTTTTATTAGCTGCTTTGTAATGCGTTTGAAGATCTCAAAAATTTTAAAAGTATAAGATTAAAAAAATTTCTCTCCTCTAAAACTAAAAAAAAAATCCTTAACTAATTCGCTACTGAAGACAACGAAATGTTTTTTGAGTAAATTAATTGATTAACTATTAAATTTTAAAGTAAAATATGAAAATTTTATATTACAGTGCAATAGTCAGCAGACAAATTAGTTGTAAAAAATAATATTATAAACCAAGAATGTGAGAATCTAAAAAGGAATTTCCTGTATATGGTCATACTGAATTCAACTATCATTCAAAATACGAATTACTGAGCCTTAAGTACCTGGTTTAGTCTATGGTAGAAATAAATATAGTATATAACAAAAAGACTAACGTCGATATGGAATTAACTTTGCATAATACATACTTCTATTCCAACGCGCACATCACCAGCACTCACGTGCTGAGAACATACTGCAATTTATTTAAAATATTAAATAAGATATGTATACATATTCAGTTTAATAAATATTAAAAACAAATCGGTCTATTATCGGATTACGTCAAAATATGAATAGCTAAAGCCACAACAAACAAATTTTAAAAACTCTCTTGTACATGAATTTACATTTCAATACATTAAGAGTAAAATTTTAATTTCTAAAATTGATCGAATATCTCAATTAATTTTCAAAAATATTTTGAAAATAAAACAAATTTGAATCTTTTTGTTTTATCATCAGAAAACAATTAAACTACTGTACACAGTTTTATTTTCAGTCGTAACTTTTAATTTCCTCTGCTTTCATATCCTGAGCTGTTTATCCGTCATTGCTTGTATTTTTCTCTCTTCTTTCTTATTGTAGTTTTTTGTGGTGTGACAGTGTTAATTTATTTTAAAAAACTATATTTTATACATTAAATTTTTTACCAACTGCTATTTAGCAGAAGTTCGCACAATGTTGAACAAATGGGAATATTATTGCCACAACTTACAGATAAAAATAAAAACAGTGCTTTCTATAACTATAGCACCGCTCGAATATCAAAACATATAAATATTTAAAAAACCTCCTAAAAAAGAGGATACTTGTTAATTTAATTATGTATGCTTAGGATTTTCCAAATAATGTTGAAAAATTCAGTTTCTTCTTGTGTGATGAGAGACTTCGGTTACTGATCAATATACCATATATAATAATCTAGCTGAATCGATAGACATCGTTCTGTCAAAAACTTTTTGACTTTGGCAGTCAAAGAAAGTCATTTAGATTTAACACCTACAGAAAGATAGTCTATCTAGACAAAATAATAACTTAGAAATCCTAATTACTGCACCATAAATTTATCTGATATCTCTAAGTTTTAATATCTAATCTACTAGAATAGAGAAGTTTTGTGATACTATAAATACAGTAACAAATGTGTAATTTAAACCAAATACAAAAATGGAAATTAAGTGTATATCATTTCATTGTAACGCCTTCTGGTACAGGATATTTTTCGTATGATTATTTGGTGCGTAAGAAAATAAATCAAATGGTTTCCCAACCCAGGAGAATTTTTGGCCAGAGTTGCTCAATAAATCTGTGACCTTTCGAATGTAATGCCTCTTAACAAAATGGCAACATTTTGCCTGGCAACAGCAGGTATCAGTTGACTCCTGTCAAAAACTCAACAAGCTGCGTCAAAACAGACCATTTTGAAAAGCAAATGATTTTTTAACCAAACAGCATTTTTTCATAAATTTTTGGCCATTTTTTATAGAGAAAATTATGTTTCAAAATCTTAAAATAAAAATACTTAACAAAAAATTTACAAGATTTCAAAAAAATTTATAAAAACTTTTAAACAAAGAAAATATTAATTTTTGCATTGCCTAATAAAGTGTCTGTAGACTGTATGAAGAATAGAAAGATATAAATTAAACCCGGCCCTAATACCTTTTCTTAGGACAGTTATCTAAGATCCTGGTAGTTAACGCGTACCTATATTAATATTTTAGTTATTTCCGTCGACGGTTTTTATTTTAAAGTTTTAAAAATTTATTGGTTGTTGTGGCTCTAGCTGTTCATAAAACGATATTTTATTGCTGACAACCGTAAGCTTTAACTTTTACAAAAATCAACACATACAATATGAAAATTCAATCATATACGAAAATTACAAAACATATAATCATATTGTACATACGATTAGTTTGGGGAGGATATCAATATCAAATAATAATAGTAAATTTTTCTTTTAAATTTATTCTACGATAATGATAATACACCAAAATTATGAATTCTCATATACGAGTATAAGCAATCGAGTGAAGCACAATTTATTTATTGCAATTTTTTCACTTATGAACAGCAAGAAACCAAAAAAATGTTTCAAATAATATTAAAAAAAATAGTTTTCTAGTGTTTCAAACATGTATTAGACGAACCAGCGAAACCTAAGCGTACATATACATATATACGTCTTTGATAAATTTTTACAAAATGCATTCATTAAACCGAAAGCCAAGAGTTCTTACTTGTACGAAAACTATTTTTGAGCTGTAATATTCAAGAAAAAGTTACACAAAAATGACGGATTAGCGTACTACCATACTTACCAGCTTTATATGCTTAACCCATTGGAGATATTTAGATTGTTTTAAAAGCAAGATTTTTTGTGTGCTTTGGTTAAAAGGAGGCAAATAATATGTTAAAGTAGTTGATATAGTTATTGTATCTATTGCAGAAGGACATCTAAAATCAAAACGTATAGAAGTAATCAGATATGCACAATTACAATTTTCGTAAAGCAGTATATATATATATATATATATATATATATATATATATATATATATATATATATATATATATATATATATATATATATATATATATATATATATATATATATATATATATATATATATATATATATTCAAAAATTGCATTCACAACACTACAGCACTTACTCAGATGAGTGGAGCAGCAGAATTCATATAAAAATTTTCCCAGGCTTATCGAAGGTTCAAAAATACATCAGCATACTTGCAGACTTACCTATATAAGAAGGAAATAAAAAATATTCACAGTTCGGCTATTAGCAGACACTTTCATTAAATGATTTGGTTATTGGAGTGCAAGGAATTTTAAGGATGTGCCAATTAATGTATTGCGGTAGAATATTGTTATGACTTTCGCTGAGAGTGAAAAATAGCCGAAAAATCTACTTCGTAAGAATCTTATAGAAGAACTTAACAGATCACGCATTATTTTATGATAGCCCCCATAGCAGATAACCAACATACGAATATAATACGACAGAAACAGTAACAAAAAAAAAATCAAATAGAACCAAAGGCACTAAGAAAACGGGTTGCAAGTCGTGTTAAGAAATGGTAGTCCATTCTATGCAAGATAAATTTCTATTGCGAATGCTTGGCGATTTCATAAAAGGACCCAAAGCAATAGAATACAACAATTGGTCTTACGTCGCTTTATTGCAAGGTATGCATACGCTTCCAGGCAACAATTATGCCAATATTGTATAAACCCGATACGCAACTGAAAAAATCTACGATTTGTTTTATAACATGTAAGACTTCACTGGCAATTAATAAAATGACTGAAAACATTATGTTTCTGAAAACAATGTTTTCATGTATATCAATTATAAAATGCTGCTATACACAATGCAGTTCACCCATCTTACCATTTAAATAACAACTATTTGAAATTTTCTTACAAATAAAATAAATGTTCTAGAAATCTATCGCTGATGGTTTTACTTAAGCGTTTCATGGGTTAAGATGGCAAAGCATGCAATATCATGTTTAAATAGCAATTGAACTAAAAAACTGCGATACAGAAAAATTTTCACTTCACTAATGTTTACTTGAATATTACTGCATAAAAGTTTCTTCATAAAGCAACGACAGAAAAATAAATAAATAAAAAAATTAAAAATAATTTCAAATGCAACATTGAATTGGGATTAAGACAGCGATAAAATACAATTGTTATTGTAACAGTGACTTCATAATTTTTATAAAGTGGATTTGGATGAAGTGTTTCTTATGTGACCTCCTATTTTTGTTTTTTTTATGAACCACAAAAAATGCATGATGATCAATGAGAACATCATCTGCAATTTAACACTATGGCCAAGGATTTGTAATTGTATAATTTGGAGCAAAGTTTATTGCATAATACTGTAACATTGCTAAATAAAAATGACGCCAATATTGTGAAAAAAAGCTTATTTTAAATTTACAAGAAGTGATATTTTGAATGATATTTTAATTTTTAATTACATGTTATTTATTGCAATGGAACATATTGGTCCGGGTTAATAGCAAAATCTATTTAAGGCAAACACCAATTCTGTTTTAACAAACAATTGGTGTAATTTTTTGAAAAATTTCTTACAAATAGTATGTTTACTTAAATATAAACTTAAAAATATGAGTATAAATAACTGAAATATTTATAACTATCGTGTACAGGCTCCTTCTGGTGCATCCGGAAATAAAACTTGTCTGAGTCAAATTTGTAATTTTGTTTTTCTAATACGCATCTAAAGGAAACGCTTGAGCAGCATACATAAAAGTTGAGAATGTGATAAGCAAGTAAAACACACATTCGTTAACATATAAAAGATTATAACAAATCCTTTGACTTGATAAAGGTTATCCTTTATCAGGCTATATGTGATAAATGTCGTTAAAAATCATTAATCTTCTTAGACGTGACATCCAAATACAAAAATTATTATATTAATCCATAGAGTCAAAAAATCTTTGTCCAACTTTTCTGCAATTTTCTTATCCCTTCAACAGAAAAAAGATATGTCGAGGTCATCACAATAGGTATTTGTTGCTAAGATGATTTTATCCTTAGTATCAAATCTCTTTCTGTCGGGCCATTTCTTCAGATTTGGACACAAGAAAGAGAACTTGGGTTGGATCTGAAGGATGAAGTGGAAGAGGGACAGATTCCTAAGCTACATGTGTGTGCACCCTTGCATCGTCCTGGTGAAAAAAGACGTTTTTCTTGGCCAAGTGCGGTCGTTTACCTTAAATCCTCATTAAATCTACATAAAATATTGATATTACTTTTGCCACTGATTTTTTTTGCCTTTTTGAAGAAAGTCAATGTGGATTATATAGCATGTATCCCTAAAATGCTCGCCATGACTTTGTTGGCTGACAAACTTACTTTGGCGCGGATTCACCCTGACATGCGTAATTAACGGAGAAATGATTAAAATCACTAACAGAAAAAATACTACAAAAATTAGAAGTCAAATTATGTCAAATTATATTTAAAATTAAAACATGCCTGAAATTGATAAAGTTCTATTTTGCTATTCAATTTAAACGGCAGAAGCTTAACATATCATTGCGAATCTCCAAACATTATTTATTGTATAAGAAATAGAGAAAAGTTTGGCAGTAATCAAGTACATCCCCATGCACGTGGTTAAAAGAAAAGTGGAAAGCGAAACGAATTTGAAGATTTCATAGAAAATACATTCAACGCAACAAAGCTGTACCAAAAACCATTAAATAGAGTTTTACTGCAGCCAAACAAACCAATATCTGCGGTCTGACTTTTATATGCAGGAACAAAAAAAAATATCCTTATTTTTCCTCCTATATGAATTTCTTTTTTTCTACATTTGAAATTTAATGCGTTCTTAAATTGTTTTGCAGACGTTTAGAAGTTGATAACAAAACAATGAGGCAAGTTAAACAAAAACACAATTTTTACATGAAAAAGTTAGATTTTGCAGTGAATAGACTTAACATTTAATAAATGTATTCACATAAAGCGGCAAAGATAATCTAATATTAGATTTTAATTTGACATTTGGTTCGTAAAGTTCCACTTATTATGCAATTGCATTATGCAGAGACAGTACATTAATCCATTTTGATTTTTGTAAGTATATTCCTTTAAACTCACACTTTGCAGTAGTGTCTTCCACTCTTCTTTCTTCTGCTATTTTACTTCGACCAGTATTTTTTATATTAATTCCCCTTTTCACACCCATATATATGGACGTTTTTTAAAAGTAAAAATCGCTGCTAATAATAAGTAGCAAAAACATTTGACAAGCATTTATTTACTACAGAGAAAACAACTTTTGTTTCACGATCATTTCCGATGCTCGTTTAGTCATATGAAAAAAATAATATAAAAATAATTGAAGTAAGTGGTATTTACCCTAAAAAGAGGTACTGAGAAATTCCCCAAAATATCATGATAAGAATTGTGTAAGGCAAACTGGCTATATTTCAGAAAAATAAGAAAAATCCCTATGCCTAGAACTTATGAAATCATTTCGTTTACAACCTACCACTAGAGTTTCGCGATCCGAAATGGAATTACGTAAATTTTGCTTACTTTCGTCACGTCAAGATTACTAAATAAAGATAAAAATATACCCATTTGTATACTTTATGTTCAATAAAATCTGTAATAAATGCTTGAGCATATATGTACATATATAATCACATCGCTTCTTAAATGCAATATATTTAAATTTAAAAAAAAATTAGTTTTCAAGTTTCTGAGGAAAAAGTAGTCCTGAATATAAATTTTTATGTCGCAAAACAGAAATTATGCCAGAGTACCTTTTGCATAAGTATATTACTTTAAAAATATATAATTTACTACCATTAAAAAGAGCTTCTAAAGAATTCTTATGACTGCTAAGCATACAAATTCGTATCCTTAATATATTGATAAAACTACATCTTATGCTGTTTTGCAAAGAAACTCATTTTAAGATTGGCTATTTACCACTGCTTGTAGACTTTATATCTTGAAAGTGATTATAGAAAAATTATGGTTTTATAAAAAATACATACAAAGAAGTTATTTTCTCAGTTTAACTTCCTAGAAAGATGAAAAGCTACGCTAATAGATTCCTGTAAATAACTATAATATCATTTCTTGAAAATAATTTCAATTATTTAAACTTAGGTTCTACCATTAATATAATAAATGCTAATATTATGCTAAAATTAGAAGTAATATGACATACAGCAAATAATTATTATAATCAGCATAGAAAGTTATTTAGATAATATTATCCAATTACGACAGAAGCAAAACTAAGTTGCTCTCGCTTGCAAAGAATAGTTTCTTTATCATTATTTGAACCAATCCTTATTAAGCAATGGATCACTCAACCTTTCATAAATTGTTTTAATAATCATCTTCATAGTAAAAACCGAATCAATATTCCAATATATTAGAGAAAAGTAACACTCATTCAATCAATAACTACTATTCAAGGTGTTACTTCTGTGTAAAAGCGATAGAGTAAAGAGGACGCGCAATGAAATGAGAAAAGAAGGAGTTAAAGAGCTTAAAAAATTATTTAAAAACTTTTCTATATTTATTGACTTTTATAGCATAGTTCCAGCTCCTCAGATGTCAAGTAAAAACATTAAGTTTCTTAAGCTGTAAGAGTAGTGGCCATTTTAATAATTGTGTTACGTGGCCCACGATTCTGCCAATATAATCGATGAAGGAGTGAGCTATATTATACACTAATGCAGAAAAAGAGTATCAATCAACCGCCGATACTGTTCAGTGACCACTGCAATGTTTTATCACTTAAACAGTCCAACATCTTATACACTGTCACTTTAATTGTTGTTTAGAAAAATTCGTAATGTTGATGGATGACTTGTATTAAACAAGAATCGAGCCCACGTTGTCAGTCATAATTTGCTGTGTAGTCAATGCCCTTACTGCTTCAGCCAACAGCCAAACTCAATAAAATCACCTGCTAAAGTATGATTAAAATGAAAACTTTCAGCAATATTAGAATGCCAGTTTTTGTCCTGATGTGAGGTTATAGATTTAAAGCGAGTTGGTTATATGTATGTGGAGAGAAAAATCGTATCTTTGCAAACTTCGTCCAAGCAAACTTAATTTAACTTAATTTTTGTTGCCCATTCAAGTCTTATTTAAATTAGAAAAACCACATAAACATCCACTGATATATTTCTTATAAGAATAGAAAATAATAATGTTAACTTAATACTTAAAAAAGTATATATATTTGCTGTTCACATATAATTTGCATTTGGCTGTATAAAACTATAAACATGTATATACAAAAAATTATATGAACACGAATATGCTCATTTGCATTAAATTCTAAAACCTGCAATATCGCAAAGATTTCATGAATATTGTACTCTATTATTTAGCAATTTACTCACATGCATATCACATGTAGATACATATATAC
Organism: Germaria angustata; assembly: GCA_963681545.1. Classification (NCBI taxonomy): domain Eukaryota; kingdom Metazoa; phylum Arthropoda; class Insecta; order Diptera; family Tachinidae; genus Germaria; species Germaria angustata. Next base: position 34,629,967 of record OY813000.1, on the reverse strand, counting down.
ACACATTCATACAATTTATTGAATAGATTTGCACGTTCGAACCCAAAATTATATGTGTTATGCGAACAGAAATTTCATGTTGTACATAAATACTCGTACTTTACATAATTTCTTAATGTTTTCCTTCCAGTTTTTATATATTTATTTAACAAATTCGTTATTCGAGATATTCTCCAAAATAACCATTTTAATATTATATTGTTTGTTGTTGGCTTAGCTAGGTATATGCCTGCATTTCATTGGCGCTAACCAAATCATCAGTACCCTTTAGCCAAATCATGATTGAAAGCATTCAAAGCTCGTATACTTATGCAAACAATTACAAATATATATGAGAATTCTATCAGAACTCTATCATATTTTACTATTTGTAATCAACAAAAACAAAAGTATAAATAGCTATAGAAGCTTTTGTACAATCACAACACAACAAACAATTATAATAGACTTGCGTCCTTTTTGAATGCTTTCAATCATGATTTGGCTAAAGGGTACTGATGATTTGGTTAGCGCCAATGAAATGCAGGCATATACCTAGCTAAGCCAACAACAAACAATATTATATTTATTTAAGTTATGAAAACTATATTTATGATAAAATTTGTGCACGTATACCCTAAGGTACTCGTATACACAAACAAGTAAACGTTTTGATGAAACTGTTACCAAGACGGTTTATTATACTCGTACGTTTCATAAATGGTGATTTATTGCGTGGTACTACTTTCACATCTATTTAAACTTTGTTAATAATCTCTACATTTTGTCTACATTTTGTTACAAGGCAGACTATTCCAACATCTAACTTTTCGAAACACATCTGTAATCGTGTCAAATAATGCTTAAAAATATATCAGTGATGTATTTTGTACAATATTCGCATTAGGAAAAAAGGTCTGATAAAACTTAATATTAAGGCCAAAGTCACGAAATGAGTGCGAAAGCGGCAAAATCTAAGATTTTTGAAATATTATTAGAGTAACTACGCAACGAGGAGCACAAGTGAGTTTTTTATGAGCAACTTCAGTCAGAAACAAAACTAATTTAAATTTTTAGTTGAATTCAGAGTGGCAAGTAATATTCATTAGTTCTGCAAAAGCTTGTTGATATTTATTAAAAACTGTTTTCAAAAGTAAAAAATTCGGTGCGAAATTAAAACTTTAATACTACAAAAAAGCTCAAAAGAAAAATTAAATAAAAAAATTAAAAACGTTGTCTTAAGGTTAGAATACAAATTGCTTTATTTCTTTTTTAGTTTGGTTTCAACTATTTGCAACCAAAAACCAAGAGATTTTATAAACATTTGGTAGTATTCACAAAATTTGTCTGAAAATGTGCATACATATTATTAAATTTGCTTTTAACTTGGCTTTTTGAATTTAGACAATGAACAGGAAATCTTAGATTTTTTAACCATACAAGCTTTCCAAAAAAAAGCAAACACGATTTTCACACACTAGCTTTAGGCAAGCAGAATGTCATTTAAAAAATTAGTCGTTACGACGTGTCATTCAGTAGGAAGACAAACCGCACTTCAACTGGGCTAATTGGGTGGCCTTGAATTAAAACCACACTTAGGACCAAACAATCTTTTTAACATTCATGAAGAAGTAAGCGATATATTGTTTAGGTATCATGTAAAATCATTTAAGTATAGAAGGATTCCATCCGAGCAGGAAAATTCGTTTGCATCTAAATGCTGTAAGTCTGCCAAAAGTATCCAGTCAAAGCTCCGCAGATCATTATAAAACATGTGAATCAAGCGGGAATGGCATATTATATGCAGCCTGTTACGAAAACAACAAGAACCTTTCTGAGCTGGAAGAAACACTGTAATCTCCATTAAGTCAACTGATGAAAATACATTTAAGAGCAAATCAACTTAGAGCTATGAGTACGAGTATTTGAGTAAAAGGTGTTCCTCTACTTCTTGAACTAATACAACGCGATAAATATCAAAAAGATATTGCACGAAGTTTAAGTCTCAAAGATTTGGAGAAGTTCCACAAAGGACTATCCAGGTAAAAATCTAGATCACCAACCGACACAAATTGTCCAACCCCCAACACAAAAATTTTTACGTATGACTACTCGGAAGCAAAATGAACCACCTTATTTCGCGGATTACGCGGAATAATCTGTGCAGCATTATTTATTATTAATCTAGAAATTCTGTTCTTTTAATAATATTAGTAAGTATGCCGTGAATTTGGCATATTGTATTAACATATATCTGTTGCAATAGTAATTAAGTGTCAATTTAAACATTAATACGTGCTATTTAATGTATTCCTTGTAGTGTTGCACATTGAAAGGATCTCTTGACCAAATTTCTCTTTTCAAACTTTCCCAAATCTCTAATAACTCGTAAGATTGTGCATAGAAAAATTAACTTCTAATATAATAACCTATTGAAGGCATCTATGAAGAAGCCTGCACTAAAAGGAGATTATGTTTATAATAAAATCGAACTTTCACTTCTCTCCTTAATAATTATTTCATTCGCAGACAAATTCTTGAATCTTCTCTCAATAAACACAAAATAACACCAAAAAAGAAATATTAAACTTAAATGCATTTGAAAGTCAGCAATAAATATCACCTTGTACTCCAAAGCTCAGGTCAAATCAGCGAACAGTGAGTCATATAATTTTATAATACTTATAATTGAATGCTCTCAATTTGAGTTGAGCAATTTTCCTCCACACCAATCTTTCTACGCTAATGAAGTATATGGAGATTTTTAAGGACACCAGTTTTTTGTTTTTGCTATAGTAACACCACTTCTTGAATCAATTCAATCGATTTGTTACCAGATAAAGTGAGCAAATGACGTTTCGTTCATGTTGCACCCTGGTTTTTAAGCCAATTGATTGAACAACGTTATTTTTAGTTTGACAGTTTAACTTTCAAAATAAAAATTTAGACGTCACACTAACATCTAAAAACATAGTTTGAAAATAATTAAGGTGCACTATTAAAATAATAAATAAGACAAATACACAACAAAAACTCAAATACTTTGTTGTTGAAAATGAAACCACAAATTGAAAAACTAAACTGCACAAACAAAAAAAACCCCGAAACAAAGAGAAAATTATAAGGAAACATAACAGCGTACTCTCTACAAAGAAAACAATTTTTATTAATCAAGAAGGCAACAGTTAGGGGATTAGATGAATTTGTTATATAAGATTCAATTACACAATTAAAATCAAAAAAGTTTTTTTTTCAAAGATTTTAAGCACTTACCTTGAGCACATTCACTCACGTTCTCTGATTAATGATTAATAAGTCCTTATCTGAAATAAAATGTGATTATTTTAATCAATATTTTTTCATTACTAAATTCAGATTTTTGTAAAATATATTACGTTCCGTTTTCATTTTAGAATTGTTGTATTTCGCATTGAGTGAAATTGGCTATATGAAGTAATGCCTAAAACAAACTTAAACATTTTTCAATAATTCCCATTTTTAAAGTTATTTATTGTATTATGGTATAAAACAATTTTTTATTTCCTTAATATATTTTCAAATATATGTTCTATTTTTTCGACCGTTTCTGTTTAATTAATAAACTTTATTTTATTTTTTATTAAGCTTAAGGTCTTAAATTTTTATTTTAAATTATTTTCGATATTTCGGTACTCATTGAGTACCATCTTCAGGATATTTATTATTTGTTTGTTTTATATAAATTGAAAAAAATTTTACATTTGAAAAATAATAATGAAAATTTTTGTCATTTTTGAAATTCTAATCACATATTTAGAAAATATTTAAAGTAATTATAATATACATTTGTACATTAAATAACAACATTAAAAAACTCATGAATGTAACAAAACATATATGCAAGTATTTTTATTTTTTGATTTAACAATTAAGTGTGATAAAAATTAACATTTCTTATTTATTAAATGTCTATAACTATGCGCAACATTGTCTGTGTCTGTTTTGAAATTAATTTTAATCAATGGTGGAATTTTTATAATTTATAACATTTCTAAAATGAGTCTTCTTTTGTAATTTGTTTCTGTGTTTAGTACTGAAACATTTTCAAAGTTAGGATAGTGTTTTAATTCCTTACAATGTGTCGACAACGCCGTCCTCTGTGTAACATTATCTCTATTTCTTTGATCTGACTTATGCCCAGCAAGTCTAACTTTCAATTTATTTTTAGTTGTTCCTATATATACCTTATCACATTCTTCACTATCATTGCCCTTACACGGTATTTTATATACTATATTAGATCTATCAAGTTTATTAATACTATCCTTTGTCCTACTGAACAATCTGTTCAATGTGTTGTTTGTCCTATAAGCCATCTTATATTTTTCTGTATCATATACTCCTGATCTTTCTATACGTTCATTAATAAATAAGAAATGTTAAATTTTATCACACTTAATTGTTAAATCAACATAATGTTAAATCAACATAAATGCACGTGTACCAATAACATGGTATAAAAATACTTGCATATATGTTTTGTTACATTCATGAGTTTTTTAATGTTGTTATTTAATGTACAAATGTATATTATAATTACTTTAAATATTTTCTAAATATGTGATTAGAATTTCAAAAATGACAAAAATTTTCATTATTATTTTTCAAATGTAAAAACTTTTTCAATTTATATAAAACAAACAAATAATAAATATCCTGAAGATGGTACTCAATGAGTAACGAAATATCGAAAATAATTTAAAATAAAAATTTAAGACCTTAAGCTTAATAAAAAATAAAATAAAGTTAATTAATTAAACAAAAACGGTCGAAAAAATAGAACATATATTTATTATATTTTCGTTTATTTTTTTAATAATATTCCACTTTCTTATTAAATTTTATGAAATTATTCCGTTATTGCTGCCATTCACCCTCAGCACTGATAAAGTGTTTGAAAAGTATTTCAATATTTATGCAATTTCAACTAAGAGATTCCGATGAAACGTTTAACATACCGAAAAATAATATTTCTTACGAGTTTTTTTCTTTTTAATGTTAAAATACATCAAAAGCACATTCTTGTTTTAAACCTAAACAATGTGTTTTGTTGTAGTGTAGAGCAAAATCTTTTTTACTTCAACGCATCATGTAGTTAGAGACTCGTTTAACCTCAAGGGACGCACAGGTATGCAACGTCTTATTGGATTGTTTCTGCCATGCAACTCTGCTCAAATATTTGCATAAAGTGTTAAAACTCCATGTTGTTAAAAAGACAAATATCTTGTGTGCATTCTTTAACGTTGCTGTAAACAAAGCGTTTCGCCCTGGTATGCTGAACCCACAATATAAAAGTAAAAATGCACTCAAGGATGTTACAAATATCTTATATTAATATTATAGTGTTGCTTAAAGTAGATCAAAATAAATTTTTGGTTTCTTAACCACTAGTCCGAATTGTAGGAATCGGAAAATTAATTTTATTTTTTCATTACGGTTTTATAAATTACAAAATATACAGTGTAACCTCTCAATGCAACTAACAAAAATTTTGGCAACACGAAAAGCAGAGTTTGTAGAGGAAACTGAATCGAACAAATGCTAACAATAACCATATGTTTTCAATGATACTTAAGGACTTATCTCAAAAAATTAGGTGCTTTATTCGATTACAAAGTTCTGCCAGAACTACACGTTTAAATATACTAATGTTTCCTACAAGGAAATTGAAGATAATATTAATATTTTGAAAAAGGAAACCGAATGCAGGCGATATCATTTCAAAGGAAATTTTTTTATTTTTCAAAGAGATTTACAATGGCATTTTCATGAAACTTGTGACTTGCAACTTTTTTGTTCCCTAAAAGGAGGGACATTGAAAGTAATAGTACCACAAAGCAGGCAGGATATGAAGTTTTATACAATTTCTTTTAACATTGTTTATACCATTCTTGTTCTTGCTTCGGCAGAACATATACTAAAATTGGAACGATACAGAGAAGATTAGCATGGCCCCTGCGCAAGGATGTTTATACCAACTGTTATAACTATAACTGTTATATTGAAAAATAGATCAAATTTCTTGCAAGAGATTTCATAAAAAATGCTGAATGTAAATGCAATCAAAGTGTAAAAAATATGAACAATCCAGCTTCTCAACGCTTCTTTATGACCCGGAAAATATTTTTTAATTTAAAGCAATCAGCATTTTTTATGAGAGTTTTGTACAAATTTAGTTTGGCGTTGTAAGTTCGTCATCGTTTAAACAATGTTTTTAATACCATGTACTTTAAAAATAAAATTAAATGACAATAATTGTATTATTCTCTTCATAAAGAATGACTGGATTTTTAAAATTTCTTAATATAATTTTTATTTTAAGTATAGGAGTTCCAGCAGTTCGCCAACTCCACACACATAATTCTAACTCATTCCTTTTATGATTTTTTCATTTTGTTGGTTGCATCCTCTATGATGAAAAAAGAATTATATTAAAGTTCGTTAGTGTCTTCATTAAAAATACAGGTTGTGAAAAAATGGAAATAAGAAAACTAAAACGAAACCACTCCACTGACAATATTTATAAAAAGTATCATGCTTAATTAAGAAAAATTTAAATTTTTGCTACATCTATTTTAATGAGAGAGTAGCGCTGACATCTTTTATATGTACCTGAATAAAGAAAAAAAAAAATACATAATGTTGAATGTACGTTTTATATAAACTTTTACATAAGAAATAAATTTTTTTCTCAACCTTTTGTAGTTCCATTTAAAAATGAAAAACGTGTGATATATTAAAGATTAAACAACAGAACTATTTATTACTATTTTGTAGAATAGTTGGGGAGAATAAATACTTTTAAAAATATGTTATTTATTCAATAGCGAAATAACAAATCTCAAAACTGTATTATTTTTAGATTAGTTTAGTTTCTTGACTGGCCTGAATTAATCTACTAAATTGATATCTTAGAAGAAATCTATTTTAGTTAGAATAGTTTTAATTGAGAAAATCAAATCCGATATAAAAGTGTGAGGTTCCTTTAATAAATCAGACTTTTTTACTAAGAAACTACTACTGTGACTAATTTTTTATCAGTAACCTTCCTCCGGGCGTATATGCAATCTAGATAGAACTAAATTCCAATCGCAAAATGTCAATAGGTATCTACAATTATTAGATAGAAATAACAGACCAAAAATATCAAGCAAAAAAGGAATTTTAAGTGCAGAAGCAGTGAAAATCCGGAACTTTTCCAAATGACTTTAACATCGATTTGTTGTTACGAAAATCTGTTTTTAATACTTTAATCATAAACATAAATAAAAGTATTTTGTTATATTTTAGAAAATAATGTCGTAATAAGTAGTTAACAGGATAAATATTTACTAATGTTTGGTGCGATATTTGCAGTGGGAAATCGATTGACCCATATTTTTTTCGAAGACGGCGTAACCGAAAATGGTAAGCGTAACAGCACGATGCTAAGCACGTGTTTTCTCTTTTGAGACAGCAACTTGCATTGGTTATCAATCCTTATAAGTTTCCCTAGCACACAGCAACCGCTCACACACCTCGAGCAACGATGGAATATTTGAGACATCAATATCCAGATCTCACCCTTATTACAATTGAAGAGGAAATCATCAATTTGAAGCCAGATGTTTTGCGAGCAATAATACAAAATGCCGTAAAACAAGCATCAACGGAAGGTTGTAATTTGAGGTATATAATTTGTTTCAATTAATGTCATCAATTTTACACTTTCAGATAAAGTTTTTAAGAAAACAATGCTATTTTTTCATTTATAACAAAGTCGCGGCCAATTTATATTTTAAAATTGCATATGTGCAACCTTCGAAAAATCCTATAGTGAGATTGCGGCACGTTGCTTCTTCATACTATTAAATGGAATATTAGAATGCTGCTAGTTTTACAGTTTTATTAAATATTCTTAAGACCCCAACACACAAACAGTATTAGAGATGGAAGCAATGCTGAATGTATGGCTCAAAGGAAACAGTGTAAAATAAATATGCAACAGTGTAAAATAAATATGCTTTATCCTTTTGTTGCTGTTCCCTGTAATATTATTTGACATCATTTCCGTGTAATAGACATTTCTACCATTTATTTTAAGAACTATGCTACGCAATGAAAAACTGTATATATTATAACGATTTGTATATGTGTGCCTCCTATTTACCAAAAAGCAAAATATTGTTTCTAAAATAAAAATTTGCTAAACCATCATTAAATATGAAACATTTTGTCAAGTGTACTTTATTATGGCAAATAAAAAAATTTAGTTGAAAGTTTAAAGCAAGTTTTGCAAACAGAAATAGTACAATTGTGGTAATAATTTATAACACATGTCCTTATCAATTCAGTTCAGTTCATTGTTAAAAACACAAAAACAAACAATAATTTCGTATTTATAGCATGTTAAGCACTTTAATTGTCATCATAAAAATGTTGTAAATGTAACAGAAAAACCCCCAAATGACAAACAAATGTCGAAAGACTACCAAAAAAATCCAAACATGAACAGAAAGGCGAGGAAACAATAATGAACACAGTTTTCTCATAAATAGGAATGTTTTCTTCCAAAATAATGAGTTGATAAAACTAAAAATTCATAAATTATAAATATATGCACAGAGCATTTTAGATACATGAACACATATAAATATACATACCCAGCAAACAATAAGTCAGACATTTAAAATAATATGACCTCATCATAAGAAATAAAGCAAGTCAAACCTTTTTCAAGTTTAAGAGTTGAACTCAATCATTTGTCAGTTGACTGCTTTAAATAAGCTACGTCATTTAGTTTGTGTTTGACATCATTGTCAACTGCCTACCGCGTCATATGAGCTCAATAAGCATTATTTTGGCGGAAAAAACCATCACTCAAACCAAGAATTAGATTGATAAATACTGTGGAATGTCTGAGTCATCAATTTCAATTGCAAAGATGTGGTTTTTTTAAATTTCATTGTGGACATACATGCACATAAGATGCTGAACGTTCCAGACTCCCAGTCAAGGTCTCTCCACACGAATCAACTGAAAAAATTTAAGATATGATGTTGGACGGTTATTCAATGCAGAAGCAAGGGGTTGTGGATACCATAAACATATATCATGACTCAATGGCTTATATTTTGAATGACCACTTGTGTATGAGCACGCTTGCCACAATATGGGTGACATGTTTGCTCATAACTAATAACTTCGCAATGTGTTTGGCGTTGGTCAACCGCAATATGGATGAGGTTTTGCACCATTCCGTAGTCCTGTACGAAACGTGGATCCACTACGTGGGTTTGTAGGGGTAAATCAGCGCCAAAGAAGCCAAGGTGAGTTTGTCAGCCAATTAAGTCATGGCGACCGTTTTTTGGAATGCACACCATTTAATCCACATCAACTACTTTCAAAAGAGTAAAAGTATCAATGGCAAATATTATGCACAATTACTGGGTCGATTTAATTAGATTTAAAAAAGAACGACAGTATTTGGTCAACAAAAATAGCTTTTTTCGGTAAGACAAAGCAAGGTTGTACACATGTGGAATTTTTCGTGGTAAATTTCCACGAATGAGGTAACGAATTACTCAATTATCCATCCGGATTCAAAGAATTTAAAAATATGAAACATTGTTTACTACTGTAGAAAAATTACTTATACTATTTATCAAAAATATCTTATTTGTCAGTAAAAAAAAAATAATTTGATAGTACGAATTAGAATAATTTATTTACAAAAATATAAAAAAAATTTATATCAATTATGTTCCTCATTAAATTGCAAACTAAATGTAAAAAACATATTTTTTTTTATCAATTTTGAAAGTAAATTGAGAATTAATGATTTTTTCATTTACAGAATAATTTCCTCATTTTGTTACGAGTCCTATGTTTTTCAGATTACACTTAAATCATTTTTCATTAGAGAAAGAGTTTGATCATGCCTGCATGTTTGTTGCGCCAAATTAGATCTATTTGACTGAAATTTACTAGCTCCGCGAGCTAAGAACTTTTGCGTCTCAGACCAGATAATGAAAAATTTATATGGTAAAAGCAATACAAACGATCTGATATATCTCAAATTTGAAACTTTAACTTTACAAATAGACTACAAGGACTGAAGGATACCATTTATCAGAACTTTTTTAATATGGACCAAGAATTACTACAAAAATCGTATTAAACAAATAATTTCACAATCTCAAGCATTCCATTGAATTGCTAACTCACTTATAAAAAATTGTAGCTAAAACATGGAATGCGTGATATTAGGTATTTAGTAGAAATATATTCGTCATACGCAAATTATGTAATATCGGGGGGAATTTTAAACAAGTCTGAATGATTTTTTATTTAGATATAAGGATTTAAAAAACAACATTTAAATATAAAAACCAGAAAAATGTATTGGCTGTTGGGGCCGAAATCGGAACTTAGTTTAGAAAATAAGATTATTTTATACAAAACAATACTAAAACCAGTTTGGACCTATGGTATTCAACTCTGGGGAACAACTAGTAATTCAAACGTTGAAATACTTCAGAGATATCAATCAAAAACTTTAAGGTTACTAAATAACGCACCATGGTACATAAACAACAACTGTTTACATAAAGACCTCAAAATATCCACAATAAGAGCGGAGATTAATAGTTGTAGTACGAGATATCTCAACAGACTTAGTAGTCATACAAATCTGTTAGCCATTACACTTTTGGACGATAGTGATGAGATACGTAGACTTAAAAGATTTCATGTTCCTGATTTACCCTTCAGAGGATAAGCTTCATATATCTAGGTTAGGTTAGGTTAGGTTGATTGAAGGGGTGTGGTAGCCCATGTCGTACGACATACACTTAAGCCAGTGAAGGCTTGTTGTGCGCTCCCTTTAATTATCAAACACAACTGCCAGAGTTCCGCGGCAGGGTTCGAACCTGGGACCCTCGCACTACGAGTCTAGTGCACTACCTACTAGTCTACGAAGGTCAGTTCATATATCTAATACACACATATATTTACATATCCATTAGTACAATTGCATTGCTTGTTAATTATATTACATATTTTATTTACTAATTTAAATAATACTTATTGTATTTGTTTTCATTAAGTTCACTGGAGCTTAATAATATAGGTTATTCTTTATTATTTATAAAATTTTCATAATGTTTCTTGTAAAATAAATTGCAAATAAATGAAATTATATTAAAAAAAAGATATAAGGACTAAAAATTATCATCCTTCAGAAGGACTGTATGTTTTGGGATAAGTAACAATGGGTTTCTTAAACCAAATTAATTCGGACTAGATATCAAATCGGTAGTATTTCTATGAGAATAATAAGATATGGCTTTTTTTGAATCCACATTTAAATTTACTTTTCGTTTTCATTTTGTATCGTTTATTCGTGGAATTTATCAAAACTTTTAAAACTAAATACAATATGAGCGCTTTTCCTTTTTTTATTGAAATTTACTTAAATTTTTTGGTCTTTTTTTTGAAGATGTCATTTTTGGATTTTATCCCAGCTTCACCTATCATAATTAGCTGCAGTGCGACAGCAAATTTTTTTTAGTTTGAATTTATATAGATATATTTCAAAAAAAAAGCAAAGATTTACATTTAAAGTTATGAGAGCAAAACATTTCATCGCATGTTTTAACTTATTGATCAGCTGTTTGCACTCCTTTTATGATTTGATTATAGAAACCCAAAGTTGATAAAAGCCCCAAAACCATCTTTTATACAAATTTCTATAACGTTGTACGCCAATGGTTATTGTACCAATCATATATACATACATTCCGTTATATATATATATATATATATATATATATATATATATATATATATATATATATATATATATATATATATATATATATATATATATATATATATATATATATATATATATATATATATATATATATATATATATATACATACATATATATATATATTGTCCTTAATGGAAAAAAGCCTCATGTAAGAAGATTTTGAAAATTTATTGTTGTTTATTCGCTTGATTTTTATACGAAATTATTTGTAGAAACTAGCTTTTAGAAAGAGACACACTTTTATATACGTCAAATCCTAAAACAAAAAGGAGGTTGTTTGCACGTAATTGTAATAAGAAACAATATACACATTCAAAACAGCCCATTGTGAATAGAAAACACTAAGAATATTTTGTTTATTAAAATGTATGGGGAATTCCATTATAGAAATTTGCTTAAATACCTTCTGGGATGCATAATCTCTATGGCAGTGAAAGCGATAAATAACGTAACTAAATGTGTAGGCATACCGTTAGGTATGAGTAATATTTTACAAAATTAAGCTGAATATGGGACGCTTCAAATGTATCCATCAGACATAAAACTAAAAATAATTTTACAATTTCCAATTAATGAATCCAATCAACTTATCATACAGAAATTCTAGAGTCATGACAAAGTCATCCTGAGCTAGTAGTTTAAAGTTCTTGAAAAGCTGAAATGAAATATTTTTATTCATAGCAATTGTTATATAACTACATGAACTTATTATTTGTTGTGGGCTTGGCATTTCATTGGATCGAATCAGATCATCAGTACACTTAAGGCGAATAACGTTGGAGTTTTCTTTTTAAACATACAAATGATTTGGATGGCGCCAATGAAATGCGGACATACTTATATACAGTTCAGGCTACGTTTTAGACTCTTATTAACGATACATTTTGTATGAATAAGACGAACAGCTGTTTGAAATTTAAGGCGTTTTAGATATTTGTAATATACTGTTAATGGATTGAAGGTTTTTCTCGGGGAATCGAAGAAATCATAGACATACAGTACTTGTATATGTATATACATATAAATTGAAATTTAAAATGAGCTCTAAATTTTTTTTCTTCAATTTTCGCTTATATTATTATAAAAGAACAAGTTATTACGGTTTGAAAAATTCGCGAATTTTTTAAATTGTTTTTTTTTCTATAAATTTTTAATAATAAAATTTATTCTCATCATTTATTTAAGAGAGTTTTAGAGGATATCATTATTTAAGAAAAATTTTGTTACAAACTTTTTTGGTGGTCCTTGTAGTATTAAAGGTTGTCCCAAATACTAGTCCTGCCAAAATACTTTACCTCCTCCGACACCGAGAACTCCAAATCGTGTGAACGATAAGATGTGTAGCAAAATTTAAATAAAATACTCAAATCTGTGAGAAATTAAAAGTTAAATGCTTGTTGTACTGAACTAAAAAGCGTATCCGGTTATTCTAGCAGAGCTGAAAAAAAATTTTTGGCACTGACTCCTCCATTTAACATGTAGTGAGATTTTACTTATATTATTGGGCAGGGAAAAAGCTAAAACATGGTCAAAAATACAATCTCCGCGTAACGTCATTTCACATCTATTGTAATGCTTTTATTTATTTGTACATATTTTTCTTTTTATGTTTTACCAAGCGAAGAAAAACCAAAAAAAAAAAAATTCTCAATAAATCAGTCACTCTTTCTTTGATAAATCTAATGTCACTCACCAATGTACTTAACAAAATCCCAAATTACATTTTTTACTCTGTCAAGAGTAAAGTGTTTGTGACAAACGTTATTTTATTGGATTAACTTGTCACGAAATACACATGTGAAATATAGTAAAAAAAAGAAAGAAAAAAGAGTGAAAGATACAAGCAAAGTTGTAAGCAACTTAATTGATATATTTGATTCCTTTATGTCGTATAATTTGATTTTCAGATTTTGAATAGTATTAATCAAAACCAAAACCAAAGTGAAATATAGTGTCTCTTGATTTGTTTTTTGAAAAATTAAAGAGATTTGATATGGATAATTAACATATCAAATAATATAATAATATTCGCTATAATTCTCTACATCTACATAAATTGTATTCTTTAGAATTTCCTTGAGCAACCTGAAGATGAAAAAAGGATATATACTCCGTTGGGAATTCAACGAAAGAAAAGTGACTCGAGACTCGTGTTCAGAGCCACCCCTGAGTTATTGATACACTGATTGAAAAATGCAGAGATTTCCATTAAAGTAGTTTGCTTTAGCTTTTAAAAGCACAAGCTAATTATTTCCACAGCAACTACCAGTTACATATCAAGGATGGTGATTCTTCATGTGACTAAATATTTTTGCTTAATATTGATCTATTAAGAACTGCACGGATGAACAAGTAATAATATAAGGAGGACAAAGCATTCAAATTCAATTAAAGGATTTTAAAGCGTATTTTTGGGAAAGATGTTTGTATTTTTAAAATAGAGTGGTTTCAGATACCATCAGTAGCTATAAATTTGAAAGGATACATTTGTAGCTTAAAACTGGAACAGAGAATATAAGTGGTTCTAAAGGAAATAAATAGATCTAAATCACAGCGCTTAAGGATTTCTGATACTCACTTAAATCCCATTAATAGAAAATTCTATCCTATAAAGCTGTTTAGTAAATGAACTGTTTTAGCCGATTCACTAAGTTGGATTATGAAAACAAATGAAATGAAGTCTAAAATTATATTCAAGCAAAGCACTTAAGTCAATTTTGATTCTAATAGTTACATATAATTCATTAACATATAATTGATTATATTTTTGTCGAAAAAAGGTTAAATTTTTCACAAACATCATTTGTTTTGGTTTCACGCCTTGATTTTTCAGCCATCGCTTTTTGTACAGTGCAGATAAGTGAAACGTATGCAAGTATATATGTACACGAAGTATTACAACTCGTACATCAAATATATGCACAAAATATTTCAACTGGATATTTAAAGCTTTAAAATACAGAAAAACTTTTTAAGAATAATAAAACCGACAAAGATTTTTAGTCCTGAAATCCATTAAACATTCGCATAAAAGTTTCTCTGTTTACCAATGTAAGGTGGAGTGTAAAATTTAGAAGACAAAATTTATTATTAAATCGTATGAAATTTTATGTGCCATCAACTTTGCTATTCCGTTTGCTTCAATACCGCTCTTATCAGTAAATAAAATAAATTTGGCAAAAAAAAAAAATTTTGTAAACTAATTAAACAATGTCGCGTTAAAATGTTTAAATGATAGACACACCCACCTCAGTGTTTTGAAGGTAACCAACACAATATTCCCGACTTTCGTTGTATAAAGCTCGTTGCTATCCGATAGCCTCAACATCTGCTACAAATCTAGTTGGGTAGATCTTCATGAAGTTTTCCCGACACAAATGGAAATAAAATGGAAAATGTCTCAAAATTGTAATTTTGCTTAATATGACATCATTATTTCAATCGTTTGCAAGAGTTATTGTGGCATGAGGCAACTCATTATAAAGAGACAAGCGAAATTATCTACAAAATTTCAGCAGCTTTCAAACGGTTGTCAAATAAAATAGAAACGCCAACGAAAGCATATATATTATTTATAGATAATTAGGCAGAAATAAAACAGATCAAAACAATTTTTTTCTTTTGATCACAAAACAATTTTCTTTTTGAAGTAAGTAGGTGTTAATGAGCCTTAGTGTGCGAAAATATGTGTTTATTAAAATTTTTCAAGTATTTAGAGACTTTTAAATGTTTAAATCAGACAAAATGCATCAAGCAACATTTGAATCAAATTTCATTCGGCATTGGTATTCAAAGCAAAAATAAAACACTATTGGTACATTTAAATTCCGATCACTAAGCGATTATTAGCAATACCAAATAGGCGTATATTTAATATTCTACGAAAAATTCCGCTCTGCATCTTTCAGTTTTATTTCTTTTATTAATTTATGTACTGAAAGGCCAGAGAGGACACATTAATCTCTGTGATGTATTAACCTCAATCCTACAATTGAATTCGACCTGTCAGTTATTGTAAATTCTGGTGTTATAAGAACCAAAAAATAGATAAGTATTTTAAATTCATAAAAATTAACTACCACTAAACTGAAAGAGTTTTTAAACAACCAATAAAATTCTCCAACCTGTATTTTCTTTCTAGCAAATTATCGATTCTACAGATATTGATACCAAAATATGGAAGTATTTTAGTGACGTAAATTAGTTGGAAATTTTAAACAAAAAAAAATTATATGTTCTCCTTTTTCACGATCTAACAAAAGTTAAATTGAAGACCAAAAACTAGGCCTTCGCAGACCTGTTTCCTCTGATGCAGATATTGATTAATATTTCGATTTATTGAATTCAAAACATCAATTGTTAGGGGATTATAATGTTTCACAAAATGTGTTTTACATAAAAAATTGCACATGGCTTATCACGTTAATTTGTCATTAGAATGTGCTATGGAGAAGAATATTTAAATCTCTCTAAAATTAAATTTGGATCTAACCTTCCTTAGGAACGAATTTTTGGACATAATTTATTGTCGAAATCATTTTTTTTATTTTGCAAATTCTTTATTTTTAATCATATTTTTTTCGTTCTTATGTGCTAAAATTAAAAAAAATAGGGTTTCTATGGCTTCCTATTTAATTATTTTGTGAAATATATTTCAGACCACAATTATTATTAAATATATTTCAAAACACATCTCTATATTTTTTGGCCTTTTTATAACAAATTGGTTAAAATGTTATTTAAGCTTGAGGTCTTGTTTTTGTGTTAAACTATTTTATTCAAATTTATCGATATTTCGATACTCATTGAGTATCATCTTCAGGATAATTCAGTTTTTTTTTATAAAACATTAATATGGGATATTTTAACATATGAACATTATTTATTATCCATGTTTTAATTTGGCGGATGTAAATAAATAAGACCTCAAGCTTGAATAATATTTTAACCAAAATATATTTCAAATAGAATTAAATATATTTCAAATAAAAATAATTTCATTCAGTCAATAAATAATATATCCACCAAATTAAAAACATGAATAATAAATAATGTTTATATGTTAAAATATGCACATAACCATGTATATTTATTTTTTATTAAATAAAAATAAAATAAAAGCAATTGAAGAATTAAATCGTTCTATTGACAATTTTGATGTACATGCATAATATATAGTTATTTTATTTTGTTAAATATAAATCTCTAATATTGTATCATATACATATTTTATTTACATAATCAGAATTCAGGTAAAAAAAATGATTGCTAAAAATTTATGAATGCTATGCCCTCTGAACTGATTAAAATTAAGGCTTGTTTAGTCTTATATTCAGGCTACTCACCAGGCTTTTTTTTTTTTTTGCAATTGGACCAGTACTCAGGGGATGACCCCTATTTATGCAGTGCATTGTGCTGGAACTAGGAAAATAGGATAGGGTGAGGAGGATAGCGGGAGTAGTGCTTATGGATATTCGACTTGAATCTCTCCACGCTGGGTATGGCAGGAAAGACATCTGCAGGGAGCTCGTTCCACATACGAGCTGTTCGATCATAGAACGAATTATTTCTGAAATGCGTAGTGCGATTCGCTGCTATATCGACCACAAATGGATGTGCTCTTAATGAGGAACGTGTTGCTCGTAAGTAGGAGCGGATCTCGGGAATATGTTCCCTTACCTCATCAGAGCACAGTCCATTGAAGTAACGATAAAACAGCGTAACACAACCCACGTTGCGACGATGCTCCAGTGAGTCAATAGAGTTGGCTACACTATTGTCACCTATGAGTCTTTTCGCCCTCTCCTGAACTCGGTCCAGTAGCTTCAAAATAGACTTTGAAGCACCGGCCCATACATGAGAGTTGTATTCCATTTTCGGCCGGATGTAGGTGGTATAAATAGTGAGGATATCAGAAGGGGTGAAGTATCTCTTACACCGTCTTAAAAAACCGAGGCACTTGAATGCTTCTTTGGCGATATGAAAAATGTGCTCAGACCATCGAACATCGCACTGAATTTTCATGCCCAGAACATCAAGAGCTTTTGATTCCTCAATATTTATATCACCCATAATTACAGATGGAGCAGCATTTACGGTCATACGTTTATGCGTAAGCATACAGCACTGAGTCTTCCGGGCATTGAAATCGACCCGATTCGCAAGACCCCATTCGGAGATTGTTGTAAGATCTTGATTTAATGATTCGACCATATTTTGCCTCATAGCCCTAATCTCCAACGGACTTGGCCTATGGTCAAATGAGTAAGAATGGCTAATGCTGCTGTCATCTGCAAATGAGTAGATAGGGTTGGAAGTTTTACAAAGTAAGTCATTAAGAAAAATGAGAAACAGGGTAGGAGATAGAACGGAGCCTTGTGGTACCCCTGAATTTATCTTGAACTCGTCTGATGTGATCCCATCTATAACAACTCGTATAGTGCGATCACTGAGGAAGCTCGATATAAACCGAGTGAGGCCATTACCAACACCAAAAGCAATTAGTTTTGCCAGAAGTGCCCCATGCCAGACTCTGTCAAACGCCTTGGAGATATCCAGAGCCACCACCTTACTTTCGCCAAAATGGTGAATGGAATGACACCATTTCTCCGAGAGGAGTGCTAGTAGGTCACCAGTAGAGCGTCCCCTACGAAAACCATACTGTCGGTCATTTAGTAAATTGTTGGACTCTAAATACCTCACAAGATGAAAGTTAATCATACTTTCCATCACTTTGGAAAGTGCGGAACATATCGCTATTGGGCGGTAATTTTCAGGGTTACTAGCCTCTCCTTTTTTGGGGATTGGCGTTACATTAGCAACCTTCCAGCACAATGGAAATTCTCCAGCATGGTACAATGTACTGAAAAGGTTTGCTAACGGACGAGCTAGCGTCGAACAGCACTGCTTCAAGACCAGTGCTGGGATTCCATCCGGTCCAGCAGATTTATTTACATTGAGCTCAGCCAATACCTTTTTAACTGCACGTGCTCGAAAGAATATTTTTGGCATAGTTACAGATACTCTTTCGAGGTCGGGCAGTGGTTGATTGCTTTCCGGCAAGTTGGAGTTACTTGCAAATAATTCGGCCAGTAGGTTAGCTTTATCAACCGGGTCAGTGAATATTTGGTCATCCTTTAAAAGAGTTGGAATTGTAGAACTAGCATTATCCTTGATTCTTTTAACGAATGACCAGAAGCTCTTGCTGCCCCTAGCAGCAAGACAAAAGAACATCCAAAGGAGTCAATAAAGGCCACAACTTCATGGGAAGTGTTGGAAATTCGAACGTTTTTCAATCATTTCAATATAAGCATGACGTCCTTGTCTTTAGATAATCTTCATGGGATCTGAAGTCATGTTGAAACAAATTTTTGTTTTGCATTTTCATTGTATGCTATTCGAGTATGTATAACATTGTACCGAATATGAAAATTTTCACAATAGTGTCCAAAAATTGTTGAAATAAGTTAAAACATAATCCATAATATGTACATATTAATCAAGACGAATGAACAGCACATTGGGGTTATCAAAGCAACAATAGGAAACAACATGAACTTTGTTTTCATAAAATTCCGAACAAATGACGAAATACCTATACGTATGATATTTATGGGTAAGTAAATATGACTCATACGCACCGAACGAATTTTCTTTTTCAAAAAATACGAGTGTGTGTTTGTGTGACTATAAATGTTGGCGATTTAACATATTGTGTGTTAGATCTACCATTTTTTACCCAATTTTTCAGAGTCATGACCAAAATACAAGGTCTCCCTCATCGCAGAATCTACTCTTTTAACATGTTTTCAATCTTACACGATTTTTAATATTAAAAATATCAATTTCTTAAAAAATTTTTGAATTCAAATGATTGATGCGAGTTAATTTTTACTTCCTAATACATTTGGTGATATTTAACATATACACATACGGTAATGTCACAAATCTACATATATACAGTATGTAAAAATAAAAATTCATCCTTCAATGTTGGAAGCAAAATCTTATGCATTTCATATGAATTTGTTGATTTTTAGAAGCAGGGAGAATTTTACATAATTTCATACACAAAAATTTGTTTTCAACATAGCTTGGCTTTATAAACAACCAATTTTTCGAGTATAGCGACCTGTAAGTTTAATTTTGAATGGAAATCAATTTGCAGAGGTCGTTTTTTTAATAATGGAAGTCGTTATGAAACGAATCAATTTTTCTTGAAGTACTGCTATCGAAAGAAATTAAAGCAGAGCCTCAATTTCACGACATAACAGCGCTGAGTTAATACATATACAGAGTAGTTGTAAGAGCTAAAATTATGGGAGAGGCACAGCTAAAAACAATTTCCTAAGAAGTCATGAAAATGCAGAGATTTTGATGTAGAAAAAATATTCAAAATTAACTTAATTCTAAATGACAATTCCAAACAATTTAATATTGAATAAAAAATAAGATCTTTACTATCAGAAATAGTTCTCCTACAACACTTAAGGCACCTTAGAAATGACTGTAGTAAGGACATATCGAGCGAGATTCAAATCGAATATCCATAAGCACTACTCCCGCTATCCTCCTCACCCTATCCTATTTTCCTAGTTCCAGCACAATGGACTGCATAAATAGGGGTTATCCCCTGAGTACTGGTCCAATTGCAAAAAAAAAAAATATCGAGACTGCTGTCGATATTAGCGATTCACTGAAAGTTAGGAATGTATGAAAGCTGACTCGACCTAGCTTTCCACCATAACTGCTGTATTATTGGCAGCTATATACTAGATGATCTTTGAAAAATATCATTGTCATGTTTAAACAAGCTCTCAAGGTAGCTCTCACCAGTAGGATTGATCTAGCACTCCAAATGACATGGCCAGTTGTAAGGAAAATAATATTTACTATAAACAATTCTCATAATTAATTTTTATTTTATTTCTAACATTCGACATTCACCAATCAAGACCCTCAAAACTGCAAATGCAAGACATTAAAAAATAACTACATACGAGGTAAGATATTTCAAGCTTTAATTTTCGTCTGATGATATTTTAAATAAATAATATTTCTGGTGCTATGAAAAAGTTTTGTTTATAAATATTAGTTCAAACAGGACCTACGTTAGTAGCATAAAGAATTTTTAGACCATTAAATTTTTTCAATAAGCCTATGTCGGATCTTGGATTTAATGCGCTAAACTCCCAAGTTGTGTATAAAAACTTTTTACATATCTTTCTTGTCAATATCCTACAAATAATTTGCCATCATGATTATTTAGAGAATTCCAAATTTTTATTTCAGACTGTACAATTGGTTTACAAATTTTCCTGATTTCATTTTAATTTCATCGTTTTACTATGTAAATTAAATGTTATGACTGGCATGTAATTGAGTTTGACAGATTTCAAAATAATCTAATTACATCATCATACATACAAAAACGCTCCAGCAATTACCCAATATTTTTATTTAACATGTTGACATATTTTTTTTTTTGCTTCAATTATTCTACTCTTACTGTTCATTTTAATTTTTTAACTTAACCTTATAGAAATATTGACTGTTAACTTAATTTTTTTACTATTAACTTATAATACTTATTATTAAAATTTATTATTCGGGATATTCTCCACAACTAATCGTTAAAACAATTTTATCATGAACAATAATTTTAAATTACTATAAAATTTTAGTGAATGTTTGAACAGCCAACCTAGACAAATTATCTTCGATCTTCAGTCGAGAAAATATCGTAGGAAATATACAAGGTGAGTTTATATATAAAAATTAAATAAATTACACATAAACAATATGCATACTTATAATCAGTCAAATATTCGCAATTTGTCGATATTTTTTAATATTTTTTTTTTAATATATTCTTTATTTACAATCTCTTTGTACAACAATAAGTAAATTTAATCATAAATAATAAATAACAGTTGTTTATGCCCCATAGTGCAAAACAAGGAAGTTCTATGAACATGTTCAATTTTTGTTTTAAGCATTAATATTTATAAATTAATTATAACAACAACAAAATAAGAATAAAAAAATAAAATAAGTATATATGATATATAAATCTTAATTAGTTAAATATGCTTTTATCTAAATGGCAGATTAAAAATATGTAACCTATTTAGCCTACGCACTTCTTCAGAATTATCTAGTAGGCTAATGGCTAGTGGATTTGAATGACTACCCAATCTCTCAAGGTATCTTGTACTAAATTCTTTTATTGTTTCTTTGACTGAAGGGATTTTGAGATCATTGTGTATCGCTGAATTTGTTATAAACCATGGGGCTTGCGTAATAAAACGAAGAGTTTTGGACTGATATCTCTGCAAAAATTTCAATGTTTGAGCTCTTAGCTGTTCCCCAAAGTTGTATTCCGTACGTCCATATAGGTTTAAGAATAGCTTTGTATAGTATAAGTTTATTTTTCAAGCTTAGTTCGGATTTCGGACATAAAAGCCAATACATCTTTTTTGTTTTCATGTTAAGATTTTTCCGTTTTGTTTTAATATGTTCTTTCCAAGTAAGTCGTTTATCTAAATACAACCCCAAATACTTTACCCTATTCACAGTCGGTATTAGTGATCCATTTAGAGCAATTGGTGGACAAATTTCTCTTCTAAGCGAGAATGTTATATGGGAGGACTTCATTAGGTTTGTTTTTTATTTTCCAGTTTTGTAGCCATTTCTGTAATTTATTTAGTTCCCTTTGCAATGAATTAGAAGCATCAATGGGACAATTAGACGAAGCTATGAGTGCAGTGTCATCTGCATAAGTAGCAACCGTGATATTTTGTGAACATGACATATCACTCGTGTAAATTGAATAAAGTGTTGGTCCTAAAACACTACCCTGTGGAACTCCAGCATTGATTGGCTTGATGGTTGAAAATTCCTCTTTAATATTTACATAGAAATGTCGATCACGTAAAATTTTTTAATATAACATAAACTTTTAACATTATTTACATATTTATTAGTAAAAGAACTTAGTGTAATTACTCGAGTAAGACCTTTTAAAACAAATCTAAATTATTGTTAAAAAAAAATCGAAAATTTAATTCTCACTGTTGCTTCTTTTTAACAAATGTTTCACTATCAGTTTTAACGTCATAATAAAAAACTGAAAATACATTATTTTAGTATTTATTTTTATCGACATATGCTTTTTATTTCTTTTATATTCCAAAAAATAGTGAAAATGGTTGTATATGGTTTCAGGACGAAGAACTAAAAAAAAATATTTCCATAAATCAATTTATTTGTTTCAATTCCGAACAGTGTTTAAATTTTTTTATGACCCATATACATGTATTTTAACAGCGAATAATTTTTAATAATATATTTCATAATATTTCATATATCATGAGAAAAATAGTAGATCATGTGGTACAGATAATAAATTTACTTTAAGCCAGTCAAAAAAGAGGAAAGTCAGATTACAATTTAAATTACTTTTTTATTTCCTGTGATAAAACCTTAATAGTGTGTTATTGCATTTAAACTTACAAATAATTTTAAGATGATTAATTTGAAGTCTTTTCAAGCTACCTTTATTTAAACAGTTAAGGAGGAATACGAGGGCCGTTTAATAATACCGTGAGTTTATTAATTTCCTAACTCTTAACTGAAATAGCAACAATTGATTCCTAGTTCATATGTGATAGACATTGATAGCAGACTACCCCGTGATTACAGGATAAGATGGGAAAAAACATCGCTAAAACCAAGACTTAGAATGATGATTACTATGTGAACTCCGCACCATCTTGCAGTTGATGGTGAAAAAAATGGTCAACTGAATTATGTTGTGGCCACACAGGTAGGGAATATGCCAAACATTCTGGACGCCCAGTTGAAACAATAAAAAAAATTCACGATTTTATGTTGGCCGATCGGAGATTGAAAGTGTGAGCGATTGTAGAGGCTCAGTAGTTTCATTTTTATTTGATCACTTGGGCAAAGTCTTCGGCAAGATTAGTGCCACAATTTTTCAATCGTGTGATAACGCGGTATAATGCACAATGATTAACGTAAAATGGATAGTATAATCAATAGCAAATATTATGCCAACTTATTGGATCAATTTAATGAGAACTTGAAAAAAACGACCGCATCTGGCGACGAAAAGAGTTGTTTTCCACTAGGACAATGCAAGGGTGCACGCATGTGAATAACACCACAAATTCCTCCTTCATCCCTCCTATACACCAAATTCAGCTCGAAGGAAATTGATTTGACTCCAACGATGAAACCATTTCACAAACAAATTTGTACATGTTTTGATGACTTAAACAAGTCGCAATTTGTTTGATTTAAATAATTTGTTAATCTTTATAAAATTTTTTATTCGAGATCCAAATTAACAATTTAACATTTTATTGTTTGTTGTTGGCCTAACTGATTATATACGCGCATTTCACTGGCACTAACCAAATCATCAGTACTCTTCAGCCAAGTCATGTTTGAAAAACAACAAATATTTTATGAAAATTCTATACAAATCTGAGAATAATAATGAAATGCATATGTTCAGCTAAGCCTAAAAAATTTTTGGATTAAAGGAAAATTTGTTAATTCAAATAAAATTTTTGTTAATTAGAGCAAAATTTTAATTAATTTTTATAAAGATTGTTGGAAAAAATACTGGTAATAAATGCAAGTCATATTTAAAAAGCATTCAAATATGATACCAAAAACTAAGAATACTATATGAGAATTCTAAAGAGTTCTATGAATTCTAATGAAATGCAGGGATATATTCAGCTAAGCCTAAAACCAGTTTTGTTGATTAAAGGAAAATTTGTTAAATAGGACAAAATGTTCGTTAAATAGAGCAAAATCTTAATTGACTTGAATAAATTTACTCGTTGTTTCTTGCTAAATTTCATAGTTAAGTATATTAACTAATAACATATTCATGATTCATCTCTTCAGATCTTACGGAAGAATGCACAATATAATTTATTAGATATAGATAGAAATATACAATTTAGTTTCTGTTTTTATTTTTATTCCGGCTCTAGGTCATATATTAAATAAAACTTCTTTTTTTTTTTTGTTTTATTTAAATTTTTTTATTTTTTTATTCCATATTTCGATCACCATCGGTTCTCTTCTTCAGGAATTTAAGTAAAGCAAACTTTATCGTATTTTATAAGGCAAATTACATGTGATAGTTATCAAAGAACACCACAGAAGTGGACCAAACACAAGAACGCTGATGATGAAAGTGTAGCGGCTTTCGAAAACAGCATGTTGTTCCGTTCTGCTAGTGTTTGTCAGAATGATTTACACATTTGTCTTTGTTGTAATTTGTTCTTTGATAACTATCACATATAATTTGCCTTATAAAATATGATAAAGTTTGCTTTACTTAAATTCCTGAAGAAGAGAACCGATGGTGATCGAAATATGGAATAAAAAAATAAAATTTAAATAAAACAAAAAAAAGAAGTTTTATTTAATATATGACCTAGAGCCGGAATAAAAATAAAAACAAAAATTACATATCATTAGGTCGGAAAAATTAACAAATATATATTTAGTTTCTTAGTTTACCTCATAATGACAATCAATGTCAGCAAAAGAAAAACACTCGTAACGAATCCAAATCGATAAAAAAATTTTGTTGCATTCTTTTTATAAAACGCTTTTAGTTCTACAATGGGTACAAACTATATTTTCAATATGACATTGACATTCAAATATTTAATAATTCCAAAAGGAGATGGTAATGATTTTCCATTATACTAGTTTCTAATTACAATTTCTAAAATTCTGCTCCTGTTGCATTTTTTAATTGTAAGCCGTTGTTGTTCTTTGTAGCTGTCAGTGATCGCAATACTGCGATTTCTTGTGATGGATGAATTTCTAAGGATAGTGATTTTCGTTTTTTTCTTTGTCCAGCTAACGTATTGATTTTCATTAAAAGTTCCCCTTAAAAAATGTCCATTGCTTTACATTCCTAGTGAAATAATTTTTACAGCGTATTCTTTATTTTTGCTACACCCTTCGTTTCTTATATTCATTTACATAAAGAAGAAAACGTACGAATTAAACTTTCATAAAAAATGTTGTTAACATGAAGGTAAATAAAAAAAAACATATTCTCTATTCCTTTTACGAACACACAATAGTTGGTTTGTTTTAAGACCGAAAACCTCCTTTCATTAATTCGAAATAAGTGTTCTTATTGTACAAAATGTGTTCTTGTATGTGCTTTTAAATAGAACTGAGTACAATAAACAAGGATGTATTGCATGCGTAAAGGTTAATTATCTATTGAAATAAAAATTTTAAATCAAAAAGCACGTTCAAGGATGACACAGCTGCAAAGAAGTGCTTTACACTAGATGAGGATATAAGACAGTGTTTCATTAAATAAAGAATACTTGTCATTTATATTATATTATACATAATTTTCAAATAAGAAATTTCAAGGGAAAAAATTAGTTGTAATAGGCCTCATAAATTTTACTAATTGGCATTATTATGGACGCATAGGTTTGCAAAACTGTTTACAATTAAGATTAGGGTATATCAATTTCATCATATCTATCCCGCGCTGCGCAGAGGAGTATTTGATCCAAAAAGCTGGCCAAAATTATTAAGCGTGTTTTTTGTTTTAAAAGTTTAACTTTTTTGCTAGTTTTAGCTTTAGTTTGATAGAAAAAATTTATTGGCAGGTTATTATTGGGTTAGTGTTATTTTTGTAACTCTTTTAAATTAGGTATGTAGTACATATCTAAAGTGTCCTGGAGACGATCAAGTCTTATATAGACCGCAGGTAAACAAAAACAGTTTACTAGGTGTGTATGCGTGTGGACTTATAATTATTCCTGGTAATAAGACAGTTAGTAAATTTGAATTTATGAACTAAGAACTGAATTTTAAGAAATTCCTTTTTTAAGGGCGGGTAATCCATCACATTGGTAGTTGTTAAAAGTGATTTAAATAATATTTCACATCAATAATTCGAAAAACACAAAAGTTTATGACGACAATAAAGTATAAGAAAAAGTGCCTTATGAGCAAAAATAGAAAAAAAGATAAAATTTTCAAAAAATCACCAAAAATAATGGCGCAAACTTGCGCAAACTTTTTTTCTCTTTTCTTAAATTAGAGATTTTATATTTAATTATGGTATATAACATTATTTGTAGAACAGCTAAGCTCACTTTCAAAAAACCTTTCCTTTTTTTTGGTAAGAATTTATATACATATATGTATGTATAATTTTTTTTATAATTAATATTTTTAAAATAAATATTTGAGATAATTTTTTCTTTTTAAATATTAAAAATAGCTCCTGATGTATTCTTTCAGTTAAAAAAAAAATCCATGTAATACCTCTATTCGTTTAGCTACAAAAAAATATCATATAAATATCTTGAAGTCGAAAAAATTCAATAAAAACGCATGCAATTTTCCTTAATTTCCTGACTTTAACAGTGTCCCACAACTACAAATCTTAACATACAATCTTTAAAATGCACGATATGATGTAGAATTTTGTTTTCTATCGATCTGCGTAATTACTTCTTAGGATTTCATCAAATTAATTTTTGCCTTTTTGGCCAGCTTTTTGGGTCAAATACTCCTCTGTGCGCTGTTCCTCTAACATTTAGTAGCCTGCAATGAATCGAGTTCCGAATGTAATATTTCCGAATAAAATTAGCGCTTGACGAAATAATATTAAAAAATATAATTTTTGGAACAATTTATTGACACTAGTTATACCAAGTGATTTCGTTTTTACTTGAGTTTTTAGTGTACAATTTTTTTAGTTCTAAAAAAAGATACCTGACTTGTGGCAATGTCAAAAATACTCAGTAAGGTAACAAATAAACAACGCTTTAAATTCATTAAAATGTATCATGGTTGTCATAATCGACGCGCCCAGCAAGCTATTCAAAATTTTGTGACCTAATTCCTCACCATTTTCCCTTTATTGAACATTAATTTACCAACCCGTATGCGGAAAGTATGTACTGGAAGATTATTGCTGCTGTATCGGCCAGTGTCAATAGAGATCTTGATAAGTTAATTCGTCGCCGCGGCGTTGTCAACAATTAGTCTTGTTTTATTTCACCGCCTGGAAGATTTTACGCAAGGAACTCGGTATGAAACCATACAAAATACAGCTGCTGCAAGAACTGAATCAAGGTGACATACTGCAACGTCGATTACTTGGTAGCGCGCGATGATTATCGCATTTTGTATGTCGCTTTTGCTCATAATCGGTCATAAACGCAATCGTGTGACAATTTCGCAGAAGTGTTTGGCGTTGTTCAACCGCAATATGTACAAGTTTTCTCGCTGTTTTGTAATCGTGGATCTAGCATAATACACCAGAGATTCAACAGTAGTCAAAACAGTCGGTTTCTCGGGAACATACATGAAGGCCAAGGTTGGATTTTCAGCCAACACAGCCATGTTGAAGGCAGCATAATACACATTGACTACAATCAATTGCGAATACCATGCCAACATTTGCCCTCATTTGGGCAAGAAAATTACTTTTCCACCAAGATAACGTAAAAATGCATACATGTGTAGTTTGCATGGCTAAATTCCATGAATCAGTCTACGAATTGCTCACCATCTTATAGTTTTTCTGGATTTAGCCCCGACTGACTAAACTCGTTTCTAACTCTGAGAAAATGGCTTCGTAGAAAGAGATTTGCCTTCAACGAAGAAATTGTTTTACACACAAGTACATATTTGAATGAATTCTAGATATTTATTTTTTAGGAGGGATAATATATTTGAAAAACGTTGAACAAAGTGTATAGAGCTCAAAGGAGATTGTGTGGAAAAGTAAAATGATTGTTAATGAAAAATGATTATATTTTTATATCCAAATAAAAAGTTGAATTAATATTTCGAGATCACCGATGAGATTAAAAGAACTTAATGCAGTAACTAGTAAATACACTAAAAACTGAAAAACAAATTTAGTTTCATACGTTATTCAGTACAAGAAAATATATTACAAGTCGAAAAAAAACATTATTATTTATTTTGATTCGAAAGATCTTTTTTATATTTGCCTGGTTATTCGGTAGTTTGTTTTTGATAAGATAAAAGCATAATTTAAGATTTTTCATTGATATTTACTAATAATACCGCTGCTAGTTTGAACTCAAACAAATATCATCAAATTTATATTGTAGTGAAGAAACACGTGCGAAAATAAACTTTTGCAAACAACTCTTATTTAAAGGATTCCTTTTCATTGCGAGCTATTTCATGATGCAGCTACGGATCAGTATCTCCACTGCTTTATTTTGGGTGTGGGTGAAGTAAAACATTCGAAACGAACGAATGAAATATAAATAAGAAATAAAATTTTACGGTTGTGTTGAACAGAAACGAACCATAAAATAATGATGATGATGGCTATTGTTATTTGAAAAGAGGAGAAAAATAAATATTCAAGGAAGTTAAGTGTCTTTTGAAGTTGCATTCTTTTGCCTTTTTTGTTGCTTTAAACAGAAAAGTATTGTGCTGATGCCAAGTGTTATAAGGGATGGAAAGATTTTATCAGTAATGAAAGATAAAAGGATAAAAACCACAATTTAAGACCAGTGGAAAATATTTTGTAGGCCTTATTTCTGGTAAAATTTTTATTACTTGTTAAAGTTTCATTTAATTAAACAATTCTATATATAATAAAAGAAAACAGTCGTTCTATATTTAAGTATGTACCTGATTTTTAGTTGAAATCGTCCTTAAAAATTAATCCATAATAAATGTGCACACAAAAATAATGTAAAAAATTTAAGTATTAAAGATGTGAATTCAAATCCATCTCCGGAATGATATCTTAAATAAGTCATTTCATAGTGCTTGAATTATAAACAAAAATTCTTAATTTGAATTGGATTTGATGAACTGCAGTTTAGATGGAGTACGCATTTCTACTTTGACTAAATTTTTTTCTACTTAAAATCAAGAATAAAAAGATTTTAAATTTTTTTCTAAAAAGTTCGCTTCCAACCGCAGAGCGGGCGTGAAGTGTTCTTTAATAAATGCAAGCTTCTAAAGAAAAATAATGTAATTCTGTAAGGGAGTTAAGTTTTTTTTCAGTCTCACTCACAAATAGATTATTTCATAAATTAAATAAAAAATAAATTTTTTTCGCAAAAGGAAACGTGAATACTTATGTTTTACCTCTTGAGGTATCCGGTATTAAGAAAGCGTTTTGCTTTAGAAAATTTAATACTTGGTTCACCTTTTTATTACTCAGTTGACCTTTTAAATAGATCAAAGTTATATCTAATACAATGGTTTAAACAATTTTGTAAATCAATTTGGTTCAAGAAATAAATCAATTGTACATATCAAATAATCAAAGCAAACATTTGTTCTATATTATATTTTGTGATTTTTCCTGCCTGTAAAATTTGATTTACATTTTGTTTGAATTTTCTTTCGGAAAAACTTTTTGTGTGAAATACGAAGTGCTTGTGTGATACATGAAGGCCGGTACATTCACGTAACAAAAAACTACGAATGTGGCCAGCAAAAATGTTAATTATGGCATTTCAATAAAGCAAACATTGCATACTAACAAAACGAAAGCTATTCACTAGTCAAATTTGCATATAATGGTTAGAAGAGAAAAGCAACTGCGGTATTATAAAAAAATTTTTTGGTATTTTAGGGTCTGTATAAACAACCGTCCTAAAACATAATACTAAAAAATAAAAGTGAAATAACTTGAAATTTTTTGGTATTTACATAATTTTTTGAATCAAACACATGGGAATAGATCCTTACGCCTCACCGAAGGCGGGCGATGAAGCAAAGCTGCAGCAAGCAAAGCTAGTGCTAGATGTATAAACAGTTTAGAGAGAATGGGTATTTTTTGCATATTAGAGACAACGGTTTTGTGGCTGGCAAATGGAGATGGTTATTGGGTCTGGGCGATGGCTTTTAATGCAGAAATACTTCAAAAAGCGAAGCCGAGTCCTTCGCCCAGTTCGGAGTTTCTCCTGTGAGGTATGTTGAAACCCTCCTCAACGTTCCAAAGTATTTCTTCATTTTGGACCCATTTCATATCTTTTGGTTTTTATTTATACGGGAGTAATCTGATTATAAAATATCTTGTTAATTTGGTTTGGTTTGAATTTCATTTGCATATTTAGGAATAATTTTATTTTCTTTTGGGATTTATTCCATTGAATATTTCTGGGGTTTCTTTTATTTATCTCATTGGGTCACCGTAGGCCCTGGTAGCTAGTGTGTTATGTTAACTAGGTTAATATTTTATATTATTCTAATAAATAATAATAATAATAATATTTCATTGGGAGTAAGTTCATCTGGGGTTACTTTGTTGGGCATTATTTCATAAAGCCCTTTAAGGAAGAAAAATTTTCACTGCTTTTTGTACAGCCATTTCTTAATAGAGTTTGCTGTCCAACTAGGGATTTTATGTAGAAGACACATTGTAGAGTCCCCTATCCTTAATATATTTTAATTATGACCTCTTAATATTTTACATAGAACAATTATATGTACGATTAACTAAACTATTCGACGTAACTTGAAGACTTTTTCCGTGTTTGAAATAATATCTGAGTATTGCTATAATAAGCACTCTTTAGCCCTTTAGCTCGAAAAGAATTTAAAATCCTATACTTATACAAAAATCAACAAATATTATATGAGAATTCTATGGAATTAATGATTTGGCATCAATAAAATGTAGACATATAGTCAGCTTAGCCAACAATAAATAATTAATTATTTAAATAAATTACATATTTTAAAAAGTTGTGAGTTTCTATCATGATAGTAGGTGTTATAAATTATTTTGTAATATAAAACCAACAAAATTGTAATCAGTACAGAAGCATTTACAAGATACCTTTTATTCGAATGAACTGAGTATTTGAATATCGATTTTTTTTATTTATTATGTACATTACTAAAAATGTTTACTTATAAGCTAAAATAGTTTTTGTCGGTTGTGTGTGTCCACTCGTATGTCTCGCTACACCTCTTGATCTTCTCCTTGTCACTCTTTCGACCTGGTTCGTTTACCTGTGTCTATATCTAAGATGGTACATAGCAGAAATAAAATTGTTCCAAACTCTAACACTGAGCAATAAAATCTAATCAAGAGGTAAGACTTCCAGCCTTATTTGAAAATAGAATATCAATTCCTGTGTAGTACATTGAGGTAAAAATTATATATTGGAAACATAATATTAAGGAACATTTATTGATGGTATGTCTTCACTTTTAAATTGTTCATGAAATACATTTTTTTACACAATTCAACTTAATAATGGTTAATATATCTGTTTTGAATTTTTGTTTTGATTGGTTTCAAACGAAACTAACAATTGGCCAATAAGAGGTTAAAAAAACAGATAATGTACCCTCTCATCGAGTTTTTCTCGCTGTACTTTTAAAAGCAATAATTTTCCTATAAGGTAAGAATTTTGTCTATTGATCATTTCAGTCAGAAGAGATAAGAAAAACACAAAGTTTAAAACACTTTATCTACCATAAAATAAACTGGCTACATTTCAAAATTTTTTGCTATTAACATTATAAATGAAATCATTATCCTTTTCTACAACAAAATTTTAATTGTCCTTGCTGTATTCATAAAACTTTCAATTGTATGGGAATATAGAAAAACTTAAAGCATATTTATTTATGGTTTAAGGATAAATCACAAAGTAAATTACAGAAAACGAAAAATTGACCAACTGCCAAAACAACTTTTTGATATCTGCTTTGCAAAGATTCATGCATATGGACACTCAAAATGATACCCAGTAAATATTTTCAATGTAAGGAAACACAATTTTTGATCGATTTGAAAAAGGAGGAAGTTATCAACTCGTCCGGATTTTTTTTTACAATTTTTAATATTTGTACACGCACAACTCTATCATTTAAGAACAGATTTCATATATTTTTTGCTTAAAGGTTGGTCCCATATTTTTTTTCGAAAATAGAACCATAGAAACCATAACATATAAGCATTCTGGATTAGATGATTTATGCTTTGGGTGAATAACCCAATCCTATCAAAGCACACCAAATGAAGCCAGTTCCATTTCCACTTTAAGTCCAATTTTTCGATTGTTGTTTGAAATTAAGTGCGAGCAAGGTTACTGATGGTTAAAATTAAAAATTTAACACTTCAAAAGCTCTTTTCGATTCAAGCGTTGTGTATGTATTGGTTTAAGAAAATCCTAAACCATTATAATTTTGACGCAGCTATGGGAAGAACTGCTCGTTTATAAGTTATACAGTACAGATTATAATAAGTCACGTAAGAATAGTTTTTTATTAAATATTTTTAAAATTAAAGCATTAGATTGATTGGCCTCTAGTGTAATTTTGTGTTAATTTTTATAATCATATTTAATTTTAAGAAGTCATGATATTTAAACAAATTTATTGCTATAATATAAAATAAAATATTTTACTATTTCTACCCAAAAAGATCACCAGATCTTTTTATGAATGACAATTACCTTAAACACTTCCGATTTGTTCATTTCATCAACTATCGTGGAGTAGTTGCATATACGTAATATCATTGAAACTGCCAAACAATAAATTTTACTGAATGTTTTCGAGGATTACTCTAATCACAGTATATACATACCGTTTGTGTCATACTAAATTTTCTGCTAAAAGTTTTGTTGGGGTTGAATTATCTTGGTCATTGCTTGTGTCAAAAGTTGCAGAGAAACGTACACAGGGCTTATAAGCAATTTTTTTGCAACTTGGACGGTCAGGGAAAGTTTGTATTTCATATTTGTTTTATTACAAAAAATTCCCAAGACATAAACAGAGGCAACTGGATACTCAAGTATGTAAGTATATGCTTAGCTTCATGTAAAGTATTATATGCAGAATGAACAAATAAATCCCTCATCCATAAAGATGTAAAAATAGAAAAATATAGCTTTAACATGCAATTACCACTTTTAAATTTATTGACCTTAGAAAAAGTAAAAGTAGATTAAATTGCAATTTAATATTTAATCTATGGCACAGAGACCTCTTTTTAAAAATGCAATTTTGCAATCAGATATATATTCACCGATGTAAGAGTTCACAATGAAACTGGAAAAAGCATTAATATGAAATAAAATAAAGAAAACTAAGTTGGATTCAGTAAGTACAAAATTATAAAAAATGTGTCTGTTACATGCATCATTTATAGAATAGATTTTAAAGTCCTTGCTTTTAAAAAGTACTTTTTTGAGGCTTTCAGGGTTCCAAAGTTTTTAAATATGCAGATAAAATAAATTCTATTTTTTTTCATATGAGATGTTTCGTTTATATAAAATGTGATTAGATTAATCCTGCCATAATATTACATATGTGAAATTTAGAACTATTGTTATTCAATTAATTAACAAGTAGACTACATTTATCATTAAGGTTGATGACTAATGCTTAAGTGCCATAATTCTAGTCTTTGGAGATCAGGGATAAATGGCTAGACGGTCTTGAATAGAATTTGTTACAGGAACATCTTAAAGCCTGGACTGGTATTTATAATATCTTTTATCTTGGTTATGTACTGGATTCGATCACTCATGGAATAGTGGCGTAATTTTCTTTCGATATTTTCACACTATCAAAAGAAAATGTCGGAATAAAATTTGGTTCACAAATAGTTTAGAGGATAACCTTGATCACTGAATGGGACCCCCCGGGGGAACGGTTTTATATCTTATCTCGTGGCGTGGCTGGATGTTGTGCTTCCTGGGGTATAGGGTTATCAGGTTTCCGGACCTAGGCCTTTTTGCTGATAACCCCTAAAAACTTGTATGTCGCTACCCAATCCCAGAATTAACAGGGCAACGGGCGCGCATGCAAGTAAATTAAAGTTAAAAGTGGGTTCGCCCGCTCGTCCGGATGGGTAATATGGTCTTTCCAGACCTTGACCTTTGGCCAATTAACCCTAGAACTTAATATGTTACTACCCAATCCCTGAAATAACAGGGCAACGGGCGTGCATATAAGAAATTTAAGGAAGTAGCTCTGCCTATGCTTGTCTGGGTAGAGGTGCTGCCGATACCTCAGGTTTGCATGAGACCTAAAATCGGAGGTGTTTTTAACACGCGGCTGACCAGAGTCCCATCTGGCGCCACGAGAACCAGTAGCCCCTAGGACTTGTCCTAGTCTGGTTGTTGGTGAGGCCCCTTCGGGGATCACGTGGTGGCTGTGGTTCAAACCCAAAGATACGCGGGAAGAGGTATGGGTCGGGTGAGTGTGTCTGCAATATGGTTGTGGAGGCCTCTTGTAGATGCTCTCTTCAGGCCATATATCTCTAGGTGCTGTTGCTATTCGACAGAGCTGCTCTAACGGTTGCGGGCCGTTGGGGTGGCTTGGTGGAGGTTAGATAGCTCCAGCACTTCAGCAAGGTGTCTGTTCATGGTTCTGCAGCCTGTACAGAATTGCTACCATGTTGTCCCTATTGTGGGCACATTTAGGACCGCCCCCTGTATGTGCCCTTGAAGGGGACAATTGGAACGGTGGTGAACGGCTTTATTTACTCTTGTGCAGAAGTGCACCGTCAGGTTAGGCCTTTGGGCAGGTACTGACGTGAATCTTTTGCGAAATCACTGAAGGGGAGTCATCAGATAATAATACACAACCAGCTAAATGGATTTGAATGAAATTTTGGATCCAGGAAGTGAGTACATATAATACTTTTTATTTCCACATTTCATACATGTTGCACGAAAATAGAGTATTGCGTCTGGCCAAATGTCGGCGACGAAATAAAGCAACAGAAGGCTAAGCCATATAAATAGTCCATAATTATAAACGATTTCAAATATAGTACAGGAAAAATGCCTTGCATACAATACAAGAATAATTTAGCAAGCTAAATACGGGATAGTTATTGCGTCTAACCGAGGGCCGATATATATAAACATCTCAAAAAACGAAGTAGGATCCTCTTCGCGGGTAGGATTTTGTTATTTGAAGTACGCAAATACAAGGCTTTTATATGTCAAAATTGTATGCTTAGTTTGATTGGTGGCAAGTGAAACTATCGTTTGGGCAACAAGAAGTAAAAAATAACAAATAATATACTTTCATATATTTTATGGAAAATCTTTTAAAAAATTCCGCTCACAATGTACTCAAATTTCACCCTCATTTTTTACAAGTAATAGCTTTCCTATAGGGTAAGAACTTTCTTTTGATCATTTCAGTCTGAAGAGATAAAAAGCATGGAAAGTTAAGAATGCTTTTCTATGAAATAAATTGGTTAAAATTTCAACATTCTTCCATTAATATTATAAATAAAATTGGTCTCTATTTTCTTGAAACTTTTGTCATTACAAAAAAAAAATCAGATTATCCTTGTTGTAATCATAAGATTTGCAAATGTATGAGAATATAGAAAAACTTACAGCATATTTATTTAAGGTTTAAGGGTAAATAAAAAAGTAAATAACTACGAAAAATTTACCAACTGCCAAAATAACTTTTTGATATGTGCTTGTATTTTGTAAAAATTCATGCATGTGGATATGCAAAATGATACCCAGTGAACATTTTTGATATGTCAGTAAACACATTTTTTGATCGACTGCAAAAAAAGAGGAGGTTATCAATTCATCCGGATTTGTTTACTATTTTTATTATTTGCACATCCCAACTCTATCACTTAAGATCAGATTTTATATATTTTTTGTTTTCAGGTTGGTTCCATATTTTTTTCGAAAATCGAACCATAGAAAAAATAACACATAAGCATAATGGATTATATGTTTGATGCTTTGGTTGAGTAACCAACAACTATCAAGGGTTACCGATATAAGACGGTTCCATTTCCACTTTAAGTCCAGTTTTTCGATTGTTGTTTTAAATTAAGTGCGATCAATCTTACTGATGGTTAAAATTCAAAATGCAAAACTTGACGAGTTCTTTTTAAGTCAAACGTTGTGTACGGTTCAAGGATGTCCAAAACTATCAAAATTTTGACACAGCTATTCTTTTTAAGTGGACAACACGTTAATAATTATTATAGCAGAGATTATAAAAATTAATGTAATAACTTTATGCAATTTTCTTAAAATTTTTGTCTTAGATATAATTTGTTGGCAGCTAATCAAAATTTATGTTAATTTCATATCCATATTTAATTGTAGGAAATAGTGTATTCAAAACATCTTATTGCTGTACAAAATCGAACTATTTTTTTCCAAAAATATCATTAGATCTTTTTCTGATTTACAACTAAATATTTAAAATTTATTATCGACTGTCGTGGAAAGGCTACATGTACGCAATATATATCGTTGACATTCCAAAACAATACATTTTATTCAATGTTTTCGGGGATTTCTCAAATCAAAGATTTACCAAATTTGCTGCATAAATCTTTGTTTGGCTGCAATTATTTCGGCCATTGCTTGGGTCAAAAGTTTCAGAGAAACTTATACACGGCTTATAACCAATTTTGTGGCAACTTGACTGAATGAGCAAAGTTTGTATTTCATATTTATTTTATTAGAGAAATTTTCCAAAACTAAATCAACTGAATACTCAAGTATGTATTTGCTTAGCTTCATATAAAGTTTTAAATATATGAATGAATAAATCCCAAATGCATAAAGATGTGAAAATTTAATATATAGCCTCTTCTTATAACTTTATAAAATTGTATGTTTACTTCCAGGAAATTTATTCACATTTAGCACGACCATGCAAATAGTACTTTTCAATTTATTGGCTTAAAAAAAACAGATGAAATTGCAATATGTATATACAGTTAATCTATGACACAAATACCACTTTTTGAAATTGCAAGTTCGCCATTGCTGTAAGGTAAACAAAGATATTTGAATTTGTAAATGCTCCAAAATTTGTAAATTTTCCAATCAGAAATATATTCATTCTTGCAAAAGTTCACAATAAAACCGGGACAATCATTAATAGTGAAAAAAATAATAAAGAAAACTAAGTAAATAGTTGAATCCTGTGAGAATAAAATTATGAAAATCTGTCTTTGGCACGCATCATTTGCAAAATAAATTTAATGTCGTTGCTTTTGGAAAGTAGTTTTGATAAATTTTTCAAAACCTTCAGGATTCCAAAGTTATTAAACATGTAGATAGAAGGAAGTTGAATTTTTCCATGTATGATGTTTCATTGGAGTTATGATTTATATAAAATATGTCCTGTCATATATTATATATGTGAAACTCAATTAACATAAGAGTTACATTTCATTATGATAAAAGTCTTAGTTTCAGCACTAATAGGTAAACGCCAATTTTTAATATGGATAGCTTAAGGCCTTGACTAATACAAACAATAGCTTCTATCATGGTGAGGAACTGTAACTCACCAGTCATGGACTAATAGCATAGTTTTAGTACAAATGTTTTACATGTTTTAAATATATAAATTGATACAAACTGGGTCACTGGCAAACATGCCGTCGCCACTGTAGTCAAAGGAAGAAAAGCTTTACCTTACTTGCAACACGTAAGCTTAACTTTTCAAGGATTTGAATACAGATGTTTGAGCATCGAAACTGAATCGGAAAGGATCTACTAGAAAAATACATTAATGGTAAAATTCAACTTACGAAAAATGTTGTCCACCAGCTGAGAATTAGCGAATGGATTTCTCAAATTTTTGTGATATTCTTCCGACGGGGTTTGTTTGAATTTGGAACGATTTTCCGTCATCCCACGTCAAATTTGGTTTATGAACAGACCGGTTTCGGCTTTGTGCCATCTTCAGATTTCTCAAACCTTAATTATATTTAAGAACATGTCATTTGCATTTGAGGGAATGCAAAGTTTCCTACAGTAAGTATTTATAAGTACAATTGATAAGTCCCTTGGAAGAACGCTGAAAAAGCAGCGATTCATTTGGGATCTCCTTGCTTATCGCATGCTTAACTTTGTGTTGGATTCTCCACAGAATCAAGCGTTATATAGAGAAGTATATTAACTGAAAATATATATATGTATATTTTAGTAATTAATAAACGAAATAAAAACAGGGAACACTGAAATAAATACAGCGATCTTCGGCTTCCGGAAAACTAACATTGCACACTGCACTTATAAACGTCATGACAGTTAAAACCAAGTGAAAAGAAGTTCAATTACTGGAAAAGGGATTGAAACACAATTTCCAGGAGAAGGAGAAAACCTATGTAGTGAAGCCGGCCATTGTGCACACGAAAGTTGCGATAGCTATGTTAACAAACGAGGAACAGGATCAAGCAGATATTTTCAAACAAACAATAGAAAAAACAAGCCAAGGTTGTAAAGAGTGTAAAACAAAAGCCTAAACCAAACAACATGATATCGCCAAAGGAAAAAACTGACCATTAATGATGAGTTATTGTGAAAACAGGAAAATTAGTTGAAAACTCCAAACACGGAAAAACTAGAAAGGATCAAATGGATGAATACCAGCAAGGATTAGTGAACTGATAAAAAAACGCAAGCAGTGTGATACGCTCATGAACCAATCTGATCACAATGCTTAACCTTCACCCTAGTGAGTCTCAACACACCAGTGAGACCCGTAATCAAATACAAATCTGCTCCGAGCTATAGCTTATCAAAAAACCTAAAAACAATGTTCCAAAAGGCCCTAAACCTGAAAAGAAAGCTCATAACAGTCAATACCATGGAACTAATTAAAAAACTGGATCTCGTAAGGATAACAAAAAGTACTAAGTTAGTGTCATTTGATATTAAGGGCCTATATCCATCAATTATAGCGACAGGTGTAACGAACATTGCACATAAAACAACAGGATTTCAACAGAAATTTCAACACAACTTGCAAACACATCCAAGGCGATACTCGAGCAAAATGAAAATATATACGTGTATATTTCTTATTTTACTAACAAAATATGTAAAATATAATTATAATCTTCAATAAAATCACAATTCTTGGTTAAACTTTAACTTTTTTGTTGTCTATTAACAATTATCCTTAAATAAAACTATAGAACAATCCTTATGCTCTGTGTATGGAGTCTAAAGTGGAATTAAGTCTTGCGACAAGGATATAAATGTTATGATGTGTTGAACAACTAGCCAAAAATCCATTTTTTTACAAAAGACACATATCCATGCCACCAATCTGCAAACCATAAACATTCTTGCGTATAACCTCCTCAATGTAAATCAGCGGTCGCAACGTTTGTGGATTGCTTTTTGCCATGATTTCTTTTTACTGTCTTGATACACACTCTACAACTTTTTTTCGTGTTTTTATTACTTCTTATTTCTTACACTACATTAGTTTGAATGTTTCTAATTTTATTTTTAGTATTGTGAATAGTACATTTGATTTTTTATTTAGCTTGTGTGCATTTATATATTTTGGTATTCTCAATAACCTTAAGGTTATAACACAAATTTACATATACATTTAGTGTTGGCATATGTAGTTCTAGTGCTATTGCATATAGTTGTTCTTTTATTAATCAATATATTAAACTCTTTATTAATTTAATGCGGTAACTGTATTTCTAATACATCTTAGATTTCCTGAGTAGTTAAGAGTAAAGTTTAGAATTTAGTAAACATAAAGATTGTATTCGTCAGTGCTATTATTGAATATTTTGAATTATAATATATTGCTTTTCCTGCAGTTACTTGTTTGATATCTTAAGGTTTTAACTTGGAAGGAAATAGACTGATATCGTGCAGGAATTGTTGATTGTTTGAAAAATCGTCTTCTTGCCATGTTATAATAGCAAATGGTTTATAAACATACACAGTAATAATAAATTTATTTCTAAATATTTTTTCTTTAATTATCGTTGTTTTTTGCTACACTAGAATCTAGCGCAATCTTAATTTTTTTTAAATCATATTTTGACATAATTTTCAGAAAATATTGGGTTGAGAATAAATACGAGAGTACAAAGAAGGCTACAGGAAGTTGCTTCAAAAGTAAATGTTAGTCTCTTCCTCCTCTGCATTCAGACAACTGCCATAGAAATTACATGACGAAAGATCCATTAATCTGTCATTATCGCCGAATGTACAGTGTCTCGATTTTTTCCTGCAAATGCTTGCTGCTGTAGCGCAACAGAATTTTAGTACATTTAGCATCCAGTTTGAGCCAGATCTGCCCGGAATATCTTAATTGTGCCAGTTTGTCAGATTTGGCCCATTGGACAGTCCATCAGACACGAAGTTGCCCATACCACTCCCATTTTAAGTTGAGACATGCTTTTGTCTATTAACAATGTTGCAATTATAATAACTTTGTGCTGAATATCAGCAGGTCAAGTCCTACGGTGTTAAATGGCAGTAAACTGTTAACTGTCCAGCATAGTCTATGCAGGTGCAGAGTGACAAAGGTGTCCGCTCTACTGTATCCGAAGGAGTCTACAATTCTCCCCTCAGTTGTTGACAAGGCATAAAATTGATGTTTTAGCAATTATTGTCCACTAGAGCATCATTCGCCATTTATTGTTGTAATGAAGCCATGAATGTATGGAAAGAGTTTTACGCAGAAGAAACACCCGAATGAGCTTTCTATGTAAAACTAAAGCTTTACGCTCCCTGCCTCATTTGTAAATGTATTGCCTAATTTAATAACTTTGTGTACTCCTGTTAGCTAAGTTAACGGAGAATGTAGAGCGGAGCATTGCAGGCAAAGAGTCTATGAAGAATCACAAACCTGGATATAAATAAAGAAAATCTTTTTTTTTTTTAACTTTGGCATTTAAACTCAAAGTAAAATATCCTTATTTATATACTGATCTTAAGAAAGTTGACATAAACAATTTTTATTGCCTTCATTTGTCATCTAGTGACCTCTTTTCTAACAAAAATTATACCTACTCATACATCTATGCATACGAATATAAAGTAACTACTGCATAAATAATTTTATATACGATTATTGAAGAATATTTTATAAAAATCAACAATTTAAGTTCAACATTTAAAAATCAATATCTTAAATCATGCACTAACCTTATTACATAAATTGTGTCCGGAAGTTAAGAAAAACAAATCTTTGAGATCCAAAGACTTGTAGCCACAAACTATGACTAAATTCTATGGGTTCTTTGTTGTGTTTCACTAGAATGTTTTGTCTTAAATGTTTTATCTATAGAAAAGTTTCCCAAAAGTTAGCGGGTGCAATAATATACCCTACTGCGCCAGAACTAAAGAGATTATGGAGAAATTAATTTTCTTTGAAAACGTGCAAATGAGTGATTTTCTTGCCCATGTTGTCATGCCTAAGGAGGAGGTTCAGGATAATAAATTTCTTCAGTTATCTCAGATTCAATTTCTAATTAATTTGGATATCCTCCCCACCAATTTACAAAAGTATTTTTTATTTTGAGTTACTGTGTCTGTATACCAACATTTTCATAAATATCTACTCATCAGTGGACTGCAACAATACCGTTGGAAAAGCCTTAAAATGTGTTAATCTCAAAAATATATATGACTACAGTTTCAGCCATACAATAAAAAGAAATTTAAAACAATGTGAAAGTTTTTGAACATTGATATTTCTCATGGAAATATCGATAGTATCAAGCTTTCAGATTTTTAAGAACGAATTTATATCGATAAAAATAGCCTGTATTTATGAGAAACATCTCCACAAACGAGTTAGTTAACATCATTAAATGTGTGAGACCACTGAAATATATTTCTGAATAATTTGTACAAGTAATATATAAAACCTTAAAAAATCATGTATATAACATTATAAAACTGGTATGATCTTCTATGTATAGTATATTTTTAATTAATGTTTTTAATTTAGATTTGTGATATTAAATTCTCAAAACTCTTCTAAAAATTAATCATTTATGTCATAATTTGGCCTTAAAAGGACTTAAAAGAGTGACACAGATCCTTGGTTGAAAAACTGTCCCAACAACAATCAGAAAGAGGAAGAAAAAACTTACTACAATTTCCTCAAGCAAAGGGAAAAAATAAAATTGAAATTTTTTTGTATGTACAAGAAGTCGTTTGTCATAAGACTTTGAAGTGATTTCCCTTAAGCACACAAGCATATAAGAAAAATATGTACGTCACACAATTAAACATTTTTTGGATAAGAATAAACGAATAGAAAAACACAGAAATGCTTTAAAAATACGGCAAGCCAGGGGGCATTTATACAACATGGTGTCGCTTACATGGGATAAATTATTGTTAGTATAAATTAATGTCAGATCTTCGAAAATAAATATTCAGCTCTCCTTATAAGTCAAACTGGTACATTTACTTAGAAATGAGAGAAAGCAGATTAACAAAAACAAAATAAATTTTGGCAATATTAATACCTCTAAGTTGGCTTATAAAAATGTACATTTTTGGCGCACTTACTGCAAATGTCACAGACCAAAAAATTGAAAACTTTCACGAAAACAAAGTGAAACAACGAAAATAAAACAGGCATAATGGTATTTTTCCAGCTAAAGAATACTCTGATGGAAAGGACATTTTTAGGCGTTAAAGATTTGTCACCTGAACTGATTTCTAGAAAAGAGTGATTTTGAGTGATTTTAAGTTGTCACTGTTTTATAT
The DNA here is from genome assembly GCA_963681545.1 of Germaria angustata. Taxonomy (NCBI): domain Eukaryota; kingdom Metazoa; phylum Arthropoda; class Insecta; order Diptera; family Tachinidae; genus Germaria; species Germaria angustata. The sequence continues at coordinate 34,586,565 of OY813000.1, read as the reverse complement.
TTAGTGCACAATCTGTTTCAAGAGAATAAGAAACACAGTGATGACTTTAATTCAAATAAAAATGCTCTACCTTTTTCAAATTCTCGGCACATTTATTGCTTAACTTCAAATTTATAAGAACTAAAAATTAAACTAAAAAAGTACTGCATGAAAGGGCATAAAAAGCAAGTGAGCACCTAGTTTAAAAAAATATAAGTAAAATGGAAAAGACAAATTAAAAACATTTTTCCAGTCACACGCTTAGTAAACGCATTTTCAAGTTTTCAATATAATTACAAAATAAGCAATTAATTAATTTTATTTAAAGCTGCTTCTGAAATAAACTGTTGTTAGTAAACGACTATGATTACGGTTGAATATATACGGATATAAGCAAACAATTGAAGGAAAATAGCCGACAGTTTTATTGGATTTTTTAACTCAATTCCCTTTTTATTCGATAGTTCTGGGACTACGTACTATTTATAAGCGTTTAGTTATTCTAAGCAAATAAAAAATAAAGCTTATCGCAACTTTTACGGAGCCGCTATATTTACGTATGAATAATGGAGTATTTAAATTGATTTGTAAAACAAACCTTTGTTCAAAAAATAATTTTTTTTAAAACAAAAATATAATAATAATAATAAAAATAATAATAATAATAATCATAATAATAATAATAATAATAATAATAATAATAATAATAATAATAATAATAATAATAATAATAATAATAATAATAATAATAATAATGAAACACTTTTTACTCTATTGCTGTGTTTCAAGAGGGAAAATGTTCAAATTTTGTATTCTTCAACTTTTTCATTTATAAAATCTATTATATTATTTTACTTTGTTTGCCTTTTACTTCATGTGGTTTCATGCAATAGATAAGGAAAAATATAAATCCCATATGAATTGCGAAAGGACACTGGAGATACATTATTCACTTTTTGTTACTTTTTCATAATCATATGCACATTCATAGGTATCAGGAAATTTCATAAATATCCGAAAATATTTAAATTTTCTTAAATGTTATTATTTTACATCATACTGATGTATAATTTATTCGGTAAGTACAGAACAAAAGTGATTCTTATGTTTGAATAAGGTTTTTTTTTAATGAAATAGTAGCTGCCACAGAAATTTGGTGTATCGCGCTTGAACTTAATTGTGTAAACGTGTAGTTTCTAAATCTGTTTCATTAATGGAATCAGCTCAAAGTACTTGATCTTATTGGCTTGTGTGTTATTATTTTAAGAACACTACTAGGTATAAATAAATTTACATGAATTCAAATCTAATCATATCCTACGAAACTATTTTTTAATTACTGATTTTAAGATCCATTTAAAATCCAAAATGTGCTACACAAGAAGCGTATAAAATTAGGTTTGGGTGTATTTGATCATGAGTAATTAGTCATCTAATAAAGTTAAAAATTGGTAAATGTAACATACAATATTTTAAATCGACAACACAAACACACCCTCGTATTTTTTGAAGCCAAAATTTCTTCGGTGCGTATGAGTCATATTCATTTACATTCAAATATCATACGTTTGTGTTACACTAGTCAAGAAATACTATTAAATTTTAACATGCTGTTTGTTATTGTTGCTTTGAAACTACACCTTGCTGACAATTCGCCTTGATTAGTTTGTATTATCGATTTAATTATAGCTTATTTGTACGATTATTGAAAGAAAACAATATTCCTAAATTTACCATGTGCTTACGAGTTTTTTCATGTTTTTTAACAAAAACATTTACCGTGTAAAATAAGAGTTCAGGGTGATAATTGAATGGAAGCCAGTTTAAAACTTTACATTACTCTTGCGACACATTGTATAATAGTGTAAGAACGATATGTACATTTACGTAAAATTTTTTGAAAATCTTACAATTTTCACTTGATTTTTCTCCTACCAAGTCCAATAAAGATCTACGGACTTGTGCTATAGTAAAAACGGCCTTTGGAAATTGTAAGAAATGATCATCCCAAATAAGCGCTTTTTGGAATAGAGATTTGAGTAGAAAAGGGATATCTATGTAAATATATATCCATCATATTCGTTATGACGTCAGATAAAAAAATCGGCATGTGCAACGAAATGGGGTAACAATTTAGAGTTGTGTTATATCGACGGAAAATCACGAGACTAATATCATAACGTTTTTCATCTTATTATTATTCGTTTAATTCAATAATTTAAATATTGCAATAATACCTTACGGATCTTAATGATAATAGTCATTTAAGGCTTATAAGAGGTTCACAATATAAATTATATATGAAAGGAATAAGCAAAATAATAAAGAAATGGCGACCGAGACCGCGACTACAGATAAAAATCTTTACAAAGAGAATATTGGAACATTGCCGAAGCATTGGTCCATAAAGGACTGTAACTGCTGATTATTATTAATATTATTATCAGCCATGTCACAAGGTTCAATTCCGTTCGGAAACGGAATTGAATCGGTACTTTGGTGCTCTAGAAAACGAAAAACGAAAAAAAATTTCGGAATCAAATCACTTTTAATTACTTGAACGGAATTAAAATTTTTTGAGTGTTAAGGTGAATATCTTCTATTGAGAGTATATTTATACAGTAAATAATATTGCTTTTAGTTTATTCATTCAAAGTTAGTTTGTAATTTCTTGATTTTTATTAATTTTTTTGTAAATTTCTTAAAGTCTATACAAAAAATTAGCTTAGGTAGCTAAATTTACCATGAGTTTGTATTTCCATTTGAATATTCATTTAAAAATACGTTCTAGCGCTGCTCATATTCCAGATAAAAGAGTCGTGACAGGATCCCGGTCTGCAACTGTCCACTGCTCTTATTTTTATTTTGTAATCGCATATCTAAAACAAGGAATATACAAATTAAATGGGAATCCAAGTACATACATATGTGCGCATACACATGTACATACATATCGCACCTTTATTGCAATATAGTCATATCTCGAATCTTGGTAAAATGCATTTTAAGTTTTTGATACTTTCTGAAGCGGCAAACCACTTAAGTAGCTTTCAAATTTCGATTTTTTAAGATATAACTACATATGTTGTAATAAAGGAGCGACATGTATGAACATTCAAAGCACAAATCTTACTTGCAATCATTGCGTTGATGCTGAAAGTTCCCTTACGGTTTAAAAAACGGGATTCGTCCGAAGAAGGCTTACTTAGCTTGATGTGTGTACCGTCAAAACAGCCAAGAATTTGCTCTTTGCCTTTGATCTTTTCTTTCTTCATCAGTCATTGATAATTTAATCCATTGTGGGCATAAAATGTCTTCAGCTGCATTTAGCACTCGTGAAATTATTGTTAACACAGTACTTCTTCCCAAACATATGTCGACAACTCTTCCTACAATATTATCAAAACGAAATTTCCAAAGTTTTAAAAAAATGTATTCGTGTTACCTATAACATTCTGAAATGAGCCTGTTGCTAGGAATCTGAGTGTTGCAGCTAATAGTAATAGTTGTAATAGTTTAGAAAACTGCAGGTTGTTATTGAAAAAATATATGTGCATATGTATAAACATTTTCTTTTATATTCCATATGTACTTACATTGCACTTGGGTATGACAAAAGGTCAGAAACATCCCTAAAGGTTCGGCGGCACAATTTTTCTGATTCACGTTGATTCCTTTCATCTTCCAATGCAGCCATTATAGATACACCAGGCATTTTGAAAAGTTTTTGTACAAAATTCTTTTCTTTATCACAAATTTTAAAAACTTTTTCACTTATGTTTTTTGTGTTTTCTTTTTATAATTTTTTTTTTACATTATTAAATTGCCATATCTTTAATATAAAAAACGTCTAAATTTTTTTTTCGGATTGACGAAAACGAAAGAAAGCTGAAGCACCAAAAATGAACTCTTTCGGAATGACAACTACGGAATCAAAACCAATCCGAACGGAATCTGTGACACGGCTGTATATGTAATATAAAAATATATATTAAATATATTATAATAAAATATATAGATTAGGAGCAAATGCCCAGTTTTGGTGAAATTTTTCAGTCATGGGCTTTCTAAAACAAACATTTTGTACTTCTTGTTATGTGGTCATGTCTCCATTATTTAGTTCTTTTCGGAAAACACATTTCTTCTAGAAGTCTGTCAGCAGCATTTCAAAACAGTAAGTGCGGGAATATATGAAATTATACTTAGGGAGAAAAACAATTTGGCAGAATGAATGCAGAAGGGTTAAAATGGTAATATATTTTTTAATCTTATTTGTTAAAATATTCAGAATTGAACTATATACGCAAGGATATATCCAAGAATAGAATTCCTGTATCATTATATTTCTTTCAATATGAAAGTTCCCAGGGGTAAAATAAAACAAATAAAAATAAAGCAAGGTATCTTCATTGTCGTAAAAAAATTTCCGAAGCAGTTGTTATTATCCCCAGAAGGTGTTATTATTATTTATTATTTATTATATTATTATGCTGAGTAATGAAATTAAATAACATGTTAATTAGACTTAGCAACAAAAATTTTAGCCAGCAAAAAATTAGTATTCCTCATTAGAAACGAGACTTTATAAAAATTTTGTTTCCTTTACTTTAAAAAATATTTTAAGAAAATAGTTTTTCAACTGTGAATGACAAATTGTCTTTTAAATTTTAAGATAATTTACAAAATTACTTCCAGTAACCATATCTGATGACTTGCTTGCGACACATTTTTTTACAAAAAAGAAAAGCATGAAAAATATGCATGAAGCTTAAGGAAAATAGGAAATTTAAATGGTTGGTAATAAATCGTTTCAATAAATCAATAAATTTTTCTAACAAGTAGTATGTATTGAATTGTATGTCAGTTTGAAGTGACCACAAAAAATACGTACTGAAAGTAGGATCATTTATTTAAGTCTCCTTGTGTTTATAGTGGTCGAGTATATTTTTTGCAATTTACCATTATAAATGTGTCTTTCTTGTTTTTATTTGACTTCATTCAAAATAACAGAAATGTTATATTTACAATATATCAAAGCACAAAAACTGATGTAGTTAAAATCTAGAAAAAACTCTTACTTGTAGTTTTGCTCCTGGGGTGTCTTTTTGTATAACATAAAGTAAAATGAAAATACACATTTAGAAAAAACTTGTTGTTAATTTAAATTTTTTCTTCCTGTTCTTATTAAATTCGTGCTAAAAAATTTAATTATGAATAACATTTTATCTATTCTGAAATCCTTAAGTCAAGTACAAAAAGTCTCAATTATTTGATATGTACCAAAATACATAAATTTATTTGGTACTTTAGAGGGTTAAATGTTGTTTTAACTGATATAGTAAAGGATTTTTGTTACAAACATTAAACGATTTTGCAGCCTTGATCTGATAATGATTAAATTGATAACATTTCTAAATTAATACAACTAAAAATAGAGTTTAAAAAGTTAAATATTTATTGTGGGATTAGCTGGTCATATTGGTAGTTTATTGGATCTAACCAAATTACCAGTGAACTTCAATCGAATTGTAAGTATTCAATGTCATATGGTTAAGCATAAACCTTGAAGTTCCCTGGTGATTTGGTTAGAACCAATGAAATATCGAGATATAAAATAATAAGAAACTTCATTAATTGGGGAGAATATTCCGAATGATAATTTTTGGCAACAATTAACAAATTCCGCGCGTACCCAAAAACACATGAATATGTATACTCGAACAAATATTATATATAAATTTGTTACAGATGTTAAAACATTTAAAAGAAAATCAAATCATACGTACTATAATAAAATTAAATCGGAGTCAAAACTACGGTAAGTGCAGATTTTCTCAAGCAAAATATGTACCGCTGGACTCAAGAACAAATTTTGAGTTTAAGTTTAAGCAAAATAAGAAAACTTAGTTCAGGAAATGTAAGTGGATTAAAGGAAAAACGGCTTTCGACTACATTTTTTCTTATCCAATTATTAACAGACTTGTTTAAAAAATATGAAAATACTTAAATTTTAATATAATTTGCTTTATTTGTTTATTATTTCAATGTAATTGATTAATTGAATTATTTATTGAGTTTGAGGTCCTTTTAAAAACTATATATTTATACTTAATATTGAATGTTATCAAACTGCTTAAACTTCACTGATTTGGTTTTAGCAACCAATGAAATGTCGGCATATGAAGAGCTAAAGCCACAACAAACATTTTTTCAACTATATATTTATTTTTAATTATTAATAATATTCAATTTTTCTATTCTTTTAGGGTGTCTTCTTCTTCGAGTTTTTAAAAGAATTATATACAAATTATAAAAAGGAAAATTTTTTAAATATTTTCAACAAAAAACTTATAAATAAGGATATTATTAAAAATTAAAAATTTCTGAAATAAACCCTAGGTTTCTATAGCTGAAATAGTTGTGTTTTTCTGCGTAATGATTTTGGTTAAGACACTGAGTTAGCAATAAATAGTTCAAGATGAAGGTTGATTAATATGATCTATTCGTTTCAAATGAATTTCCTTCTCGGATATTGAACCTCAACTAGGACCTCTTAAGACTGCATTTACACAATGGGTGTGTTTTTATTCAAATATCTTGTATGCAACCTCTTATTTGCTGATAAAACGGATCTTCAAGCAAACCTAGCAGCACATGAAATTTTATAAGATTTTTCACATTTTTTTTTACCAGATATATTTCATTCTTTCTTGTATTGATAAATAGATAAAATTTCATGAAAAAAATTGTAAAAACTATCATATTCATCATATGTTCGCAAAAAGCGCAAAGCAAAGACTTTTGCTACGGGAAACATAACAAGTTTTTTTTCGTAGTTGTACTAACAATCTATACTTAGATTAAGTATTATTCGTATTCAAACTTTCAAGCACAATTTTTGCTGGTAATAAGATGAAAAAAATTAAATTTAGAAGGTTTTTTTTCTTTCCGTATACATGTATAAAAAACATTTTAAATAGTGTCTATGTAAACATATTCTTTGCAAGTATTTACATAAAAAAACACATTTATTTAAGCATATATTTACATTCGCCCACATATATTTATGCAGATATTGCTTTAGAGGATAATCTACAAGATTACTGCAGTTTTGATGTAAAAAAATTCCTCTTTCTTCAATATGTATGAGTGTATGTATGTTGGTTATGTACTATAACCCTTATTAAGTTATGAAAATAGACATGAAACTACTATTTATTTGAGAAACCAGTAGAAATTCTAATGCTTTGCATGATAGAAATCTACCGCTTATATATGGCACAGGTCCATTGTTACTATTTTGCATGACTTTGTTCGCGAAATTAACTTGATGCCAAATGTATATACCATAAATCTTTTCTCTTATGCGGTTTATTGTATGTTGTACTTCATACATTCCAAGTCTCTCTCTTTTACCTACCAGTTATAATACAATAGTTTATATGAGATCGGAACCAATGGGTCCAGTAGCCAATTAATGAAATTGTTGGTTTTTAATTGGATATAAAAGATTCATATTTCCAAGTCGATTAACAATAGATGGTTTAATCAGTTAAAAACAATTGTTAAAACTAGACAATAACATGTACGAACTACTGCAGAGGCTTGATTTTCATGTCAAAATATAGTTATTTTTAATTTTAATTGGATTAAGAATTTATTCTTTCTATATTAAAACTTTGTTGTAGAAATGACTTCAGGCTTACTTAAAATTACTTCTATTTAAAGTAAAGTACTTCCTGAAGTCACTTCTTTTTTATTAGCTGTAGATACTTCTTTGTTTATATATGAATATCTTTAATCAGGAAAGTATAAAATGTGAATGATATGAATAAAAAGGATATCATAAGTGAAATCCATGAATATACTTTAATAAGCCAGACCAATTAATAAATATTATATGAATACAAGAAAAACACTTAAATTGTAAAATGGAATCAGTTGACACACTTGAAATAGAATGCAATATTTGTTACATCAATCCAAATTTTATATGAAACTTATTTTTAAAAAATTTCGATTTTTCGATTCATTTTGTATGCTATTAGATGATTTTATGAGAACATCTTACTTATGCTTTAGAGCATTTACAAGAATATATATAAGATTATTATATGAAGCAAAGATATCTTTTTTTAATATATAATGCAAACTGGTATATAATGGCTTCTTCTCTTAAGATCTTTAAAAAGTTTCGTAGTAAAGGAACCGTTTCATTAAGTAGCAAAAAATAGCTTTTTTGGAAGGGATATAATTTGCATTAAGCTTTTACTAATTTTTAATTTAATTTTTACAATTACAGCTATTTTGGTTAAAAGTGAATTATTTATTAGGATTTTTGAACACTCAGCATTTAATTCCAAAGTAGTTCAGCTCGTGTATAAGCTGAGTATATGTTTCTAGGTGTTTTATGTTTTTATTAGTAATCTGTGAAAGTATCAAAGCCAGTCCTGTTGATTAGTAAGCTGTGATCGACATTAAATATTTAAATTGTTCTTTCGGCAAAGAATTTTTTAAGATGTATTATTAAAAATAAAGTAAACTATATACTTAAAAAGATATAATTTAGATAATACATTTTATTGGTTGTATCCACTTTTCTTTATTCCTATAAGTAACAAACCGATTGTCGTTTCCATCGTAGAAAATCTATGAATATAAACTTCATTGCCAGTGATGTTGCGGTTACGATTAAAAAAAATCACTTATAATAAAAAAGGTGTTATATACACCTTGATTGTGTTGTATACATTAAAACTTTGGTAAACTGAAAGATGATGAAGATGTTAAACTTTGTGTCACTAAACGCAAATTTATTTACCAAGTTCAAGCATAACCTACTCAAAATTTGTTAATGCACTCATGCATAAATGTTCCTGCCACAGTTTAAGACTATTGAATTTGGTTGCACATTTCTAAACAACAGCTATGTCTTGTGTTGCATCTTAATGCTGTGATAATGAATAAGAGTAGCTTTGTGATAATTTCTTGCATTAAAACCACAATCCGACCACTTCAAGGATGCTAGACCATTAAATTTAATTAAAGAATACAACATTACTCAACATATAAGGATATAATTTATGCAGTTGAGTACAGTTTGGAAAGAGCGGGTTTGGTTGAAAACTAATAAACCAGAACTCAGGAGATGATCCCTCTTGATTCAAAGCATTGTGCTGGAACAAGTAAAATAGGATATGGGAAGGGCGATAGGGGGAGTAGTGTCAGTGCGCATTCGATTTGAAACTGACAGAAAAAGTGACAGAAAAGTGACTGACGCTGCAAGTGATAGAAAAAACTATTTAGGAAGCTAATTCCTTATACGAATTGTGCGGATTCTCTCTGTAATGCCTACTGCAATTCGCGGGCACATAGACCACTAATGAATGCGCACTCAATGACGAACGTAATGTTATTAAAAAGGAGCGGGAAACTAGTTCTCTAAGCTTAGAGCGCCATCCTCCGCCGGTAGTGTTAGCAGAATGGTCTGCACAGTAACACAATTAATGAAATTGGTACAGCAACACATACAGCTTTAAAAAGTTTAATGCGTCTACTCAACACGAGAGGCGAAGTGGCTAGTAATTAAGTCCTTGATCAGATTATATCTTATAGCTTTTGAGACTTAGAAAAATTTTAAGGTGCGTGATTTTTTAGCAAACTTAATGCATTTTCAGTTCACAAAGCAGATGCGAAAAAGGATCTGATAAGTATTGGTAATAAATATATTTTAAATGCTTAGAAAATAGCAGGATTAGCAGTAATAATAATAGTTAATTAGTCCAAAGAGTATTACTGCAATATATAATACCACCTGCCAAGGCTCAGTTAATTTATTCTTCTGTATAAAACAGTTTTTATGCCCACAACAACGATTATCTTAATATTTTGAAAATTTTGATGAAAGTCATTGGCAATCATCGTCAACCACTAAGGCAATAAACTCATAACAATCATTATGATATAAAATAAGTTTTCACTTATCCGAAATCAATTTGATTGGAAATCTTTCTTAAGTGAAAGAAAATTCCTAGAATTATCCATTTTCACTTAAGCAAAACCAACTGTATCATAAAATATATTTTAAAACACTTTTATTATAAATGTTTAAAATTATGCTTCATAAATACGTATAATCTGAACTCATTTGCATATAAATTATTGACAGACTCCTTTTTATATTGTTTTAAGAGTTTTTTTTCATATGAGAATGTGTTTGTGTGGCTTTTCACTTTATATTTATGGCTACTGATGTGGGCCATTTTACCGAAAAACATATTCTAAGCAATTATGAAAAAAGCAAAATAAAATTGTGATGATACAAAATGCAGATGTTACCACTTTTGTGAAATGTTTTTGCAAGTTATAAAATAACACCTACTGAACAGAGGACTAAACTTTTTAAATAGAAGAGTGCGTGTTTATAACCATATACATATCTCCAGTTGTAATAAACAACTGTAATTTAACAGATTGGTTAGCATTCAACTTACATAGTTGATATGTACACGACCTTTCTTCTGGCAATACAATAAATATATAAATAATTTAATAATGATTTTTCCTGCAAGAAAATATTTTAAAATAAAAACTCAGTTTAAAAGCCCGAAAAACCCTCATGAATATAATTTATTTATAATATTCTATTGTTTGTTGTTGGCTTAGCTAGGTATATGCCTGCAATTTCATTGGCGCTAACCAAATCAGTACCCTTTTAGCCAAATCATGATTGAAAGCATTCAAAGCTAGTATACTTATGCCACAGACTACAAACACTATATGAGAATTCAAACAGAACTCAATCATATTTTTCTATTTGTAATCAACAACAACACAAAAGTATAAATAGCTTTAGAAAGCTTTTGTACAATCACAACAAACAATTATAATTGACTTGCGTCTTTTTGTTTTTTCCTTTTACGCCTTTATACAATTAATCGCCCTTTGAGTGATAATGAAAGTATTTATAAGGCAATGAAAAAACAAAATTTATAATAACAATAATGATGAATTTGTATCTTTGTATCTTATTTACAGTGCAATCGGCGGTATTAAGGCATTAAAATTTAGAAGCTGAAAGTATTTTATAAACTATTGTATATAGCTACTCAATTTATTAAATTAAATTTATGATTCTCTTCTTAATGATAGAGTGTTTGGAATTTTACTCCATAAATAAATAGTAATGGCAACACAGCAGGAAAGACATTTAATTTGAAATTATTAAAAAAAACACTTCAATTGAAGTTTTGAAAATGATGAGAAGGATGATATTATCGATCAGCTTCTAGCCATTGCTCTCCAATTTCGGAGGAAAAATTAATTCACATGGAATCTAACGAAATATTGAGAGGTTCAACACCGAATTAACCAGTATTGCGATTCAGGAACTTTCTATAAAAAGTAGTGATATGATTTCACAAATTTAACATTTTTAGGGATATGTACTGGGTCTATCTGAACGTCAATAATTTGTGTAGTGTTACTAAAACTAACTTAAGTTGAAAGTAGGCACGGCTTGTTATGCCAATAGCGATACTGACTATTTTACAACGATATTCACGAATATAAAAGCATAATTTTACTCTAATTGATCATAATTAAATTGAAAAGTATTGGTGTCAACTTGTTTATACAAACAAATTCCTCTTATATATTCCTTTTTTTTGGTCTTCTCTGCTTTAGCAGAGTTTTCATTTGCAATGAAACCATAACAAAGTTGATAAGAAGAGTTAATGATATTATCGTTCGAGTTTGTTCTTGATAATCACTAAATTGATACCGACGATTGCTTTGGTGAGTCGTGCGATATGAGACATGCCATTATCAATCAAAACTTCAAAATTTTTTCAAAAATAGAGATGTACTCGATTATTAAATTTTAAAACTAGAGCTTACTAATTATTGTTACTGATTTGAGAAATTTTCAATCTATTAATTTAACGCTAACAAAGCAAAGACATCGCTAATTTGGAGCCAAAATATTTGCGAATAACAATTAATTTTGTTCCAATTAATGTCATTAATTTATCAATTACAAATTATCTTTTTTCTGCAAATAGTGCTTCCTTTTTTATATATAACAACATATCAGCCATTTCAAATTATGACACTACTATTGCGTCACATTGTTGTTAATTCTTAAGATATTATGTTACAGAAACAATAAAAAACAAAACAGCCTTTTGTTACTTTAACAATTTTGCTTAGAAATGTACACCATTTACAAATTCAATATGATTCACTATTACATGCCTTCCCTTCTATTGAAGCGTATGATTAATATTAAGATTTGGAAGGGTAAAAATATTAATTATACGTTGTGATAATATAAGAAATTATAGGGCAATTTTAATTTTCCTATATTTTTAAATAAAAATAAAAAAGCAATACATTTTTACTCTATGTAAAAAGTTTATACTTCATTAATATACTTTTACTCTTTTGGACGAGATGCAAATATATACAACTCTCATTCGCACTTCATTCATCTAGTGTCTAGAAAATCTAGTGAGTAACTCTACAATTGCCATAAATGTAGCACAAATAAAGAAAGAAAAACAAAAATACCAATGTGATTTCTAAAGCTTTGTGTATTACATATGATATCCTCCTTTAAGCCGTACAGAATTTCTATTTTAATGCCGACACTTTATGGTGTGTTGGCCAAAAGAAGCCTCTGTGTGTTTTTGCTAAATAACAACATAAACAGCATGAAAATAGTACATGTATGATTATTGTTTTAAAAAATATCTAAGAATAAATTTTTTAGCATTTTTCTCTAAGTTCTTTATATTTTTGCATTCTTTTCTCTCACTTGCTTTGATTCGAAAATGTTATGCTTTCATGATGTGGCCTTTAAGACCTTCCATTTAGTATAAAATACTTATGGAGAATTTAAATGTTGGAAAATACTACAGGCTTATACAAGTATGGATATATATCCGACGAATGTGACCAAATTATATTTTGTGTTCTCTAATACTTGTATCTTCAAGACTTGTTCTTAGCCATTAAGAGAAGGCCATTATGCTATAAAAAGATAAAAGGCCGATGTAAGACTGCAAAATTTTATAAAAGTTATAGACAAAAAATGAAAATAAAGAATTGGTCACGGCTTAAGTTTAACAACAATAATATATTTTATATTTGAATGCTGGAAATGTCCAACAAAACGTGTGTGGTAGTAAACTATGAGGATAACGTTTATAAATTTAAGTTTAAATTTAAATGAGATCCAAATTAATGCAAAAAGAATTGTGGTACACCAAATGGCATTGGTTTCAATGCGCCTATTAGTCCATTTCCTTCAGTCTCTTTCATCAGTAACTCTCTTAAGGTTTACCTTGTAAGGTATTTCTGACTACATTTAATTTGTACTAATTACACCAAAAACGTATTTTAAAATGCCCCGGACATGACTCAAATGATAAACATATACTCTTTATATGATTCTAAACTACTTTGGACATACGGCTTAAAAAGAAGTGGACCCATAAAAAGCATCATTGCAATAAGTAAATAATAATTATGTAATTCTCATCCTAAAAATACAATTGGTTATGATAGAAACAAATGCTTTTTATTCCATACTTTGGCAAAGTTACAGCAATTAACTACAAGAAAATTCCTCTACACTTTAGCGCATCGCAGTGTTCTGTAATGCAATTAATGGTTAAACAAAACAGATTAAATAATTAAGCAGTTTAACTTCATACGTATTTTCTATTGGTCTTCTTAACTTTTTGTGTAATTTTACTAAATTCAACACTGTCTTGCTTTTATATTTCATAAATATCACAAACAAATGCAGTCAGCGGGAAGAACGGGTACTGATACATCTTTTGATGTTAATTATTGCAACTGTTAAATGTTTATTGTATACATCTTCGTATATAATATACCAGTAAAATTAATTTAAATTTAAACTTATATTTTATTTTCATACAAATGTTCTAAAGAGTCAATGTATAATATCATCACCCTTAATTTTACATATCCATGTTGGCGTATATGTATCTGTGGCAATAAAAATTAAGTGCCTAATTTGATTAAAGCTTGAAATAATTTAATAAAGCCTAAAGTAACTCCCAAAAAGAATTTATTTATTTTAACCAATTTTTCAGAAGTTTACACTGTAAGTAAGTTTTTTTTTTGACATACAGTGTCATTTGGAGTACCAATTCATGGTATATTGTGAAATTTGCCTTTCACTAAGTACTTCCTAACTGATCTTCGTAGACTAGTAGGTAGTGTACTAGATTCGTAGTGAGAAGGTCCCAGGTTCGAATCCTGCCGCAGAACTCTGGCAGTTGTGTTTGATCTTTAAAGGGTGCGCACAAACAAGTCTTCACTGGCTTAAGTGTATGACATGGGCTATCACACCCCTCCAATCAACCTAACCTAACCTAAGTACTTCCTAGCTTTATTTTTAGTCTAAATAAATTTTTTTATTAATTCGAAATGCCTACTTTTACTATAAAATATGAAATATTACATGACTTTGACGCATAAATTAGGCTGAATTTCACCCATGCCATGTTATATGTTGGCCTACTTCTAGTTTTTTGGCATCGATCTGTGACCTAAAAAAGCCCTACAAGAAAAAATCTAATGGGGTAAAGCAGTATAATTTCTTCCATAGAAAACCATATTTAAAATTTAAATTAATTTGCATATTAAAAAGGCATATAAAAACTTTTTAAACATCTAGAAATGTTAAATACTTTTTTGCATTGGAATTGAATGGAAAAAAATTCATTCAACATTTTGTTAAAAAGACTCCTTCTTTCCTTTAAATATATGTCTATATAATATATAATCGTTCGTGGATGGCTTATATTCCCTTATGTTTTAGGATGTTAATACATTATATGCTTTTACTCATCATAAATCAACATGTTGCTCTCAGTATTTGTTTATTTCGACTGCCTGCATTAGCTTTAATTTGTTATAAAATGAAGTATTAGAAAGAAAATGATAACCATTTTAGAAAGTCAAAAAAATGTTTTCTTTTATTGATGGTTTTGTAATAAATGTGCAAAAATTCCATATATTTTATTTGCATGTTTGTATACAGAGACATGCACATTTTTATATTTCTCAGAACTTTTATTAATATGAATTGACAGGATTCTTTTGTTTTGCAATTATTTTGTTATTGTATTTAGTATATTCTTAATATGCTTTCAAAATCGATTTGTACAAATCGCAAAAGTTGGCAGCTACAGACATTTCCGGCTCTTTCTAAGGATTCGTTTCTATTCTGGTATAGGTGGGTGTTTTGATACAAAATAATAAATATACAGGCATATATATTGCTTAAAATATTTATGTCTGAGTCTCTACTGAAAATGAGAATGTAATAATTCATGTAAATAACAATTTCCGCTTATTTATTATATCATTGTCAAATTCCCTACTCACTCACTTAAGTTCTGTTAAATATTAAACAATATATGTGCAATTGTTTTGAATTAAATATCTCTATATGCCATTATGCTTTAATTTTTTTTAATAAAAAAAAACCTGTTTATCCTATTTGTGAATAAATGATGAAATACTTTTTCTTACGAGTTTATCCCATCCATTAAAAATTATGGAAAAACTGAATTGATATATAGGAACCAGTGATTAAATTCCTTTGGAACACAAAACAAATTTCACGTGAAATCTTATTCCCAATAATCTAGAAAATAATGACTGTTTCAAAATTATTATTTGTTTGCCTAAAAAATATACATTATCAAACTTTTGATCCTTTCTGTTCTTTTTTTGCTATTAACTTGTAATACTTTGTACATGTTCGACATAGTTCAATTTTTTTATTATAAAATCTAAAAGAACTTAATTCCAAATAAGTCCATTGTGAAAAGTTTCTTATACAAAGCAAAATAAACATTACTGCACAACTATTGTTAAATTGTCCTTCTTTGAATTATTCGTAATACAATTTAAAAAATAAACCCACATATCCGAATATAAAGAGGTTTTTTTTTGCGTTACAGTCCCCATATTTTAAATCATTTTCCATGTTGTAAAAAGAAATTTTCTCTGGTAGCTTAAACAGCTCAGAGGAGTCCAGGGTCCTGTTGAGATACAAAGAAAAGCAACTCCTTCTAGACGTTGTACACCAATTTTTATATCTTTTATTTCATAAACGAGCTTTAGGTCTTTTTATAAAAAAATATTTTATTGCAATAATTCGACGCCTATTTGGGCGTCTTCTTTAGGAAATTTTTTTTATAAATGTGACAATAACAATTGAAAAATTTTTAAAATTGTTTTTACATAATACATATGTACATATATGTATAAGCAAATTGAAAAAATTTAAACAAATGAAGTGAAAGTAAAAATATCTTGAAGAAAACAAAATTGTGTGGATATATTTAGACAACAGTAGGAAGAATTTCCACAAATTTCAGCTGGTCGTAATCTACAACCGTCGTCCATTAAATTAAACTTTTTACATTTCTTATTCTAAAATTAGGTTGACAACATATTGCCAAAATGAGCATCGGTTACTTTTGGTGTTGCAATTTGTAACTCATTGTCTTAATTAGCGACTTAGGTTACTTACCGGCCATTTGACTTACTTGTGTCCATTGAATGGATGATGAATAATTAATATGAAATTTTTTGTTAAAATATTGAGACAAACTACTTAACATTAAAATTTGTTGAGATATTCTTCCCAACTAATCGTTTAAAACAATTAGAGTCTCAAAGATTTATATTTTAAAATTAAGTATTTTAAAATAAAGATTTTATTTTTCATTTTGCTTTAAAAATAAAATCACTAACACCCAAAGGGTTTTATGTATTTTGTAATAATCATTGGCAATAGAGAATTCTCAAATTGTAAGTATTTGATTTATTGGGTATAAAAATATAAAGTGCAATGTCTTCAAACTGCTCAGAGTTCACGGACTATTGTGTTTAGCGACCAATGATATGTCGACGTATGAACATAAAAAGCCACAATAAACAATTAATATACTAAAACAAAGTTTTGTTGTTAACATAATTAAGTAAGGTCAATTAAAAACATGTGAAATTCAAAGTTTATAACACAATTTTAAATTTAATTTCGTAATTTAAGATGCGTATCTGAAAATAGTACTATAGTTTGCATTCGCTTAATTGGAATTAAATATTCTTAACTACAATATTTGATTGTTTTCAAGGCACTTTTGCAAAATAACCCTTTAGGGGAACACTTTTAGTTTATGAAAGGCTAAGAATAAATGACAATAACTCTACTTAAGAAAAAACATTATTTTTCGCCAAAGAAGCAGTGTCTATGTAAAAAACTGACGGTTTTCACTTTTTAAGATCTCTAAAAAGCAATTATTTGAAGCTATAAAGTAATTGACATTTAAGACCAGCTTACGAGTTTTACAAAATATTTAAAAATTTTGAACTTTTGGACTTTTTTAATTTCTCGCTTATTAACTGAAAGGACAATTTTGCTCCTGTCATCTAGCATCTGACACTTAACTCCTTTCAAAATTTTAAAGAGCTGCGTCATTTAATTTGTGTTTGCGTTAATTGATAGCAGATTTTCCCGCGTTTTGAGAAAGAAATGGAAAAAAGAAAATGAGAAACGAACCAGTTGACTTATTTCTCAGTATTTGAAATCATCCTGAGATCGAGAATCTTTTTTAAAAGTGCACAACATCTTAAATAGTCTTTTCTTTTTGTCAATTTTAACCACCATAAAATGGACGTAAATTAAAAAACACATTTCCAACACAGGATACATTTTGATAATATAATTAAATGATTTGTAAGCGTCGTTCACTCAGGGTCTATTCATGGCGAAGTTGTAAAAATTACCGAGCATTTCTGGCATTGTGACATATCATGAATCTTTTTTTTACATTGATATATTTACAGTAAAAAAAACAAATAACAAAAAATCACCCGATATGTAGCACGCTAATTTTTAATAAAAGATTTTAACTTTACAAATACACAATTACAAAATCTTTAGGATTAGGATTTAGGATTGTCGTTTTTTATTGTTCATTATCCAATGAACAATAAAAAACGACAATCAAATTATTAATTGTTTCGGCAATGTCGAACCATTTATATTGTTCACTAAATTCAAATTTAAGTCTAATTTAATGTGAAAAGCACTATAACTTCTTCAAACCAACATCATCTTAACTGAAGGCAGCTGCTTTAGTTTTACTTTGTTAAGAAAACTCACTTTCTTAATAAAAATCAATCGTTAGACGAAAAAAAAAACACTTAACGTGAGATTTCTTTCCTGTCAATGTATATACTTATTATTATATGCTCGCTAGATTTCTTGTCAATCAAATTACCATAAATTAATGGCAAAATACTTCCTGATTTAGCCATCAATACAGCTCATTTAATCTTCGTAATGTTTGACAAGTTCCTGCCCTTGTTTTGTTATTGAAAGTAAACTACATCTCATCTTGGCTCCTGACTAAAGTTCCAATATGATATAAATGATTTATTATCCAACACATGTTGAAATTTAGTGGTAAAATGTTGAAGTTGCTGCAAAAGCTTGTGTCACAAATGACATAATTAAAATAAATGTGAAGCCGAAGATCTTTTATACTATAACCAAATAAACTAAGATGAACATTGGGGTCGCTGCAAGTCCATATGTAGCCTCATTAAATATGCTATTGATTTATTTTATCATGCTATTTTTATCGAAGTTGAAAAAAGTTTATTATCTTCAAGCCAGGAAAGATACCCGAATGAAAAAGTAAAACTGCATTCAATAAAATGAAATAGTTTTTACCATCTAAATTATTGACTATACCTACAAAAACAAAACTGTTAAAACAAGGCCAAGTACATATTAAAAGATTTCGGCCATTGAAAGTACTAAGTTCAGAATGGGATACAAGCTTATACTAGGTATACAACAATTTGTTACGATTTTCCATAAATAGGTTTTTTTATATCATTATTTTCGGGAGTAAAAAAGCTTTTGTCATTATAAACGGGAAATTTTGCAAAGAAATGGGATGAAAAAAAGAACATTTTGCAACTTGAGATCTACTCGTATGTTTGATTCCATTTGTATCTTAAAAAATATGAAGTCAGAGGCAAGAAACAAATGGCTTACATCTGTAACGAGGAAGGATTTTTTCACTAATAATGTAATGATAGATATTAAAAATTATATTGACAGATATTGTACCAGAAATTGGTCCTCGTTTTAATCTCAGTACTACTAACAGCTAAGATTTTTGGATACGCACTTTGTCTTATTTTTGCATTAAAAATTTTGGGGGAATGTGACTCCTTTCTTCCGATTTTTTACTTATAAAATTTCTCTTAGTCCAGAATGTGGAGTCGGTTAGGGTTATGTAATACGATGGTGACTCTATTAGGTGGAAACTCAAAGTCTTTAAAGTTTTCTAATTAGCTAAGGTATTTTCTGAATACTCAATCAATAGGCAAAACTATAGATTTAAAAACAGGGTCTATAATCAGCGAAGACATTTATTATTATGATATATATTTTTTCTTTTTTTTTTCTTTGCTAAAATCTATAGTGAAGAGAATGACCATACATTCCATTTTAAAAATGTAATAAGAAGGAAATTGTCGCATGGGATATATTGTCCTTCTGGGAAGTTTAAGCCCCAAAACAGGCTTATATATGCCTATGATTTGGCTAAAAGAACATAAACTCACTTACGCACACATCCTTCACCAACAACCGGTGCAAATGTACGTCATTGCAGATTAGTGTTGCTAGAGTGGTGGACATCAACCAATAGTGTTTTTCGGTAAAAATATTATATTAAATTGATTATTTATTCGTTATAAATTATATTTTGGGAGGCACATAAAATACATTTTGCGGTCAATTTAAAGTAATAATTAGTCCTAAGCTCGCTCTGGTCGAGCTTGACATAAGATCGAAAGTTTTTAAGATAATTCGACAAAAAAATAAAATTAAAAAAACGACTGTACTAGAAATTAGCTTTTGTTTTATGTTTTAGCAAATTATATAGAAATTTAATAATTATGAATGAATGAATAAATGACTCGCTGCCACTTATAGCTTTTGGCCATGGGACTTGTCAATGGGTTTTGAAAATGCTTACTTTAGAAATAATTGCTGACTAGTATATGTCAATGGCCACAAAACTCATTACGTCTGTTTTTACTACACATTTTCTGCTTTGAAACAGCTTACAAGCACCTGATTATTAATCATTGTAATGCTAAGCACACCTGTTTCACGTAAGGTGAAGTTTTCCCATATTTGACCGCAATATCAAATACTCATACTTGCCATCTACCAAAGATCAAACATAAACAAAATATTTGTCTTAAAAATCTTTTTCAACTAGCCACCAACATCATGCAATTTGACGCCGTTAGATTTGTGTCAAAGCTTGTATCTAGGCGGATAATCCCCAATTGTTGGGGCATATAAAAACCAACATTCATCAACTTATCGCCGAGATAAAGCCAGAAATATGCGAAAGAGTGATCGAGAACTACCTCAAAAGGAGCTACTGCTGCAACCAATCTACAGGTGACAACCAATCTACAAATGACATTGTCTTTTGAATCTAATGGCGAAATAAGAGTTTGATCGAAATCATAACGTGACATAAATATTAAATTTTTGTCCTTGGTCCATTACTGGTCAAACAAAATGTGTTTTATATATTGAGCCAAGCTGTAAACAATTCGTATATTAAATTTTATTTAAGAATTATAACATCCAACCACATAAAATTTCTCATTTATAATATTCTCTGGATAATTATTTTGCATCTTATTTTAGTGATTTAAGAACCATTCAGGTTAGTCTCATTCTGATGACAGAATAGATGTTCATATCTTCATAAAATATCATGTCTGAAATCATGAAATAATGTTATAAAGAACATTGGTTTGATTTTAGATAATCTTTGATTTGTTAAAAAAATCTCAATCGTATTATATTTCTTTAATATTATTGTCGCTTTAACCAAATTTTCTTACTTTTCCGTAAGTTTCCCTTGAATTGATTACTATGTCTTATGCAGAACAACTATAATAATGAAGTTTATTTAATACACATACATCTTGCAACCTTACACATGCAGAACTACAACATTTTATATACTGGGATATAATTTTCAGATCTGAAACAGTATCACTATCGGAGACGAGAAAATAATGATGTGCAGCAGCGATTCTTATAAAGTAAGTTGAAATGAGATTTTCTTACAATAATCAACAGAATACGTTATGATGTTTTGTTTTATTTTTTCAATGAACATACAAATACAATACAGATTTGCGTTAAAATCTTATTAATATTACCTCTTCTTAGAAGTTGATAGTAGTATTTCCTGATGACAACCAACAATACGCTTTAACATGTTAGTTCATCTACTCATGCATACAAACGTATGCATATAATATTTGTTTTATCTAATATTTTAGATTAATGCTGGGATAACAGCAAACACGAGTTAAGGCATTTCAAATATGGTCAAGCAATGTTGTTAATAATTATTAAAATATAGATTGAAGTTTGAAATAAAAATTAAATTAATACAAATTTAAGGTCCTATGAAAGTGTGCGAAATATTTTTAATGAGCAACAAATTAAATTTGCAAATCAACGCTTTTGAAGATTTTCAAAGAAATAATAAGAAAAAATCCTTAAATGGAGTTATTAGAAGTTTTTTTTTACTTTTTTACTTTCAATTACTCTGGTACTTCTAATTACAAACAGTAACAATAACATCTTTTTTGCTACGCTTGCTAAACCAGGTTGTTATATTTACTCAGCTTAGAACTTATTGTATAAGTTGTAAATTGTATAATTGTAAATTTAGCGGATCTTGGTATTATATGTATTAACATTTGTTACAAAAATTAATACCTTTTTTAACTGTAAGATACAAAAACTTACAATAGTATGTGCACATTAAATTGAGACATTTATCATATACTACGTTTATACGCACGTCTTATTTGCAAATAGAACTATTTGCAAATAACTAATTTACTGTTTATACGGGAAATTGCATACAGAACTTGTGTTATTGTTAGTGATGCCATGTGACGAAAATATGATTGTTTGGTAAGTAAAACACAAAAAACGTTCATGAAGTGGCAACGTCTTACTTTTTATTTGCAAATAGTGTCGTTATTCACGACTTGTTTAAGTGAGTTAATAAGTTACAATAAAAAAGTTATACGGCAACATTCTTCTTTTTTATTTGCAAATAAGACGTGCGTATAAACGTAGTAATAGACATTTCTAGGGTTGCGATCATAATTTGAGTTGCTCTCAGATGTCTTTAGCTATGCGCCTAAGGTTGTGGATTGTCTATAACAAACACTTGGCCACAGATTTATTCTAGGTATACATGCTTATAAAAAAAATCTCCAAATATCAGTCAAGATAGAGGAAATAAGAAGTGAATTACTTAAGGTGTATATATTTACCATAGTAGGCTCCAAGATAGAGCGTTTCAGAACGCTTAGTAATAACTTAAATATGTAAACTTTCAAGCATATGTTTACGCTGCTTATTATGTTTTAGAAAAATAATTACGGAAAAGATTATAACATAAAATTATTGAGGTAGTGTAAAGTAAAGTGTTTTTTAACAGTATGAATTGGAAATAATTCTGGAAAAAAAGACCTCAATACAAAAGGTAAATGGAACTGGCTAGAAAGCCGAAGAAGAAACTATGGGTTAGTTCAAAGCCTATATAGTCCATTTCTGATCTGTATTTTAATCCCAGGAAATATTAAAATACCTTTTTCAAAAAACTGTTATCTGCACTCTCAAATCACAACGGGTTATTCTAAAATAGGTCCATAAATAGGGGAGTTTCACGACAATTAGTATTTCGGAGAAAGCGAATCCCAAGTGCAATTTTCATGGAACAAAAAAATTATTTTGACAATTGATCTATAAATAGAAAATTTATGGGAGAATCAATACAGATATCAACCTGCAAGCAAACACTTTCAAATAAAAATAGTTATGTGTGTGCAAACATTAAAAAAGTAAAAAATTTACACACCAATTGATAACCTCCTTCTATTTGAAGTCGATTAAGGGCGGTTAAAATTAGATATGGTAATATAGATATAATCATAGTCCAATAAAAATATTAAATGGTATGATTTCGAAAATATTTTTACCAAGCTTTCGAGCCTCTGATATCAAAATTCGTGTCTCCAACTAATTTCCGGCCCCATGAAAAAAAACGCAAAACTTAACTCATAATTTAAGTCATCTTGGCACTGGATTTAAAAATCTCATTAGGTAATACATGCAGTATAATTGTATGTGTCTCAAACTTTTTAGTTTATTGAACTAAAATTTGACCCCAATATGGTAGTCTAATGGCGATAATGCCAATTTTTGTGAGAATTAATTAAGACTTTCTTAGCTTACAATAAAAACATTTCAAGTAATATTAAATTTATAAAATCTTAATTCAGTCTAATTTAATTTTATTAATATTTTTACTGAATTCTTAGATTTTTTATTAAAAAAATTTGTGGAGTTTTTCGCATTTTTTAGGACCATATCGTAATTGTAATGAAAAACCAAAAAAAAAAAAAAATAGTGCTACTTGTATTTAGTTAATTTTTTTAAGTTCTAGTTCACAAATTTCCTACATGTTTTCATTACTCTCCTATAATCCCAATACACCCCCGGGAGAACGATTTATAACCGTTGACTTGGTGGCATGATGTTGTGATTCCTTTGGTGCATGATTATCAGGTTTCCGGTCCTAGGCTTTATTACTGATAGTATTAAAAACGTATATGTTGATACCTAATACCTGAATTATTATCGATGTGTTTTTAATGCAAGGACGACCAGAGATCATATCTGATACCACGGGAGCCAGCAGCTCCTAGAACCTGTCCTTCACTGATTACTGATGGATCTGCAATGTAGTGCTAGTGATCGTGATGGAGATACTCCCTTCAGGCCGCATATCTCTATGTGCTGTTGCTATTCGAACGCCAGGGATGGTGGTGACCGCTTTATACACCCAGTGAGAAGAACAATGTCAAATCAGGTCTTATGACAGGTACTGACGTTAAAAACTTGACATATTCCCAATACGATTAAGAGCTACTTCCTAATCAGAATGTCTTAATATTAAAAATTTTGATCAAACTCAGTAATTTTTTTATAAGTTCTAGATCATAAGCTGTCAATATTTTTTCAGTTGAATTATTTTTTCATTGGAGGAAGATTCGTTAATCTATAATAATTTTTATTAATTTTTCTAAACTACAATACGGTAAGAAATAAAAAAAAATTTTAATTTCCCCGTAGTAGGTTCAAATCATGATCTTTCCATTTAATAGTTCAGCGCTCTAGCCACTTGCTTATCGGGGAATTATACTTAAGCAATGGCTGAACATGGAAAATATTCTTTGAAAAGAGCAAGGATTTAGTATTTCATACTTTCTCGTAATAGCCGGTAAGTAATGTACTAATAAGTAGTGCTAAGAACTTATATTTTGAATTCTAGGAAAGTTTTACTAAAACAGGGGGAAAGTATGAACTAAGATATAAGAAAATCATTGATACCTTTTAAGTATGTAGAATCAGCAGGTAAATCATTTCCTACACTAATTTTTTTTACAAAAATAAAAATTTCTTTACATACTCGTAAATTCCTGATTCAATAGTTACAAAATTTTAGAAAATGTATTTGTTTGAGAAATTCGTCGTGGGAAACTATTAACTATTTTTAGGTCCAAATTTCATTATTTTGAAGTATAATTTTACCTGCTTCATTAATTTTATATTTCGGTAAAATTTTTAGTAAAAAAATTTTTTTCTACATAACAATTTCACTAATAGGAAATATCAAAAACTTATGTTAACTGGGTTTACAAATTCATTATTTTTACTTCATTAACGTTGGAGCAGATGTGCTTCTTCTTTTGATATTGAAACTTTTCGTTCATATCACCATTACAAAGTAGAATAAGATACTGTCATGTCATTGACATAATGCTACTATTTCTGTGTTGTTTTGATTTTGATTTGTACTTTTTTTGCATTCAATATTCACTTCAGGTATTCTGGAGCAAATGATTTGCTGTAGTATTTGAAAAACAGATAAGGATTTCTGAAGTTGATGTCCTTTTTTAACTTTATACTACATGAAAGTTAAATAACAAAAGCCTTAGCATTCATAAGAAGTGTCTTAAAAGTCAGATAACGAACGAAGAACATATAAAAATGTACACTTAAAGCCTATTTCACACTTAAAACTGAGTATTGAGGATTGTGAAAAGCTAAAATAATAAGCAAAAGTGTGGCAATATCTTACACAAATGTCAAATAATTTATAAAAAAATTGACGTCTAATAAGACCAAATTTTTTTAAAGTAAAGGAAGAAACAAACAATTGAATAAAATAAACTACCCAAACAAATTAAAAAAATATGTGTTCCCATTTTAGTTCCAACAATTACATATTTATTTTCCGCTCATATTTTTCACTTGAAAATCTTAAAAATTTTCATTTGACATAGTGTGAAACGGCCTTCAAACATTACTACTATTTAAACCAAGATTTTAGTATAGCAATAATACGGAAAGTTCTCTAATAAATCTGGAAATATTTTTGTTAATTTTATTAAAATTATATGTAAAGTATGTACGTGAAATTGAGAAATGTTGCATACCAGACTTGTCACGAAACTTAAAACAAATTAAAATTACTGATCTTAAAAAATATACACAAGTATATAAAATTTCTTGAGAAAGTGTCAATCTTTCAAAAGTAACTCTAATTTCTAGGAACCTCCGAAATAATCATATTTAATTCAGTCTAGGTATCAAATCAACTAGTTCCGATAGTGCATGTTTTTTTATAAGTTCCGTAATATTTCTAAAGGTTCATGCCAGGATAAAAAATATATTTACTTTATATTGAAATTTAAAATTAAAAAGGAAATAAATAACGAACTTTTTTCTACATAACATATCTACCTTCAGGAAGAGAAAAAAATACTGACATAAACTCATTGTTGTCAAAAAGACTCGTAAAGAGTGAAGTACAAGGTAGATACTTTAAATAAAAGTATATGATAATGTACTCAAATGTTTCCGGAATTGATTTACCCATACGCGTGCAAGAAAATTGTGTACATTTTTGCATACAACAACTTTATAATGGAAAAGGAAGAGGGACAGGCTGTTGCCAATGTAATCTATTGCATCCTTCTGTTTGTAAAAGGAAACTAGAGAGACACTTCAACAGGATAAAGGCTGCTGCTTTTAAGTGCTGATGACAACAATAATTTTCAGACACATTTACACAAGTGTTAAATTTACGAACTGAATTAACAAGTTCGCTTTAAATATCCCATTGAGTAAGCAAAGTCGAAATATTGTTACACTACATAGCAAATATAGAATTTAAAGTGTTGAAAATGTTTGTAATTAAAATTAAGGTTATTGAAATTTTTAGACTTTAAATGGAAAACATATGATGGTGTATCGGCTGTTGAATATCAAATTAAGGAGTGCATAAATAAGGCCAAAAAGAGGAAATCTTTTACCATAATTACCTTCACGAAAATTTAAAATAAATCATCTTTCGTAATGACCGTATTGTTAATACTGTGGTCATAAGTCATGACTTGTTACATCAATTTGGAAAAAAAATTATTACTTATTCTAGACTTGTTTTTAACCATATAAAAATATAGGTATCTAGCGCTTTTGAAAACAAATTTAAAGTTAGTTCTTTAAGAAAGTATTTTTCATTTATTTATCAAATTTTTTGTTCGAGATATTCTTCAAAATAACTATTTTAATATTCTATTGTTTGTAAAAGGAAAAAACAAAAAGACGCAAGTCAATTATAATTGTTTGTTGTGTTGTGATTGTACAAAAGCTTTCTAAAGCTATTTATACTTTTGTGTTTTTGTTGATTACAAATAGAAAAATATGATTGAGTTCTGTTGGAATTCTCATATATATTTGTAGTCTTTTGCATAAGTATACGAGCTTTGAATGTTTTCAATCATGATTTGGCTAAAAGGGTACTGATGATTTGGTTAGCGCCAATGAAATGCAGGCATATACCTAGCTAAGCCAACAACAAACAATAGAATATTAAAATTTTTTATTTATATTACAGAAAAGTAATGCAAGAAACAGACCGTAATTTTAATTGAGATCTCTTTAAGGCAATATTTTTACGGCGACTAGATTAAAATCTGTCCAACCGTTTGAGATATACGATTTCACAAATCGACACGCACACAAGCCAATTCAAATGTTAAAGTCACAATGTGTCTAACATCGTTCTACCGAGATTATCATTGCTACTGCCAGTGACGTTGGAAAGAATCCACAAACATTAAGAACAATGG
This sequence comes from Germaria angustata, assembly GCA_963681545.1. Lineage (NCBI taxonomy): Eukaryota > Metazoa > Arthropoda > Insecta > Diptera > Tachinidae > Germaria > Germaria angustata. The sequence continues at coordinate 34,559,190 of OY813000.1, read as the reverse complement.
AACACCAATTTGCAGGTCGAGTGAACTCCCGTCTTGAACTATCAGTTCATATTTCCCGACTTCTTCCTTTAGGGCCTTCTAAAATTTTACGCTTAACACAACAAGTCTTTATGGAAGAAGAAATTGTCGATTTGGAGCCAGATTTCTTTAAATAAATCAAAATGCCATAAAACGATGGAACTTTCCTTTAACTTAACACAACAGAAATACGTTTATACTGTAGTCAATTCAGAAGAAATTGATCTTGGACAGATTTCTTGAAGTCAGTTTCATAACAATTTTTTTTTTGAAATTTAGACGTCACCAGTATTATAGAAAAGTTGAGTAATGGAGGAAGAGTAGTAGGGAAGACAAAGTGGCGAGTGGATGTGAAGAAGTTGTTAGTTAAATGGGTAATTGTGCCATTTTGAATAGGCACAATTTCCCATAAGGAAGTCAGTAACGAAAAGCCGACTGGTTTAAAGGAGAAAGGTATTTGCATCTCTCTATCATCTGCATCTTCTTTCTCTATTGACAAACGGGCGAAGGTAATGTTTCTCCAGTGCAGGACAGAAACATAACGCTGTAACTACTACTTTTCCGGCCTTTTTGTCATTATAGTATACACAGAAGTCAGTAAAGCGTAGGACCAAGTATTTTGGCCTGCAGATTCGAGGTTTTATGACTTTAGGTACGAAGTAACGCAATAAAACTTTTGGAAAATTTATAGTTTCTTTTATGTCGTTCTTGACGACGAGAAGCGAAAATATCTTTGTAGTGTTGCACCATATTTTCTATAGACATTTCTATTGAATGAATGACTTTGTCAATACGACTAAATTAGAATAAACGCTGCAATAAATGATATTTGCAAAGGCCGGCAATTTCGAAAATCTTTATGCAGCAAAACCAATAGTCAACATATTCCGAGGAGAATATTCTTAATTAAACCCAATGAGAAAGCAGAAAAAAATCTTTAATTAGTCAAAATACCAAGAAAAGAGACAAGACAATCCCAGCGTAAGGCAACCGTAGTCTGCAATTTATGCAGGGTATACGAAAAGTTATGTTATATCATATTTGATGTAGAAGGAGATTATATGCAAACAGTTAGAAAGGACAATAGAATAAAAGCAAGAATAAATAAAGGTGTGTTAATAAACACAAGTGTGTAAATACACATACTTACATGCAAACATGCATTTGTGTAAATATACATAAGTATGTGTGATTATTTATTAAAAGTTGTGTATGTTTAATTTCTATTATTGATTTTCTTGTCATTATTTCTGGGTGTACATAGAGTTCAATGAATTGCATCCCATTTATTTATTTATTTTTTTTTTTTTGGTATGAAGGGTTGAAATAGTATGATGAAATGAACAGCATCAGCTATGAGTTATTCCAGGTTATTCCTATATTAAAAACTAATTTTAATAAAACCATATATTTTAATCACACTCGTTATTTTTATATAAAAATTGTTTGCCACACCTGCTGCTTTTACTCATAGATAAGAACACAAAAATGAGTGCATTTTTATAAAACAATTTAAATAAATAAACAGCTGTTTAATTAATAAAAAATTATAAATGAAAAAGCAAGGAACTCTTCGTTTTGTGAGTGAAAGTAACTTAATGTAACTATAAGAACAATGAAAACTTTTTTCATTCATGTTTATTAATTTTTAATAAATTTAACATTGTCTTTTTCCATTTATTTTTTAAGATCTGACGTGTCGAAATTTTGAAAAAATACATAAAATAGAGTGTTTTCTATTACCGTAGTCGTATTATCACCTTCACAATGTTGTGAATTAAACAGCCTTATAAGTCTTCCGATGATACAAAATATGTCCAAATGGTAATATTTTCTATGAAAATATTTACTAGAACACTTGCAGCTGTTTTAGTATTCTGAGAAGACATGAATGGATATGTTAACACAAAAGTATTTCCTTAAGACCTTTCTTAGTAAAAGAAGATCTTCAAAAAGTCCTGCAAACTTTTGAGATTAGGATCCAGAGGTAGTACGAAATTGCATCAATCCCATTCCCATATTATTTTGTATGGAAATGTTCCCCTACACTAGTTCTGAATTTTCTTAATGACCTTCTATATTATACTTCCATTCATAACTTGTCTTTTACGGATGACAGCAGCATTTCCATTCATTTTCATTTAGCTATAGGCCAAACCTCTCGGAGATTAAAATATTTCTTAAAGGTTCCATTTACTGTTCTTCACTAGGTAAGAAGACACACATATATATATATATATATATATATATATATATATATATATATATATATATATATATATATATATATATATATATATATATATATATATATATATATATATATATATATATATATATATATATATATATATATATATATATATATATATATATATATATATGTATAGTGAAAATTCTAATTAAAAATCATAAAATCATTAACGTCAAGTATAAGAATTTGCATTTCCATACAAACACTTAAAACACCGCAAAAAAGCCAACAAAGAAATTTATGGTATCATTAAACGATACTAACCACAACCAAAAGTTTAATAATGAACCCTTCAATAGGGACTTCTGAGCTTTGCTATAGTATCATAGACGGACTTAGTGTTCAACATGGGAGTACTACGTGTATTTAGATTACCTTCCACGCGCTTTGCTACGGGTCCATATTATTTTGAGAATGATATTAACCATAATATCGATTTAGAATTTTTCTTGTGGAAATTTCTCGAGTTTCAGGTCTATGCAAATAAGAGCCAGACTGCAGCAGCTTCCAAGGCCAATATAACCCATCTCATCGGTCTGCTGCAACTTGATTTATGCGTCTGCGTTATGGACATTTTATTTGACACTTCAAAACCGCGCAAGTGCTTGCGATTGCTTCATTGAATCATTTGTTTGTAAGCAACAAGTGTAAAGCAGTTTTTGGGGTAAAAAATTTGCTAATCTATAAACATTGTTTATCTTCTATTATTTCATTTATTAAAGTATCGTAATCGCTTATGTTTTTAGAGTTGTTAACATTTATATGAATGAAATATTAAAACTTCTACTCTTGCCAAAATGGCCTTTTTAACGAGCCTGTACAAAACTCATGTACCTCAATAAGCTGTTTTTCATTTGCACAGATATAAATAAAATAAGTGCCGTATATAACGAAAGTTTTCATATAAATATTTATATACGAATTTTATATACGAATTTTATATTTAAAGAGGTTTCAATTGGCAACAGTGCAATGGTACGAATCAATACTATTTAATTAGTTAATATCAAGTAATCAGTACTTCAAGTCTGTAAATATTTGAAAGCCAAATTGCTCTGCTATTGTGTGCATATTAATGCGGACATTAGCAATAATAAAGTGAATGTTCAATTTGATACTGTTCGGTACATTCAATAAACTTAATTTAAATTCCTTATTTCAAACAAAAAGACATTAAAAGTTACCCTAAGAGTAAGTGAATGTACTATTAAAAGGTAAATAGGTACTTTGCACAGATTTAATGTTAAGTAAATTAATTAAGCATATTGTTTGCAGCTGTCATTAAGTCAAAACTAAGTACTTATGAAGATGAAGTTAAATATTAAGATCGGCCATCAATTGTTAGTCGGAATAAAATATACATATTAATTTTTTAGTTTTCGCGTTGAAGATATTTTTAAGAATATTGAGAATAAAAAATTAATTTTAATATAAAAGTTTTTTATTTTAATTCAATAATTAATTAATTAATTATATAAAAGACCTTCAATCTGAAAGTTCACACAAGCCTTGATCACAATTTGCCTACTGCGCATCACAATATAAGTTTCTGACCAGCATATTCAACTCAATTGGTTTGCCTTTGCACTCTAGTGCAGTCCAGGTGGAGTGCTGTAGGTCAGAATCAAAGGCAGATTGAAATTCTATGAAGACAAGGTACAGGCGTGGTCGCTACTGGCTCGAATGTAATGTAATAATTCGCAGAGTGCTAATGTGGTCGATGCAACTCATGCGTAGCCTAAAGACAGCACTGAGCCTTGCTCCGATTAACCAGTGCCGCAATAAGACTTTGGAGAATCAGAGCAATGACTTTGTCAATTGACTGGAAAAAAGGTCTTAAAACGGATTTTTTTTTTTATTTCAGAATTATTACTATTTTATCTGTCGTTTTAAAGATAACGCCATTTTTGGTGTTACTGCAATGTACATAATGAATTGTATTCTTTAAAATTTTTAATAAATGTATCTAAAGCTGTTGCATTTTGGCCTGTCACAAACATGCTCGAATTATTTTTTATATTATAACAAAAGTCACATTCAAGAGAGATCTCTACAACTGACAAATGGCTTAGTATCTTTTTGTAGTTTTTTATAAAGAAAGAAAACATTACAATAGAAACATTATGGAAAATATTTTTTTAGTAGTTAGTTGTTCTATTTAATATAGAATGAGGTGCTTTGGAAAAGTAGATATAAAGTATTAAATAAAACTCAAGCCTAAAATCATAGTCTTTAGTTAAATAACTACAATAGATTAGAAAATGTTACATCATTTACAGCTTTTGTTTCCCATTAGTAAAACCCTTGTTTACTACTTAAATAAACAAATAAATGGTAAATAAGGGATCAACTAATGTTAAACTAAATATTATAATGAAATAACCTTTTCTACTGTATTGTAGTTAAATATGTATGTAATTAAGGAATGTTAAGGAAGTTTCACATCATAAAATTATATATTAATGGAAATCATAGTCAAACCTAATAGTTTATTATGTTTTAGTGCGGTAAGTCAACAATTTTTGCTTGTTCAATGTGGCTCAATATGGATGTAGTTTTAAACTACATTTGATGTATTCTTTAACGCTAAAAAATAATAATATATGAAGACCAATGCACATAAACGTACATATATATTAATCATAAGAATCAGTGTTGTCAACTAATCATCTGATATAAATAAATGTGATTTTATCTTGTGTGCCATAAAAAATCACTTTTATAAAATTTCTCAGGATTTTCTTCCCGTTGATTTTTAATTTTGTTGTACAGTGTTTGTAATATATTGCGATTCGAAATCAATGCAAGCTAAGAAAATAGTAACGAATACAAAATAAAATTACAAAAATCTGTCACTAAATGATTGTTGGGCGAAGCATCGCAAGCTCGTGGTTCCAATAGATTTATAACACCAGATTTGATTATTAATATTAACTTCAAAATTATTTATTTATAACATTGATTCACAAATAAAATGGCCTTGAAATTTTTACAATTACAAAAATTATGAAAATTTTATAACAATTTTGATAGTATGGAATGTTAGATTCTTAGTTGAAGTTATTCTTACCATTTTGAATTCACAATAGGACAACTTGACTTTGCCGCTTGATAAGTTCACAATGTTGATAATTGATTTTTGTTATAATTATTATTTTGATTTTAATTATTATTTTGACATTTATATATCACTACAAATTAAAGTACTAAAGCATGACGTAAAATACAACTTTGTTTAGGCGTTGGCATCAAGAATTATATTTTATAAATTAAACAAAGTTCTGAAAAAATAATACGAATCTTGAGATTTTCATTGCATTTTATAAGAATAAAATGAAAACGGTCATAATTGTGTGTCCTCGTAGGCTAGTGACTAATGGCAAGAGTTTCAAAGATTCGATTCCTGACACAGGCTTTTTATATTTCTGTTTTCTCTGTTCTTTTCCTTGTTATTTAAAATTTTTCATTCTCTGTCTATCACAGAGGGATCAAATCATGATCAAGTCATGAAGTTAGCGAAAACTGCTTATCGATTCTATAATTTACATTGTAATCTTATTTTTAGTATCACAATTCAAGTCAACTACGAGTCCAAGAGGTACAGATGTCCTGAGTTGAAATAAATACATGCCATGCAATTTTTATATTGTTTTGAGTGCATGTCCTACAGTTTGTTTCTTTTGTTGGCTTTCGTACAAATATAACCTTGATAAAAATAAAACTTTTAATGTCTAAAAGAATTTATTAAAACGATATCTTATCTTGTGAGATGTGTTATTAGACGTTTATTTAAAATAATATTTTTTCAAGTCGTAAAACTTGCTAGTGTGAGCGAGTGTGTGGAGTTTATTGTTAACCAAATTAACTTATTTATGTTTTAGTGGTTTTAAGCTTATGTCTCATCTGTAAGCTTTCCATGATTAAAGACAAAGAAAAATTGACTACTTGCTGGGTGAAAAATGATAACATGTATCTATTACATGTCTTGTCTGCTACAAACAAAAAATTAGCTTTAACGTGATAATATATGAAAATAGGAAAAAAACTAAATAAACAGAGGAAATGTCGTTAAAGTATACAAATTTTGTTTATAACAACAACAAAATATGAAATAGAAATTTTTTGTACTTTTCTTTCAGTGATTGTTATTTTAAATATGAATGAAAAAATTCACAAACTTTTGTTTTCTTTATATAGAAAATATTGTCCTTAACAAGCAAATGTTAAATTAGACCTCTTTAAATTTTAACAAATATAAAACCCAAAAAAACTAATAGAAAAACCTCGAAACAAAACAGTTTTTTAATAAACTGTTTACTAAAATGCCAACTTGAAATAAAGTTCATTTACATACGTACATACACAAACAATTTTTTTGCTTTTAATCCAGCGATGCACATGAAATGCGCCATCATTTGAAAATGCGTAAAAACACAGTGAAGTACAGAACAACAGAAAAGTAAATAAAAATACAAGTCAATGAAAGTAAAAGAAAACACTAAGTTTTTCGTGATTGCAAAACGTTAACAAGTAAACAAAGCTGAAAAGATTTCATTACGGATAACTTGTTGTTCCTATTGGACTGTTGTTTTGTGTATTTAGAAAATAAAATGGTAGCAATTGAAAAATGTTGACAATATCGTTAGTTAAAAGAAATACTTGCTTATATAAATTTCAATATCAACATTATTTCCTTCCAAATGAAAAACAAATTTTGATGACGAATAAGTTTTTACTTTTTATGTACGATTTTAAGTCAGTTTCTGCATAAAAAACTAAATCTATGCTACCACAAAAATCTAATACTATGGGTCATTTATTATAATAGAGAGTAATCCAAACTTTATTATCACTTGTCTTTCGGTTAACTCTACTTTTGAAATCTTTTCAAGAGTTTTAGTTTTAGAGCACGACTCTTAAATATAGCTTAAAGCCCTCCTTGTACGCGCTAATATAAGTTCTAAGGCTTTTATTGGATTTCGTAAGAAAAAAAATTTATTGAGAATTGTGATAATTGTGAAAATACCTGTGCCAGTAAGGAAACAATGCTTAATACTCAAGTCTGATTTTGTATTTTTACAGGAGAGCATTTTAAAGTTTGGAGTTGATCTTTAACGCAGCGTTCTCTAGCCTTTTATATTAGCAATAAATTATTTTACATTTCTGAGTTATTGTATTTACATCAAAAAAATGGATAAACAGAGATTCATTACACTGTGTAACTTCCTGAAAAATTTGACAAAATTAATAAAAAATTGCTTAGGAGTACTTCTAAAGTTGCAAATTACAATGGTGATGATTACTCGATTTGAGCTTAAGTCGACTTAAGCACTTATTCTTCATTGCCATAGATTTCTAACGCAACATAACATTTTGTTTTTAGACTATCATACATCATATCATAAGGAGAAATATGAACAGAAAGTAAATGTCTGTTCTGAATAAGAATATTTTATGTTCAATTATAATTTTTCCTAGTTTGGTTTTGTAAAAATGCAACCTGGATACAATGAAAATCTCAGTGATTAGAAAGTTATCTAGAAATAAAGTTTTCTTATAGGATGTAAATTAATAATGCTTTGATATTAACAATTACTAAATTGGAGTTAATCGATTTTGCAAGTGAAGCAAAGGGATATATGGCAATCATTCGACAACAAACATATATGTATATACTCATGCTGTCTTGAAAGCATCATTATCATTTTTATAGTTTCAAAATATTGATGTACTAGACACTTGTCTTGCCAGTAATTAATTGTGACGAGGAAAAATGCCCTTGTCTTTAAAAAATAGTTTTTAGATACAGCTGTTCAAATTTTAGTCTATATAATTTTTTATAATAGGTAATATTGAAAATAAATTACTTTTGTATGTCATTAGGTTAGAAATTCCATTAAAACCACTTGCAATGATTAGATAGATATCAGGGTAGGTGACAGGCTTCATCTAAGCGCAAACAATATCGATTCAACTTCTCTGTTTGTATTTAGAACTTTCGTCAACATAAATAAACAGGATGCAAATTGCAACTCTTTGTTGAATAATTAAAAAATATGATCTCTCAGTTCACAAAATTATTATAATTTGAATACTAAAATCTAACTTTGATCTCAAAATCATAGTATTAAGGTTGTTAGCTGACTAGGCCTGCAGCATGTTTCTCTTTTCTGTTTTTGTTAAAAGAACTCCGAATATGAGCATATATAACTTTTTATTCTCAAATAAATGGTTTCTACATTTGAGTTCTTTTTTTACAAATTAATGTCAACTTTTTTAGAAGCAAATTGATTTGTTTTTTTTTAATTATTTGTACTTCAAATTAATTTTTCTTTAATTTAATATAGGAAACTTTAGGATATTATTTTTCTCTTTTATTTATGATGATCTTCCTCTTATTGAGTTATTTTTTATATTGAGAAATTTTTTAGTATTTCTAAACTTAATGGTTTAATTTTCAAGTATTTTGTGTTAAATTGTAAAATTTTATTCAAAGTTAAAAAAACTTTTAAGTAAAAAGAAAAAGTATAATTTGATATAAAAGAATTAAATATGATTTGCAGAAAGTAATTTTTTTTAAATACATATATAAGTTAATATTTTTGATAAGAATTTATTTTGCTTTGAAGAAAAAATAATTGATTCGTAAAAAAAATTATTTTAATATACGTTTTTATTCTGCTCATATATATAAATATATATATATATATATATATATATATATATATATATATGTATACGTATATATAATTTTTTTATTTTCATTCTAGCGAATATTCTCTGAGGTATTTACAAGTGTGTGTTACTTAGTTTGTTTACGTCTAAAAAATATGTGTTTATTTCACAAAAATAAAGTTTGTCTTTAATGCCGAAAATCAAATGCTGACAAGTGCTTTGAGCATTTTTTTGGTGCCTATTACCTCGCATCCTAAAATGGCAACTCATAAAACAAAGATAACCTTTTGAGACAGAATTTTCCCTAGCGACCATTAATAATGAAAATAAAGTTTCTTTCTTTTAATGATAGGACATGTGTTTGATTCTTTTCTGAACTAAATTTTATTGTTTGATTTCTCCACTTACGCAAGGGAATTTTATTTTTAGATTTTACAAAGTTTTCTTCTTGTAACATGTAGCAAGTTAGAAAGGATTTTTTGCCATTCACTATCTGACAAGAATTAAGACTAATATTTTCTTTTAAATCTCTATTTTTCTGTTTTGTTTAAAAATTTTGTTTAATAATAATTTAAGAATTACGATATATATTAAGAACATAATTAACATGTATAAAAGCAATTTCAAAAATCATATATGTATAAATGTATATGTCCTAAGTAGAAATATTATAATATTGAAATAAAAAACAAATTATTTTGGAATTGGAATAAAAAACGGACTGCATTTAATTATCTGGTACTTTTTTTATAAAACTCATACGAGTACTGAGTATTGTGATTATAAAAAAATGTGGTTGACCCTGCAGGACACCCTCACAATTTTCACCTCATATCAAGCTCGATACCAAAAGCGTTTTCGGATTAATGAGAAAGTACACTGTTTTCCGAACCAATTAATTGATTGATATTAAATTCGAAGTTTCGAAGAACTATTGAATCTATTTCAACTTGACAATGATTTCATAATTATATGAGAAATAAGCAGTCGTGAAGCAAATAAGCTAAAAATCCGCTGAGAGGTTTTTTGAGAGCCCATTTTTTCTCTGAAAGGAAATCGATTAGCCTTATGATGCTGTTCAGCCTAATGATAATTTTTCAATTGTAATATCTCGCAAAGTGACTTAGGTTAAAACAAAGTAGATTTTGGGTTCAACCGAAGTAAAAACTTTGATTCAAAAAATATAGTTCCTTATAAACTATTTTCTTATATTAGGTAAATATTTTCAGACTAGTTAGGCCATCCAGATTTTATATATGTATAATATACATATGTACATACATACATATATGATACAAATTTATCCACGTCCATGCAGATATTGAGAGACATCATCGCAAAATAGTCTCAACAGATTCAAATGATCTAAAATCGTTAACGAGATTTTTGAAAATCGGCGTGAGAATAGTAACCACATTTCTTAATAGCGGAACGTTACAAATTTCCTTAGTCAGAATATTTTTCAGAATAATTATATGCATATGCCCTTATATTAACATAAAAAAGCTTATTATATAATCACTTTTACGAATTGCACGCTTAAAGGAAATTTCTGATTTAATATACAATTAGCCGTCAGCTTTCCATTTATTTATCATTTATAGGAAACGTGCTTCTCACATACTTATGTATGAAGGCATCTTTACTGAACGAAGAATTTCTTGGCGTTGTGGCCAGCACTCGGACATCATGTCGATGATTAAACTAATTGGCTCCCAAAGCCGTTAACAATAATAAAAAATCAATATTTACAAGGAACAATAGCAGCACTGACAACAATCTCTAGACATTTGCAAAATTTAAGAATATCGTCACTGAATTCAAATAGTTGTATATCTTTTTATATACTTATTATATAGTTGTATATCTTTGTATATATTTTTTTATAAATTTATTCATATATAATTTTTTCTTTTGAATAACATCCATCCATCCATCCAAACAACTTTTAACTATTTGTATATGTTGCACATACATACATGTCAAAACTGACCTGCCGATTTTACCAAACAAGTAGATTGTCTTACAAAAATTCGTTGTAAAGATTTATTTATAGACTGAATAACTTAAGAGCCGCTGAGACCTCCTTTGTGGTGTGTGTATAAGTTTGTGGTTGAATGCTTTAATATGTGTGAATGTACAAAAATTTGTTACAGGAACTTCTATTTGTGTCGTATGAACAACTTATTTGTTCGAACATGCAACATATTCGTTCGCACAGACTCACAGTCCTGTGCTATACAACCTCAAAAGAATATAAAAGAGAGATCAGGAGAGCATTCACATCACGGCATATAAAAAATACTACATTGTATTTATTTCGTTTTTGTTTTGATTATCAGATTCGCAAGTTCGTTGAGAGGGGTATTATTTATGCAACAAGAAGAAAAAAGCCAAGCAAGAGAAAAATTCTTATCAGGTAAACAAACACAACATATTGAGTAGAGGAGAAGAAACTTCTAATTGCAACAACAAAATAGACTTACATGTTTTGCATGTTAATAATTGATGAGGGGAAGTGTGAAGTTTATAAATCAAATTGTATTGATAGACTGGCAAAAGTATTAATATGGCTACAATTATAAAAATGTATACTTATTTCACTTACATTGACTCAGATGTGCGGCGAGGCCTTTCAACGAATATGATTTAGTATTTTAATCGAACACGGAACCGAACCGAGAATTTATATTTGAATACTAATTTTAGCATACATATTTACATATGTATGTATGTACATACACTTATGCTTGGATACATACATATTTACATACACACAATACTACATAGTGGGATTACATAAATTCCTTATTTTCTTTATGGGCATCTGCCTCTTTATTAATAATATATCCCACCAATTAATACACTTTTCCACTTTTATATATTCTTTCAATTAACACAAACTTTTTACGGAACTGCGGTTCGAACGCGTCAAACACATTTTCCACACTAAATTTAACTCTTTGTCTTTTTTTAACTCTAATAATTTTTACTATATTTTTTTTCATATGTTTATGTATGTACGTAAGTATGTGTATGTATTTAATATACATATGTATGTGCATTGTCTTAAATAATCTTATAGGTATTAAGAGAATTATTAATTTTTTTTTTATGAGACTATTTATCCGTGTTGCTTCAAACCAGGATTTTAATGACGAGGGTGGGTCAATAATTCGGTGACTTTGTGAATGAAAAGATTTGTGATATGATATTTTCCAACATAGTCTTCTTTGAGCTATGTATACTTTGTCCGAAGTTTCTTCAACTTTTTCATTCCTTTTAATATATAAGATTTGTCGAACTCATCAAAATATGTATTTGTTTTTGAAATAATTTTATCGTTAAATCGTCAAATCTCTTTCCGCCATTTCTTTAGGTTAGGAAACAAGAAATAGTAACTTTGATCTAAATCTGGCGAACAGAATGGAATTTTTTATAAAAACTGCATATATATACAACCTTGCATTGTCATGGTGGAAACAAGCTTTTTTTGCTTGGCCAAGTGTGGTTGCTTTTCTCAAATTCACATTGAATCGACCTAATCAGTTGGCATAATTCGCCATTGATTATTTTTCCATTCTAAAGTTAGTTAATGTGGATTATTCCACGTGCATTCCAAAAAGAACAAATCGACATGACACTACTGGCTGGTCCACCTTAGCCTTCTTTGGCATCGATTAAAACACGGTTTTGACTACTGTATTGTCTCTGGTATGTTATGGAGACCCATGTTTCATGCATGGTTACGGAACGGAAACTTGTTCATACTGCGTTTGAAATACGCACACCAAACATTCATGTGAAGCTATCACACGATTGCGTTTGTGGTCACTTGTTAGCATATTGCGAAAAGCTCTTTGACACACAAGTGATAATTCAAAATTTAAATTACTGAGCCATATACTATACCTATGGCAATACAGCTTCGCGATGATTTGGGTGTTGGCTCGTTGCTACAAAAGATAATGCTTAATTATCAGACGAAATTCACTTGTTTCTATTTATGACATAGATTGACATAAACTGAAGATTGAAATATGCCTGTTGACACAAAGAGTGTTCTACTTTTAGATAAGTCGCAAAAATTCAAAAAGTCATGTACTTATTGATCAGCCCTCGTAGATTGGTGCAAGTGTAGGAAACTGACACAACAATAACAATTACCGTTTTGTTTGCAGTGTGTGATGCAGAACAAGAAAAATAAATACTCCCCACTTTTTCCTACATTAGTTTTCTCTTCTCTTATAATAAAAAAAACAACAAATAATTCGATGTCCAAAAGTACATACTCATATTGAAAGTACATACTTATATTGAGTATGTATGTATATACATAAGTATGTACCTCTTTTATTTATTATACAGTGGAGGCTCATAAAAGTTAAGACGCGCAAAAGTTAAGAATACGGAAAAGTTAAGCAGCTTTCTGTCACCATACGGAACTCTAAAAAGTTAAGTGCTTCTTAACTTTTTTGAGAAATTTTTGTTTTTATTTAATTTTTCTATTTTTAACATCATTTTGAATTCTTATACATATGTCGATTGTCGCATTAATATATGTAGTACTATATAAGTACATGGGTAGCATAAAAAAATTCAACACACTCGTCAGTTACATTCGTACGTAATGTTTCATACTTTTTTTGCATCAGTTATTAGTTTTCTTTTGATCGTAACAATGTCAGCAGCACGTAAGCAAAAAAGGTTATCAGTTGCCGAAAAATGCAAGATTTTAAAAAAATTAGACGAAGGCATTTTTGGCTAATCGATTGGCCATGGATTTTCATGATTCTGAATCTTCAATTTTTAAAATTAAAAGAAATAAAGCAAACATTTATGCTGCAGTGTCAGGTACATGTGACGAAGTGGTTCTTATATCAACGTGAAAGAAACTGTCCACTAAGTGATCCTATTTTAAAAGCTAAAAATTAATAAATTTGCATACATACATATATACATGTGTATTAAATACACATTAATAATATATACAATGTATAAATACACGTATAAACACATGCATTTTTCATATCACGGAAAAGTTAAGAATTCGGAAAAGTTAAGCACCCCTATAACAAACTACTTAACTTTTTCGAGCCTCTACTGTATTACCCCTTTTATGAACTTTTTATTTATTAATTTTTTATATATTTATTTAATGAATCTCTTATAAGGTTCCGTTTTATAATTGTTTATAATGCAGGGTTGTGTAGTTTACATTAAATTCGCCAATATAAAATAAAATAAATTAATTTTTATACCTTTTAAAGCTTTTTCATTTGCATGCAAGAAAGATTTCATAATATTAAGAGGTTATTTACTATAAGCACGTACATATATAAGTATATAATAACACGTTAGTTAATTATTCAAAGTATGTAATAAAAAATAAATTTTTTAAAGTTTGTTGTGTTGGTGTTCATTTGTTTGTTATGTGGGATAACATTCAAAAGACGGACAACATACAAAAAACTGCCATTTTAAAACAAAGCATTGCTATTTAAGAACTGTAATATATGTATTTGCCTCTTAAAGATGTAGCAAATCTAATCTTCTGAAATAGATATTCCGGCTCTTACGTACATATGTATGTATGTATGTATGTACATATGTACATATATATAATTTTACATGAGAATATTGATATTCTACAAAAGATTCTCAAATAATACATCATATAATGTTTTGACATATAACGATATATGATCTTAAAATTATAAATATGTATGTATGTATGTATGTATATCTTATTATCGTTTTATACAACTTCGAGTTTCTTCTTACCAACACTATTAAAACTAGAAAACAACTCGCAACCGTAAGACCTGGAACCAAGAACATTTTAGCAATGGAGTGAAATATTGAACAGGCCGTAATGTCCTTAATTTAGCATATAAATTAGCAAGCAGTGCATTGATATGACTTGACCACAGAATATATACAGAATACCCAACTTTGACGTATAAAAAGGGTCCGAATCATATTTTGCATAAACTTTGTATAACGTGCATAAAGTTTGTGTGAAGAGATATCTATATAAAAACAAATAGCTTTGCTATCTCTTTTACACAAACTTTATGCACGTTTTCAAAGTTGACGGGTCTAGGTAGTTTATGGACTTGACTAAGTCAGATTATTATTAAATATAATTCAAAGATTTTTTGCAGTATTTACTATTAAACTTTTTTGTTGTTTACAATATTATCTATAAATGGATGTATAATTTTCTTGTGAATCACCAGATATTTGGATTTATTAGAATTTAAGTTAAGTCGATTTGTAGATGTCCACATACGAGTATATACATACATACTTACATACATATGTACATACATACGTGTATGTAAGTATGCTATTTAAATCATGATTTAGTTGGGTTATATTCCCCGTGTGCATACATTGTGAACCTTGCTTCCTAAATTTATTGGATTGGACACTATGTTGTTAACAAACATACATACTTATATACATATACCGAATGCGAACGATCTGTAATATACAAAAACATAAGTTGTTCTACATTATGCGAAAATTAAAGTTGGTTCTATGGTTTCTATACAATACTTCATGCTTTCGAATAATCGAGAAATACTAAAAAAAAATAACTTTATGATCATAAATATCATGCCTAATATTTTTCGAAAGTTCCACTAAAGCAGTTGCACAACTGTGATTTGAACGGAAACCTGGGGGCAAATTACGGCATTCGATATCAATCGAAATTTCAAACAAAATTTTCTTGAATTGTATTGAAATTTCGATCGATATCGAATGCCGTAATTTGCCCCCTGGTTGTTTATCAGTCAACAAGTATTTATTATTAAGAATATAAGTACATACATACTTATTTGGTAATACGCAACACTCTAACACTTTCGAAAGGATGTTTAATATACCCCATGTTTGATTTGGGGATTATACTTACTTACATATACATATGTATGTATGCGTGATTACATTTCTGGTAATGATGTTGCTAAAAAATATATTTTATATGGAAGAAGAGAAGGTAACATTATTGTTACAAAATTAGAATGTATATTATTGAACCATTTTCCATTTCACTTTTTTGTGGAAAACTCGAAAGAATATGATGTTTACTTACATACATATACATATATTAAGGTTTTCCTAATTGATATACCGTCACATTATGCTGTGACATATGTACATACATACATACGTTGCCGGTATATTGTAAGCAAATTTCTTGTTTAGTTCCTTGACATCAATGGAGCAGTCTACATTTACATGAATGTCACCAACCCAATATCTTAATAGTTTTCCACGTGCGCTGTGAAACATTTGTTAAAAAAAATATAATTAATTTCTTTTATTTCTAAAAGTCAATACTATGAACATAAATTAAATCTCCAAAAAAATTTTCATCGACAACATACATACGAGTATATACTTACATACATACATATGTATGTAAGAATATAGAGGAAAGGATAATAATTTTGAATTGTAGTTCATTGTTAAACTGCAATTGCAAGAAATTAAAAAAAATAGCATTACTTACAAGGTTAGATGTTTAAAGCTTTTGTTTTCGTCTGATGATATTTTAAATGAATAGTGCTATGAGAAAAGTTTAGAACAAAGATACTAGTTCCAACAAAAACTAGGATTGACAAATTTTAATATCATACGGAACTTCAAGATCATTACATTTTTTAAACGAGCCTATATCAGATCTTGTATTAAATGCCCTAAACTCCCAAGGACTGTATAAAAAATTTTGACATAGCTTTCTTATAAAAAACCTACAATCAAGATCCTATCATAAGCATACAGAGAATTCAAATTGTTATTTCAGACTGTAAATTGATTTATATAAGTATCTTATGGATTTTATATTAATTTTTCATCGTTTCAAGATGTAAGGAAAATTAAACTATATCATCATTTTGACTAAGTCCACAAAAACCCTATATAACAAATAAATAATATTTTTATTTAAGATGTTGATGTAATATTTTTTTGTTGCATCAATAATCCTACTCTCACTGTTAATTTTAACTTTTTAACTTAACCTTACAGACATATTAAGTGTTAACTTATTTTGTTTTTAATATTGACTTTTAATTTTACCGTTAATAATAACTTTTAACTTTTATGGAATTTGATTGAATATTTGTACAGTCAACATAGACAAATTATTCTCGATTTTAAGGCCAGACAACATCGTAGGAAATATAAGTACATATGTACATACATATGTACTTATGTATGTATGTACATATATGGTGAGTTTATATAGAAATATTAAAAAATAAACACACATAAACATAATATATTTATTTATTATCACTCAAATACTCGTAATTTGTCGAAATTTTTTTAGTATTTCAACTTCTAATATTATTTACATATTTATTAATAAAAACTGGCATTCGTAGACTAGTAGTAGGTAGTGTACTAGACTCGTATTGCGAATGTCGCAGGTTCGAATCCTGCCGCAGAACTCTGGCAGTTTGTGTTTGATAATTAAAGGGAGCGCACAACAGGCCTTCACTGGCTTAGGTGTATGTCGTATGACATGGGCTATCACACCCCTCCAATCAACCTAACATAACCTAACCTAACCTATTAATGAAAAAAAAAATTGTGTACATACTTACATATTCAAATATTCGATTAATTTTATTGCGCGTCAACTTGTATAATAATATTTTCTTAATTAAATTTATAATTTCATCTACATTCCACAAATTATATGAATTTCTAATATAATTTCTGTCTCTTCCACGAATATTTTAAGGTAATATGTATGTAATTTTATGTTGGGCTATTATAAAACAAGAATGATAAAACACAGATTGCGCATTGCGCATGTTTTTCAAATGTAAACAAAAATGAGTTGTTAATGTGTGACGTCACATCAGCTTAAAAATTTTCTTGGCGCGAATAGTTTAAAGGAAAGTATTTGAATAAAAGGAGCTTAAAACTGAAAAAGTGAAAATAACAAAATAAGACATAATAATATATAAAGGAAAACAAAAGAGTCGAAAAAGAAGTGCGCTGTAGCTAATTGCAATAGTACTAACAATTCCAAGGCTTTTGAAATTATTTTTTTCCTATTTCCAAGTAATGCTAAAATTCAGAAGCAATGGGTGAAATTTTGTGGACGAGGAAATAACATAAATCCAAAAACTTCTTATATGTGCATGTTGCATTTTTGTCCTGATGACATCGAAAAAAGCTTGCAGTATGAAATGGGTATGTACATAAAATGAACTTTAAAATATGTTTATAAAAATCTGTGTTGTTCCAAGCATTCGCTAAAAAGAGAATTTTAAAACGTGGGTCAGTTCCAACAATAACACCAGCTTCATATGATGATGGCTTATGATGGTTTAGAAAACTTGGCTGGCTACATATGCCACAGATTAAAAGATGAAGAGCCAAATATTTCTGTACCAAGAAATGAGATGAACGTTCAACCTTACACATGGGTCTCATTAATGGAAAATTAAATCTCATTACTTTTAACAATTGGAATGGTAGCACGTATATTTATGTATGTATATAATTACATATACATACAATATATGTACATATTTTAACTCCCTTAATTATTTTTCACTAATTTCATTATTTAGTTCAATTATATTATCAACACTATTTTATAAGATTACCATATTTATGATGATACTTCCCAAATTAACCATTTTAAAATTGTTTTTGTTTTGGGCTCAACTGCACATATGTATGTAAATACATACATACATATGTATGTACATATGTATGTCTAATCAACTATCATGTTTGAAAAGCAATCAACTTCTTATGCTATTAAAAAATTTTCAAACAAACTATGGGAATTTCAATAGTAATTCTGTCAAAATCATAGACAAAACAGAATTAGAACAATTTTATACAAATAACATAAAAACTAAGTTAATTATATAAGATTTATATGTATGTATATTCACATACGTACATACATACTTATGTATTTACATACTTATAAGTATGTGATAATGTAATTTTTGTTTTTTTAGTATGTGATAATAATATAACTACTCATATAAAACACAGATTGGTGATTGAGTTGTTTATGACATAACTATCATCCCAATAGTGTATGTACATATGTATGTACATAGTACATATGTACATACATATGCATGTACATATGTATGTACTTACATACAATATTGCATTCTGGTAGCGATTTATTGTTTATTTTAATTCTAAGATCATTAGACGAGGAAATTGGAATACTATAAATCGCCCAAGAGTATTTACATACATACATATGTATGTATGTACATACATACATATGTATACACATTTGAAAGGTTTTCAATAGTTTATTCTACCAAAGTAATTTTTTAAAGCCATTTGATAATGTAAATGTTGACACTCTATTCATGTACATATGTATGTACATATGTATGTACATAGTTCAAATGAGTAAAAAATTGTACTAAGATTTTCTAAAAAATCTTTAAAAATTAGCCCACCCAAAAGGTATTTGTAGCTATTTGCTATTGCTATGTACAATATACCAACCGCTTTGTTCTTCTGCATCACACACACAAATCAAACGGTAGTTGTTATTTTTGTATCAGTCTAGTCAAAATAACGGTTCAAAGCAACAAAAGCACAAATAATCTCCCAAAATATTAAAATTATTCCCTTAATTCATACTTAAGTATAAAGGTAGAATTAACCAAACGTAAATGTAGAAACGTAAATGTTGTTGCATCAGCTAATCGTTTCTGTCATATATACATTCTCATATGACAGAAACGATTAGCTGATGCAACAACATTTACGTTTCTACATTTACGTTTGGTTAATTCTACCTTAAGATTACTTAAGACAATGCACACATATTAAATACATACATACATACATATGTATGTATATGTACATACATATGAATCAAAAAATAATAAGAGTTATTAAGAGGATTTCGACAAAAAAAGACGGAGTTAATTTTAGTTTTGGAAATGTGTTTGACGCGTTCGCATTGCAGTTCCGTAAAAAGTTTGTTTTAAATGAAAAAATATAGTGCAATTCATATACATACATATGTAAGTACATATAAAAGTGGAAGTGTCATATGTCATTAATAAAAAGGCAGATTCCCATAAAGAAAATAAAAAATGTATACAATGTATGTATGTAAATATGTATGTTTTCAATCAAAAGTGTATGTATGCATGTATGCTAAAATAAGTATTCAAATATAAATTCTCGGTTCGGTTCCGTGTTCGATTAAAATACTAAATCATCTTCGTTGAAAGGCCTCGCCACACATCTGAGTCAATGTAAGTAAAACATTCATTTTTATAATTGTAGCCATATTAATACTTTTGCCAAAGAGTATCAATATTATTGGAATTATAAACTTCACATTTCCCCCCGTCAATTATTAACATACAAAACAATTAAGTCTACTGTATGTTGTTCTTTGCTATTGCAAATTTCTTCTCCTTTAATCCATATGTTGTGTTTGTTTTGTTTTATGTGTTACTTCTTCATGCATGATTAATACCTCTTCATCGAGCCGGCGAATCTGATAATCAAAATAAAAACAAAGGCAGAACAATTTGTAATTTTTTTTATATGCTGTGGTGAAAATGCTCTCTCGATCTCTCTCAGATAATAATGTGTTGAGGTTGTATAGCAAAAAGTATTCGACTGTTCGCACATGTACGTCGCACATGCATGTTCGAAAATAATTGTCGTTCATACATGTTTCCATGTTTTGTGTAATGTAAATACATACATATGTGGGCGTGTGGAGTCAACCACATTTGAATACATAGCGTCCAGACTTGATAGCGTTCAGACTATCCATTAATTTAGCACCTGTTACGGTATATAAGTATCCCCGTTTGGGACACGATGGAGGTATTACTTCACCTGAATAAGACAGAAGGGACAATATATTCAGAGCATATCGTCCACCCAATGTCATTATCCACTTCTAGCCGTGCGCGTCGTTAAGACTGAAACTTTTTTTCTCCGGATGACAGTTCTGTCCCTACTAGATATTTATTAAAAATTTCTGAAGGTGGTCATAAAGTCCATCTGCACCCCCAGGACTTGGGCCCTATTCTTCGGTCGCACCCCAAATTGCATTATTTACTCTCTAAAGTCCGATATGTATTTGATATAGATATTAAAGGATGCGAAGCTGAGCATCATCTGAAAGGTTGTCTTGAGGTTAGACATGTTAACTTTTGCATGTTGTTCAGCACTTTCCAACTTTTCCCAAACGATCTCCAACACTCATAAAAAGCTCTGCAAACCATTTTCATGAGAGTAAAGGTAGAATTAACCAAACGTAAATGTAGAAACGTAAATGTTGTTGCATCAGCTAATCGTTTCTGTCATATGAGAATGTATATATGACAGAAACGATTAGCTGATGCAACAACATTTACGTTTCTACATTTACGTTTGGTTAATTCTACCTTAAGGGTTTATTTCCGGGTATTTAGGATTAACGTATGGAATCTTATATAGTCTAGTCTAGAAAATGCTCTGCGAAAGCTTCCTGACTTGTTCATTTTTTAGTTGTTGCTATTTTTCACATATTATTACATTAAAACGTATTTTATTAATGTTGCGTTGTCCAGTTACAAAAAAATTTTTGTTGAGTTTTAACCCCGTTTTAACTCTTTTTTTATGGCGAAACACTGTAATTTTTTATATTTGCATATAAATCATTGTCTTTTGATTATTTCCATGAAATAAGTAAAAGTCGTATGTAAAAGGAAGAACATTTTTTTAGTAAAAAAGTTCAGTTGCCAAAATCTTCATACGTATAATTTTTTAGTTTTGTTTAGGTTCTGTTTTTGGACTTTTTAAGATAGAGTTTTTGAACATTATTTAACTGCTTTTGTAAATATCAATCGTTCCTTCGTATTTATATTGAATGAAACAATAAAAAACTAAAAATATTTTATTTCTATATAAACATTCGAATGAACGATTGAAAGAATTTTACAGATACACTAATTTCTTCAATTAATAATTGGGATTATTAGACATACATAAGAAAAAACAAATTGTGTCTATTCCAAATGTATGGTGACTTCCTGTCGTATATGACAAATTGGGGTTTTACTAAAAAATTATTTATTTTTGCTGCAAAAATCATGGAAGAGAAAGAAAGAAAAAACTTAATGCAATGGCAAGCCATTGGAAAAGATCAAAAGTTTTGCTACTTCCAGACTACTACATATTATCTTTTTAATTTTTTTGAAAGGTCCTAGGTAAAAAACTGGGATATTTATCATAACTTTAACATTCTATTAATAACGAAAACAACTTCGTGTAACTTTCAACTCTTTGTTAGAATTTGTGTCATATACCTATGTCCATGTAACAAAAGTTATTTAATTTATGGCAAACTATTGACCTATACAAAGAAGATTTTATTTCCTTTGAATAAAATTTAAGAGACCAGATATTATTAAACGTTAATTTCTAATTTTATAACATGGCTTTAAACAAAATTAAATACTCGAGCGCACAAACATATTATATTATTCATTAGAAACTTATTTATGCATCATGCAAATGTATGCAAATATGACTGGATAACAGGGTAAAAGAAAAATACAACTTGACCTAATATGCCATAGGGAATTAATCAGAATTATTATGTGCAAGGAAATGAAGTAAAATTTTAAATTGGAATCTACACAAACATTAATTGGAGCAATTGACATTTTTATGAAAGAAAGAAAAAAAAATAGAATGACTGTTCAATAGGAAGAATGAAAGAAGAAACGAAATATATCTCAAAAAAATCTTTGCTATAAATATTTAAGACTGCATTAAATGTGATTTGTGACTACATATTTAATATCCAGAATGGTTATTTCTGAATTCTTTGAATACTTATGGAAAGCAATCATTGAAATATTATTTAGGTTACAGGAATTGGCATGTTTGTCTTAGTTTAAATTAAACCGATTTTTAAACGCTATACTTTTACAAGAATTTCTTAAGGAGATCTTGATAATAATCTACTAAAATAAATTAAAAATATTTACACGAGGGTCCTCTTTTATATGAAATATTTTCAAGGTTTTTTTTGATACTTTTATTTCTAGAAGACACTATCACAAATAATGTTATTATTATTATTATTTTTTTTTAATTTTACTTTCTAATTCTTTAATATTATGAAACCATGTTTTTTCTACTCATTACTTTTCAGCTTCTAAAAGTGTTTTCTATTAAAAAGCGATCATCTCTTGTAGGAATCGCATTAAAGAAAGAAGAATAAAATGTAGAATACATTACAGTAGTCTATAAGAATAAAATAACTTAAAAATTCAATTTATTTTAAAATATTTTTTGTACATTACAGACATCTTTAGAAAACAAATTTATATTAAAATTTTACAAAAAGTTGAAAAAATTGCATTTCGTCGAAATGATACTCTACAGTCTTTTATAACAATTATCTTCTGTAGTTATTGATATGATTACGCTATTCTTTTCGCATTATATTAAAAAAAAAAAGAAAATGTTTGTCGAATATAGAGCATAAAAGAAATCATTTCATATTGTTTCCGTGTGTTAAATGAATTTAAAAGAGTAGAGTTCTAAACCATATTGATTACAAAACGTAACCACCATTTTTTACTACATATACACACATCCTGTGGAAAAAACCAGCAAGGATACTCTTAAATATTATAGAATTTTATACAGAAACAAGTTTTCAGCTCTTTTTGTTAATGATTGGCTTTTTTCTCAAATTCATATAATTTAGATAAACTTTGATGATAAATTGTGATACTTTTCTGTCTGAAATTAAACTTACAAATGAAAACCGTATATGTCATACTCAATATATTTAAAAAGTTCCTTTAAAAGTTAGCCAGTTTTTTTGTAATCTTGCTACTCTATAATGAAACCAATTCAAGTTCTTCATGGAATAAGACACAAACATCTGTTCACCACCATTTCAAGTTCCATATTGGTTCAAGAAGTCTAATGGTTGCATGTAGAAAAGAGCTTAAGCAGTTTAAGTGCGGCCATGATAGAGCAAACTATAAACTTTGATTTAAAATATCATTATTAATTTCATTTTTTATCCAGATAAACCATAACTGGGCACAATAAAATAGGCCCAAAAATTCTATATGTTTTCAAATAATTTTTCTAATAAAAGAAAGTAAATTTGCCAAAAGTGATATTTGTCTAATCGCTTACCAAAATATATTAATAGAATAGAGGAATCTGGCTATAACAAATCTTAAATTCAGTCAAACTGATACAAACTTTGCTAGAGAGATTATACCTGCAACACGCCGATAAGTATCACTTAGCGATAATTAGCTTGAAAGACTTAAGGATTTTTGTATGTGTTGTGGAAAACACATTAAGCAGCATTTACTAAAATTCTTCTAAAAATATTTTCTTTCATCATAAGTCTATGGTAATAAATTGTAAGACGGTTTCTTTTAATTTAAGGGTTACTCAGTCTAGCGAAATTCTCCAAAGACCTAATTTTTTTTTGTTGGAACTGGACGATACTTTAGATTCACATGGCAAAATACGATAAATGGTAAGAATATGCAATACATTGATAAATTCTTCGGCAACAAAATGCGATAAATGGCAACAATTCCGAACGTTTTTTAAATAAACATTTCAGCTCTCGATTATCTAAATATTATAAGCAAACCACTAACCGACAAAATAAATTCTTCAGCTCCTATGTTAGTAATTTAAACAATTCGCATCATTAATTTTTATTTAACAGCCATTGATAGTTGCTATGGGTATAAAAGTGGTGTACGGGTTTTCATTGCGGCAATACAATCACGGAAGATGCCGAACATTCTGAACGTCTAGTTGCGGTCTCTACACTCGAAACAATTGAAAAAGTTAACATTACGGTGTTGGCCGATTGAAGATTGACATAAAAATATCACATAACTCACTGGTTTCAATTTCGAATTATCACTTCTGCAAGATGGGTGTAGTGTTTGCTCACAACTGACCACAGACGTAATCGTTTTACAACTCTGCATGAGTTTTTGGTCTTCTTCAATAGCAATATGAACGACATTATTGTTATGGACATTACTCATATGCCGATTTTTAATGAATCATATGTTTTTTATTTAGCGATGATGGTGTATGAAATGCAGCAGAGGAGAAAATTTCTTTGCTCTGCTGGAAATCTTTAAAAAGTACTGCCGGTGTTTGAAATACTATATAGAAATTTCTGCATATACAACATTCGTCGTAGAACCTTAGTACAGTGCACTTGTGAATATTTCGGCGTTTATAAAAGTGTCTTTGTATCAATGGATGTTATGATACTTTTCAGTGTGTCATAATATCCATTATGGCAGGTAACCGACTTTAGCCTACGAGTTTGAATGCTTTTGGAACATTATGGTTAAAATTTACCGATAATTTAGTTACCCCGATAAAATGTGGTCCTATAGACAGGCGAGACCACAATAAATAAAAATTTTGGAACAATTAGTTGGGAAAATGACCTAAATGGTTTTAATAAATATGAAATGGAATTTTAAAATTTGTTGTTTATTATTGGCTTACCTGACTGTATGCCTACAATTCATTTCATGTAACTTAACAAGCTGTTTTTAAAATCTTTAATTTTCTTTGAAAATTCGATTACGAAGTCTTTTTCACGTTTTTCAAGAAAAATGACTTTCACTCTAATATCATTTGTTAGTCCTATGTTCTTATATAGGCAAACAATAGTTAAATTTTGTTAATATAAAAAATATGTTTGTAACATTAGAGTAGTAAATGAAAAGTTTGAACTACTGGTAGCCAAAACAATTGCTTGTATTTGAAAAAAAACTAAGTAAAATCAGTTGAATCCTGGTTAAACTATGAACGAAGGAATTTACACTCAATTATTATGAAGCTGCCAAAGGACCCAGCATGAAAAAATTCTTCTGTTGAAGAAAAATATCTGCTTTTTATCTCCAAACACATTCTATAAGGGTCATATTGAATAAACAGGAAACGTTGAATAATCTCCCAGTAAATTTAAACGACAATTGCAACAACACTCACGAGTACTCCGACCAATACCTGCACATACAAAAAATCAGTATGTTTAGGTATATGTAAGTGTGATTAAGCAAATGAAAGTTTTATATATGAGAAGAGAAATTACACTATGTATTAAGAATTACTTCAGTTTTTCTTTTCTCCCTGAAGAAAACTGTCGTTACTAATGCTTTACCATTCAATATCTCTACACTGGCACTTAAGTGCATTGAAAGAATATATTGTGTTTATTGTTAAATTCACTTAACCTGAGACTGAAGTAGCAGTTACAAAGCTTCATTGGGCTATATTGACCGATTTTTTCATTGCGCATATCTCTTATATTAATATAACAAGTTTAACAAACACATACTCTTACAGCACAAGAAAAACAGTTTTCAGTTTTGTACATGGTGGCCCAAATAAGACCACCTGATGTGAAACGCAAATAACTTTTTTATTTTTTAACATAATTTATTTTTTCTTTTTGGAGATTATAACTGAACCCTTGGAAATTTAAAATGAATACGTACAGTCCACAACAACGCATTAAAATTATCAATTTTTGTTATTCTTCTCAACGATCAATTGTTCTGATGCAGCGAAATTATCGCCGTTTTTTTTTAACGTTAGTGGTTCTGTGAATAAACAAAACTGTAGGTTGTGGGGCTCCGAAAATCCAAGGGCAATACATCAGCATCAGTCACACCCAATCAAATGCACTGTTTGGTGCGGTGTTATGTCCAAAAAAATCATCGGCCCACAATTCTTTGAGAATGAGGATGAAACGCCAGAACCGGTCTCCGGGGCTTCTTACAGAACAATGATCGACAAGTTTTTGCGGCCAATGGTGGAGCAACATCTTAATTTGTGGTTTCAACAAGATGGAGCCACTTCGAATACTGCTAGGCAAACTATGGACATGCTGCGTGAAATTTTTGGTGAACGCATAATTTCAAGAAATTCAGATTCCCCTTGGCCTGCTCGTTCACCAGATTTAACTTTGGATGTTTAAAAGACAAAGTATATGTTAACACACCACAGACACTTGGACAGCTCAAGCAGAAAATTCGAGACGAAATACGGCGCCTGCAACCAGAAACAGTACGGCGTGTAATGCAAAATGCGCTAAAAGGAGTCAATGCCTGTATCGAGCAAAATGATGGTCATTTGTCTGATGTCATATTTCACACATAGTCACGTTAAATTTCCATAAAATGTATTTAACATATACAAATAAATCATATAGAAAAAACCGTTATTACAAGAGTTACACGGGTTTAACATCACTAGGTCTCATTTGGGCCACCCTGTATAAATAAAAATGCAGATAGACACAAAATTTAATTATTTTAGCTTCCTTTAGTTTTCAATAAATAATTACATTTAAAGCAATTTATATACTTACGACTTCCTGTTACTATAAACACATATTTTTCATATGAATGTTATTAAATGCATATGACATTTTTTATTACTAAAGATAACAAAATTAGTTTGAAACAAAATAAAATTTTTATTATTATTTATGACATGCAGACTGTAAAGGGAGCATAAACTTATTATAAAAGGAAATTATGATGACACAAATATGCAAATGGGAAAAATATTTAAAATTTTTAAACTTAAGACAGGAATGAGTGTGAGATTAGATGATGAGACTTGTGGAGTTTTGAATAACAGTTTTTTTATATTTATTGATATTTAAATTATTCATGATTCTACGAAAAATGTCTTTAAATTTCTAATTCAAATAAGACTGAGTTAATTCGAATGTTTAAAGTAAAAGCCATAGATGTAGGAAAGGGATTAGTATATTCTAGAAAACAGCAGGAGAAAATTTTGTCCATGGGAACAATGAATAAAGGAATGTGTTTTGTGTATCTATGGTTCTCATATTTATTATTTTGTGTTAGAAATAATCGTCGTTCTTTCATTGCACATTTGCCAACTATTAGGTTTTCTTCTGCAAACTGATATTTCATTTTCACAAACAACGAAGTTTTTTCCAATTTGCATTTCAATTTCAGGGTTGTGCAACTTTCAAAAATTTCAATTTGTTATTTCCTGTACACAATTACTCTCACATCCATTAACGTTTTTAACAGATACACATGTTGGCCAACACACCTTTATGGATGAAAAAACCGCATTATTCCTTTTCATTTCAAACACTCAACACGGAATACTCGTAATTTTAGAGAAATGAAAAAAAAAAATCAGCAAAAGTTCTCAGAAAGTTTCAAAAATTTTTTACAAGAAAAATTTTCTTTTCTACCAATTCAATGCAGGAATGTAAACATGGGCAGTTTCTATGGCAAAGTTTAATGAACTAGGCTATGAATCACTTCCTCGTCAACCCTCTTCTGCGAAATTAGCCCCAATTGACTATTTCTTTTACGCAAGCCTGAACAAATGGCTGGACGAAAAAAAATTCTATTCCAACATTGATATCATCTCTAAAACAAATACCTATTTCGATGACTTTGACAAATTTTATAATTGGAAGTATTAAAAAAATTGGAGAAAGTTTGGACAAAATGTATACAGCTCGAAGGATTATGTTGAAAAACAAAACAATTTTTTATCCAAAAAACTATTTCATTCAAAAAGTCTCGGAGTTATTGAGCTGCTATCGTATTTTGACTATGTTCGTTTGGTAGAAGATTCCCAGGGAAGAGTTTTTGAAGCCGTGGTATTAACTTCAAATAATTTATCTTGTGATAAATATTACGGAACCTATTTTTTTAATAACGTAAAATTGTTTTCTTTATATTAAATTATTATGTATTAAAGGTTAATGTTGTGATGTGTGTTCTTGTGGACATTTTTGAACCCAGCTATTGAGCATGTATTTTTTTATTGATCTACGGTGTTGGTTCGGAGGAGTATTACAATGTCCTTGTCATAAAGTTATATGCTTTCAGTGATATAAATTATAAGCAACGAAAGAGGAGTGCCCCAATATCACAAAAATGGGCTTTAAAAACACACTGTGTTAACTGGATTTCCAAAATATATCAATTTTAAATATAGAGAGTTACATGCATTAATGATAAGAATAGTATATATTACTCTCCTAAAATAATTTTTTTAAGCCTCCAAAATTAAAAATTTTCGTTTCATGATTTCTCCCTTTATTTGATTTTCAAAAAAAAAAAAAAAAAAAAATTAACATAATAAAAACAAATTAAAGTTTTTGTTGTTACATTTTTTAAATATTGCAATACCTAAAGACACACAAACAAGTGTCTAAATAATTTATTTAGCAAAAATTTTGTATATGAAAAATATTAACTCTCGATTTATATAAAATAATTATTAACTAGAATATTTGGACACAAAAATTTTATCGAACAAATTAAAATAAAAATTTGCCATAAGATGGAGGTACTAATTTTATGTTTGTCAAATACATATTCGTATTTCTAATTGAAATAGTAAATTTCGAATAAGAGCAAAAAATTATTTAACATTGATAATTAATAAAGCCTTGGGAGCAAATGAAAACTTTCTAAGAAACTTTAATAAAGCAACAGAACAGAAATTAATGAAAATTGATCCCTTTAGACAGTTAATTACATGAGACTATATAAGGTATAAGATACTTTTAAATATATTCAGTAAAGAATAAAGAAAGCCACAACATCTACTAATGTGACAAAGTTGTGCGTTGTAAGTTTCAAAATGGTTCCTAGTAAAACAATACGGCCTTATATTAACACAGCTGATTGCTGATTGCAATGTATAGTGACTTCGATTGCACAGCAATTACTTAAAATAACTAAGTTTAGTTTCTTTTCTGATCTACTTCCATATAAGAGGTTCTTTGGTTATATAATCTTTCTAAAAGCACTTGTAAAAGTTGTTAAAATTTATTTTGCACTCATATTCAGAAATAGTCTTTGCCAACAAAACGAAGTTGTTTTAATTAAAGCTGGTTTAAATATGATTTACGTAAAGAAGGTACTTTTTTGTATAAATTGTTCCAAGAAAAGTCACATTTAATCAAGATAGTACCGTTGGAAGTAGAAAGGTACAGGGACCATTTAAAAATGCATCGTACTACGTAACTGGCGTTAATGTTCTAAAAATATGTCAGTAATACATTCGGAAACAAAATTAGACTCACATTGAGTATAATTGTTCGTTGTGTCGTTTGTATAAGAGCATTCTAGGCCTACCATGATTATTTATTTTGTTATGATTCATATATAATACTGAATTCTCATATTGATTTTAAGCTGCTTAAAGTTCACTGACGATTTGGTTTAGCGACCAATGAACTATCGGCATATGAACAGCTAATGCCACAACAAACAATGCATTTTGAAAAATAATTTTTTTCCTCATTATATTATATAAACTACAATAATAATATTGTATTTTCATATATTTTTTCTGGCTTGCAAATTTTGTTCATTCGACTGTATATTGCTCCTCAGCAGACGTCAGTAGCCTTAGGAGATGCAAGTATATATTCTTACTACAATGTTTCTTTGCTATAATGCTTATGATTTACAGTTCAATTTTTCGCACTTCTTAACTTTTTTGTTGTTGAAAGAATTTTCGCTACAATATACTAAATGTTGTTACCATAATCCAGAGAGTCGACTCCTTTAAAAAATTTATAGATTAAATCTCATAAAAACCGTGTGGGTGTTTTAAGCCGTATACGATTATTTAACACCTTAAGAAAATCCATTGCGGATTCATGAGCAAATTAAATTTTTATTTTATAAAAAAATTTCAGTTCAATCTATAAAAAATAGCTGCTGATATTAGCAATTATGTACTCAAAATATAAAACTGGGTTAATAAGGAATTACGTGTATATTTGTAACTAAACACTTCTTTTTCTATTTTAAGCACAACGTTTGAAAATGCTGCTGGCCATTTATTCACCTTATGTATTAAATAGCTGAGGAAGTACTTTTTTAAGCTTATAAGCCTGTGGTTTTAATTTTAATATTCTGTCTATTCTGCATTGTAAAAAATGTTATAGAAAAGAAGAGCTGTGAAAAAGGGCGATAAATTTAATGGCTTTAAGGTTAAAAAGGATTCATATGTTTGTTCTACTTTAATCTTTGTTCATTATATTAACAACATTATTTATCTTTATTATTATGGATTGTTATTGCTATAGAAATTAACTCAAAGTTGAATATATTTAGTATTCAATTAGAATTTACTTTCCAAGATAAAAGACTAAAATATATAATATCCAAAAAAATGTCCTTAGATGTATATGACATCCTCTTTTTTCACTACTTTTATGTTAATATTGGAGTGTTTGATAAAAATTTATAATAACTATTTTAATGTAATGTGAATCAAACACGATGTTTGCCGTTTGAAGCTCAAAATAATAATATTTTTTTTTTAATTCTTTGCTTATATACTAAACATGAGAATTTCTAGATGCTAAACTTAAACATATTCACAAATTATTTTACGAAACATTACATCAGGCTTTCATGATTTTCAGTAGGCATTATTGAATTATTGAATCGTCAAACTTTGAGTCATAATTTAGAAATGTGCAAACGATTCATATTTTATCGAATTTACAAAGTATTATACGCGAGCACTCATTATGTTTTTCTAAGATATCAGGTTGCACTTCAGGCCTAGAACAATGTTCGATACTGACCTAACTTAACACTACATTCAAGTTTATTGATCTTTGTTTGTTCATTGTTTGGCTAATTTTCAGATTTTGTTATTTTTAATTATTTTTTATTTAACAAATGATTAACATGAATTCATCAATGCACTACTCACTACACTAATCTATTTGCGTGTTTTTATCTGCAATTGATTAGTCTTGATAAGCACGCCGTAATTTATTCCCATTTTTAAAGAGCTTTTGATCGCTAGAGATACATTATTAATTATGTTATTAATATATTGATGTTATAAAGCCTATTCGATAAACCTAAGAGATGTCAAGAAAATTATTCTTTGAAAAACACATCCCCCTTTTCACTAAGAATTAGTTATGTGAAATAGTTTAGCTATATAAATTTTTCATAAAACTGGGATAATTTTCATTTTAAACTTATTTTTCAATTCAAAAGCCCTCTTCGTATTTTGCTTTTCGAAATAAGCCTTTAAAATAAAATTTGTGAACAAGCAATTTTGTTGCAGGGCCTACCTTGTATGGATGAATGCCAGTAACAAATTGAATAGCACTGTTTCAATTAAGGGTTGAGTAAAAATTAAAACTTTATTATTTAAAATTTACTTATTCTACTTAAAGTTACCTTAACAGTTTGTTTATAAATTACTTATCAGTGAAATATGAAACCCCTTTGCTGATTCTCACTGAGTCAGCAACGGAAAGAATAAAAGACTCAAAAATAAAATTTATTATCAATGAAATATGAAGCCCTTTTGCTGATTCTCCTGGAGTCAGCAACGGGAAGAATAAAAAGGCTTAAAAATAAAATGTGTGTTTATTCCAGTTAAGTTGATTTGGTTTGTATTGTTTACTTCACTTGAATTATAGTTTACATAATTATGGGTTGTTGAGGTCAGATTCGTGTATGTCACTTGCCAATAAAAATAATTTTAATATAAAATAATAGTGATTAATTTGTTAAGCACTTAATAAATATGTATCGTTATTGATAAACTTAAATTCTTATGAATACGATAGCTGTCGAAAAAATAAAATGGATTCAAAAATATTTGAATTGAATTGTACGGTCGTACCATATTTTCTATTGAAAGTTTCGAAAAACAAGTGTACAAGTGGACTGAATGGCAAATGGAACAACATCTTCATTGCTTCTAAAATTCCAACAGTGTATTTTTTTCATATTCCTAGGAGTCAAATTAAAAAAATTATGTTAAAAATATGAACTACTTCTACAAATATGTGAGTCTAGTAATAATTCTGTTTTCGAATTAAATTAATATTTCTTTTTATTTACATAAGAACATTAATAAATGGAACTATTTCTTGCATAAAAAAAATTAATAAAATAAATCAAATGTGAATGCCTTCCAGATGTGATATTCATTCCTAGTGGTAAATTACAAATGGTTATTTAATGCAAAATTATTTTCTATGCAAATATTTTCTATTTTTACAATATAATGATGATTTCAATTCGGTGAATGGGAATTTAAAAAGAGAATAGCTTGTAATGACCACCCAGAGCTAAAAATATTGCAAATTATCCAAATCCACATGACTTCCAATTTCTAATCTCAGTATTTTTATAATTTTTTTAAATATTTTATTTCAAATAACTTGTGAATTGAGCATTTTTTTCTTCGTTTCGTAATTCCACATCTTTTTGTATTTTCAGCGCCTAAACTTTTTATGTAACACGTGTTTTTAATCGGTTACTAGCCCCATGTTTAATTTTGAGCAGGCTGTGTCTATTAGTTTGTTTTTCATGACCATAAACAGCATAAAACTTTATTACGTTTAGAGAAAAAGGAGAAAAATTCGAATTAAATATGTTTAAGGTAAAAAACCATCATAAAAATCAAATAAAAGCTGGGCAAATATAAAATGGACTCAATAGTTAAAAGGTGGTTCAATAAGAATCTTTGTGCTCGTACCAAGACAAATGACGTTAAGATTTCAGGTTGCTCAAAAAAGCTCGACGCGCTAGTAAAGGTTTATAGAATCCACGGAATGATATTGGACGATGGCTGATCATGTGAGCAACTTAACCGAGTGGATACATTACATGTTGCATGAATATTTGGATACGACATGTGCAGTGAGGAATCACTTCCGAATATATGTGCAACCATCTGATCACTTCAAAAGAAAAGTTACCATTTTGTAACTTTAGTGGAAACATGAATACATCATAGCCCACCAGAGTGAACGTGCATCAAAGAAGGCTAATTTGGGTCTATAGGCCACCAAGGTAATGAATGACGCGGGTCATTCACATCGGTTAACTTGAAAAAGGGTAAAATATTTTCCAGCGAATATTATATTTATAGTTTTAAGACGCACGTAATAGTAATTTGAAGCAAGTACGACTTTATCTAGGAAGAAAAAAGTGCTGTTTCATAAAGATAATGCAAAAATTTATGAAATAGGTTATTGAATGCTATTCTATCCAGCATACTTGCCAGACTTAGCCCCTAAAAACTGTTAACTTCTTCTAATTTGAGTTTGGGTGCTAAGAGGTTTGAGTCAAATCAAGAGGCCATCGTTGTAACAAATACCTATTTTGAGTTGCTTGAGAAATATTATTATTTGGAAGGAATAAATAAAATTGGAAAGATGTTGAACTAAATCCATTTAGCTAAAAGGAGAAGTACAACGAATTTTACTGGAGAAATATTTTCCCAAGAAAACGTGTCATTTATGAAACGAACTGAATTTCACACTAGTCCGAAAAAATATACTCTTTTGTTTATTTGCCAAGTAAGAATAACCAAAAATATACTCTTTTCCTTCTTCGTCAAGTAAGAATACAGTAACAGATTATACTCCTTTGTATAAAAATGGTGCTAAAGGTTTCGTTGAAGGATTCCATGCATTACCTACATAATTCGGGCTTTTATTATATTCA
The DNA here is from genome assembly GCA_963681545.1 of Germaria angustata. NCBI lineage: Eukaryota > Metazoa > Arthropoda > Insecta > Diptera > Tachinidae > Germaria > Germaria angustata. Next base: position 34,524,666 of record OY813000.1, on the reverse strand, counting down.
CTAGAAAAAAGAAATGATTATGTTTTGTGCTCTAAAGCGAAAGCACAGTTTTTGGATTTTTTTTCCCATTTCTATTATATTCATGGAATTACAATTACATTATATTATTTCTTGCAAACAAAGACAATTTTTGGTAATATTTACTGCTTTTTTATTCTAATTAAAAATTTTTCCAAGTAATTTCGCTGCAAATTAACAAAGCTTATGCATAACAAAATTATAAAACGTTACTATCGTTTATAATGTGACAGTAGAGCATGGCTACGATGATTAAAATGTTGTCAGTGGGGTTATTAAGCCTTAAACTTCCTTAAAATTTAACTACAAAAAACCCTTTGACAAAAAAATTAAATTGACTTCAAAAAGATGTTCTAAAAAAGTGAATGAAAGCCCTAAATCAAATCATGCATTTGACATTTCTCGTGGCGTTGGCTTTAACGGTCGCTGTATGTAATACATTTATTCAACTTTAGTTGCATAATTACCTTTTAGAGACTGTTTTCAAAGCGGGTTGAATATTTGGTTTGCAAAATTTTTACTCTAAGCTTTAGGAATTATTTTTAATTTTGGTAAGGATTATATATTTTACCTGTACTTTAGCATATTGGTCAAAGTGCTACCACTTTATAATTTTGAAGGTAGATAACACGATAAGTAGCTTTCAGTTTGTATGGGAGGTACTAGTCCATTGCTCCTGCCCAATTAGTTTTTTATTTTTATATTACATGAAAAATAGCCCACGCCAATTGAAAACAGTCTCACTGTAATATAACCCAAGATATAAAATTTAAAAAATTTAACTTCATATAACAATCAATATAACAATCATACGATTGGACATAATATAACAGAAATTCTGCAAACAAGAGGCCACTCAACATATAGACTAGTGGCTGCTTCCAATTAAATAGTGTATTTCCAATATCTATTTGTTGATAATTCGATTAATTAATTACATCCCTTTTACATAGGAGAAGTTATTGTTTATTTCCTAGTGAAATACAATATAGCAAAAGATGTATTATCATTTCTCCAAAAACATTTTAGTCTAGTAATTTAGAAATTAAATTTGAACAGAAATTCGTTTACTTTTGATATTTATTAGGACTGTACTTGAAACATTTGAACTTTTAAAATTTGTTTGTTGTGGCTTTAGCTTTTACTTTTATGTTGACATTTCATTGGTCGCTCAACCAAATCGTCATATGAATAAGTAGAGCCACAACAAACCTATTTAAATAGTTCGAAAATTCCTTTATTTTATTTTTATTCAAGTGCTCAAATTTGTTTTTGTTTTCAATAAAAATGATGGAAATGAATTTTCGTTTCATCTTATAAAATCTGGCCCTTACAAGTATTAGAAGATGCTTTATTTTTTTGTATTCATGTCACATGATGAATTTTTCCCTTAGCAAGTTGTTGGAATATTTTCCTTATCTTGTACCAATCGATGAAGATCCTCACCAATTTTTTTTTGCAGAAAGTTAAAGTTAAAAGCGACGTTTGTTCAGTTGTGCTCCCAAAACTTGGCCCCTTTCGGTATGTTACTCGAGTGATTTATAGTTCATTTACAAGTATCTGATATTCTTTGACTCTTTTCCTACACAACCATTTGTTAAATACTTGAGCAATCCCACATCTAAGGGCTAAGGTATTGCTCTATGTTAAAGAGGATAAAAATTGTACTTCTAAAAATCTAGGCCATAAAAAGTTTTGTAGGATCTACGATCTACAATTCTATGTCCAGTATGCATAAAGCCTTTAAGTAGTTCTAATTTTATTGTCTATCAATATTGCCACTACAATATCGTGACATCACTTGTTGTGGTTTGCATTACGGGAGAGATGTTCTGTAAGTACTCGTACGATTGATTTTTCTTAAAGTTCCTCCTTTTTTCAATAGTTATATATTACACAACAACCAATTTACTTCCATTAACCTTAATGTGTTGCATTTAAGCAAACATAAAGATCATAATGGTCTTCACCTGTTTAGATTGGAATTATATTTTATTACTAAGATTAGTAGTTTTATTATGTTAATATATACTGTAGCTCATAAAAAAGACACGGATATATAACAAAGCATTCATGAAAAAACTGAACTTATACTGTGGCATTTAATGCCTACTACTTAAATTAAGGTGTTACGTCTTTCTTGAAGGGATAGGATTTAGAAGAGTAGGATTAATCGTGGTATCGTTCTTTATCCTTTGAACTCGTTTTCCATAAAACTATTTTTGTTTTGAGTTATGACGTTGTTTGAGCAAATTAGCGAAATACATAAATATCTAATAGACGTAACACTGATAGACGTCATTTTGAAAACAAATAAATAATCCTTTATATAGTCGTATAAATTCATAAAAGGGAAATATTAAAAAAATTATGAGATCATAATTTTTCTAAGACATGACATATAATAATGAAATCATAATAAAACAAATCTATTCTGCTAACGAATGGCAAACATTTTCTTATCTAAAGGAGTGTCTATAGATCTGTAAACCTAGTCACACATTATTAACTCTATTATATTCTTTATGAAAATGGGAATTTATTTATTAGCTTTAAAATATTTTTCTTAAAACGTATTCTTTTAAATTTTTCATTAAGAAAATTTATTTATCCATAAAATTTTCATATCACAAATGAAGAAGTCTTATAAGTTTATTATACACTAACTTGTACCCCTAAATTTTTTCTGTCCCAGAAATAAGTAGTTTAAATAATAAGATGATGATAACGTGCCAACAAGTTGATTTTTAGAAACGTGTATACTTTTCAGCTCCGGTTATTAGAAACATCCTCTATTCTCTTATATTAGGAATTATATATTCTTCATTTCATAAACCGCCACACGCATTTTAATGAATAACTCATTTATATTAGACTGTATCTTCCTGAAAAATGTGGCAAAATAATGGAAATTATCACAAATTATCATGCTATTATAGACCATTTCTGGAACTTTTTCAGGCCTGCAACTTGCAAAAGGTATTCATTTGCCGCCATTTTGTACTCTTGAGTGATTTTGGTGGCTGAAGTCGAGTGAGTAGATCTACGCCTGTGCTAGTGATTTGCGTAATGTTTAAATTTTCCGTACTGTGTATGGCTGATACAGAAAGAAGTATTCCACTGGAACTTATTTACTGCTGTCTTGCACTTTAAATAATTGTTTCAAGAAGTAATTTGTATAAATTTATCCACACTGAAGAGTCTCAACTCTTGGAATAGTGCAAATATGTGTACCTGCGCAGATTGTTTCAACTTCGAATGAGCAGACGGTGTTACTGAACGCGTGCTGTTAAATACGTCATTTTGTTTTTATTTGATATCTAACGACTATCGACCCTGCTGATCTTGTTCCAGTAACCAGAAGTTTCGTATCGTTACAATTCTTCTACCGATATTCCCAACATACAATGAAAAGTTTTCAAAGATCATTTTAATACTCTAACAAAAACACATTCGCAAATAAATAAATATATAGTAATATTTACTGTATGGCATGTCGCGATACTAACAACTTGTATATGTCAATAAAATTAGTGTCAATAAGTGCGAATCTATGGGAATAAGTAACCTGCAGCAGTCGTTTTTGGCAATGAAGACCACTAAAAAATATACGGCAACGAAGCCGTTGGCAAATTTCATTGAAGACGAGTTTCACATACTAGAATTTTCTTCATCTTTTTTATAAAATAACATGATATAAAAGGGTGTTGACATATTGTATCATGGCAGTTTATGGACTGAAATGGTATCTACTATTTCTTAGTTATATTTTTTTGGAATCTTGCTTTTAAACTCTGAAAGCTAAATTCTTTCAATATATATGTATTCCTCTTTTTATAAATTTCGGTAGCTGCTGCACTTACATATTGTTACCACCTCAATTGATATTATTTTAAGAAGTTAATTCCTGTGACTTGGATTAACGAATTAAGCGATAAAGGATTCAAAAGATTCACCATAATTTAATTATAAATACAAGTATTTATGAAATATATGTGCTTCGAGATGGAGAAGAAAATTGTTATACAGTTAATATGAAATCTTTTATCACAAGAGATGCAAGCTCTATTATATATGCTATCTAAAATTTGAAAGGTTGAATAGTTGAAAACAAGGAAATTATTTCTCTTCAAATTAAACATAAATGTAATTGTATATATAAATATAAATATCATATATGCTAGATATGAAGGGAACTTACTAATTTGTTTCGAATATAAGTATTGACCAGACAAAATTAGTTTTACTGAGAGTTTTCTTCAACAAGATGCGTTCGTTTGGTAAAATTTTACAGAATTTACCAATAAATACAAATACTATTTGGTAATGTATATTTATTGGTACTTTTAAAATTTGCTTGTCGCTTTAGCTAAACGTAATTACAGTGAATTTTAAGCAGTCTGAAATCATTAAACTTCATATGTTTATTTGTATATGTCAAATGAATTTAATGTTTTCAAACGAAATGTCGATATATGAACAGCTAAAGGCATAACAAATAAATTTGAAAAGTTCTTAAATTTGCACTTAGTCCAACTTATTTCTCTTGATTTTAAATTCTTAAGTATATTTGTAAAGTACAAGCCAAGGGGTAATTTCTCTTATTTAATTGGATCAATTTGCCAGTGAGCTTGACTTTCTTAGTCTAGATTAGTAGACTAGTACTAGTGACGTATTTTTATTTAAAAAATAACTTATCATAGGCAATGCTCTACATGAAAACCTTATTTGGGATGTATTTTTCGTATTTAAAATGGAAAAGGTAGATTCAGTTATTTCAAACCCAAATGTGCATATGTGATCTAATATTTAATATTTATAATACGTGCAGCTAAAATTATTATTTTATTCTCTGCAATGATTTTTGCATATACATATTTTAGCATAAATACGATCTAAGATTGTGTTAAATTTTATCAACACATCGATTTTGCTCTAAATTCTAATATTGTAAAACGAAAATGCAGTACTTGATAAATGCAGAATGGAGATCGCTAGAAACACAATCTTCTAGCGATGGAGATCGCTAGAAGATTGTGCTTTTATTTATTTACATATAAAGTCTATGGATACGTAATCCTTACAGACTATGGAAAGATGCATAATACATAAAACTTATATTAAGTATTCAGGAACAAGATAATATTACGTTTTACAATATTAGAATTTAGAGCAAAATCAATGTGTTGATAAAATTTAACACAATCTTTGGAAGGACAACCGCACCGTGTAGATCGTATTTATGCTAAAATATGTATATGCAAAATCAATGTGTTGATAAAATTTATTATAGTCAGCACAAATTCTATTAAAAGGATCAAAATTATAATAGTTAGCCCTGAATACTTGAATAGACAGTGGATAAAAATTACGGGTAGGGCGTGATGGAACATTAAAGGATATATTACTTATAAGGAAGTCAGAACAAACATTTCCTTTTATTACATTAAGTACAAACATGACATTTAACATCTTTCTACGACTTTTAAGAGTTGGTAACTTGATTAATGTCAATCTACTAGTGCAGGGCAGGAGATTAAGCATATTCCACCCCAGCTTAATCTACGTAATTAAAATCTTTCTTAATAGTTTATTCTAAAAAATACTTTTTAAGAAAATCCCATTCTCAAGGATAATATGGAGAGTGATTTTGTTAGCAAGGAAAAGTTTTCTTTTTTCCTTTATTATTATTTATGGAAGCTTTAGCATAATATCTTTCATGTTCGCCTGAGAGCAAGGGTCTTCCTTTGCAGTCGACTTGGGTTTACGTTGTATCTAAGTTCCTTTATGTATTTTATTACCTTTTTAGAATCCACAGATTCAACCAATCAAACATTCAAGTCGTCATGAATGCGCATATTTTTTGCATACCTGGGTACTGAATTAATTTTACGAAGGATTTTATATTGTTGCCTTTGAATTTTTTTGAGTTACTATTGAAAAAAAAAATTCTTTTGACTTACAAGGACCATAGTCTCTTATATTAATAAAGCTTTTATAGTGAACTAGTTTTCTTTTTTCGTAATTATATCAATCTTAACTCATCAGAAATAAGCCCCTTTGGTCTTGTTTGCACATATTTTTTTCTATACCATTTTTTTATTTCTGTGTATATGCAAAACCTTTGCAACATAATTTTTATAGCCTCATATTCTAATCTTGCAAGACACAAGTTTTTTTCATCTTAGTTGCATTATGACTTTATCACCCGATCATACAAATTAATGTGTTTGCATATCAAATATTTTTATGAATATGTGAATACCATTTTACATGAAATGGCTTAATATGGCTTTGGCCTAATTTCAAGGCAAATATTTAAATTTTCACTTTAGCACATACTAAAACTGAAAAGTGCTTAACATACATACGTTTCCATTTGTTAATTCGTTTTCACTTTAAATATTTTATGTCTGCCTAAATAAAATATTTGGCGCACAAAAATAAATGTAAACTGGTTGTGGTAAATGACATAAAAGTTGTATCATTTAATTTGCTGTAGGCGCGGGTGTACTTGCGTACTAACCAAACGAATTAACACAATAGGCAGTAAATTAAAGATATGCGAATAATAAATATTTAAGCCAGTTACCTGAGGATAATATATTTAATTAGAATTCGTATATAATCAAGAGCTCTATGCCACACTACGATACCACTTTTCATTAAATATGTATGTGTTTTACTGAAAACATTTGTAATTGCTTAAATGTACTGGGCAGAGCAACAATGAGTTTGAATTTTAGTATTCGAGAACACTGAAGATGGCACAAAGCCGAAACCGGTCTGTTCATAAACCAAATTTGACGTGGGATGACGGAAAATCGTTCCAAATTCAAACAAACCCCGTCAGAAGAATATCACAAAAATCAATATTTATACTACCTTAAAAAAATGAAATTTACTCAGTCTGAATTCAAAATGGTTGCCTTACGACACAAAAGACATTTTTTAATAGGATTTATTAAACAATTTCTCGGTACAAGTTTTTTTTTTATCAATAATAAAATATTATTTATCGAATCTTCAATGTAAATTAAAAAAAGAAAAGTTATTCAACCTTTATATCTAAAGTAATTGATGATTTAAATCCAGCCGAAGCCGGACCAAGAAGAAATCAGTTTCTATTCTGGTTGTACTCAACTTTCTCGTCTAAGCAAAAAAATTTCACTTCTTCTCAGCAGTGGCCTAGTGGGATCGGATGGTTCTAAATTTTTTTCATATATAATTTCACTTATTTGAATTAGCAGTTCTAAGCAATTCAACGTTTAGATCTTCATGAATGCATGAATTTTGTATATCCAAGCGAAAAAAGTTATCGAACGGAGAATTTTATCGTGACGCCTTTGAATTGTTTCTATATAACAGAACTCACAGAGCAACAGCACAAATTTCGAAATTATTTTAGAAAGTTCGGAATTGTTTAACTATAAAAATGCCTTAGCAGCAGTCAAATATTATTACTAAATCCTAGCAGAGTAATATTTCCAAAATTTTTAATATTTTTTTTAACTCTAATGTATAGTGTCACAGAAAGTGAATCTATAAAGTGAAAGCCGGTAAAATTTAAATTTGAAATTCTACTCTCTTTTAGTATTCAGGGAAATTTTATATGTACTGAATGTTTCATACGAATTAGGAAAATCTGCTGCAAATTTTTTGCAAAATTCAATGATAGAATTAAATTAAAAAAATTACAAAACATATACAAAGATTTCAATTATATTAAGGTCTTTACATAATACCATTGACATAATATGGTCTGCAGTAAGCTAAAATGTATATTACTGTACACATATTATTAGCAAATAAATATTTTGTTCGAGAAACTGACGTCTGGTCTTGTTTTTCGAGTATTTACCAAATAGGTGTACCTGCTCGATTTACCTTAAGTTCATTATTATTCCTTGAATTTTTAATTGTATTATTATAACTTCAGGTAATTACACTCGTAATAGTCTAGTGAGATCAAAATTTATAATCTAGTTGCTTAGTTATCGTCATTTCATTAGAAATAACGTCACTTTGGGGCTGTTCAGTATTAATGTCTGATGAAATGATGGAATATGTCACATAGTTCTGTACAGCATTTGCCACAAAGCCCTTGATTTAAGACACATAGAATATACTTGTTCAGATACCTCTAGTAAAAGCTTCTTTGACTTATTTTGTTTTGAAAATATAAGCTTGTCGTGCAGCACGACTCGTGCTGCGCCTCAAAATTTCAATTCATACAGCAAAGTTTTAGAGACGGCATTCATGGTCCTTTTGCGGGTACTTGTATTTTAAAACACGTTACCTTATTTTCTTTCTAGCTTCTTGAAATAATTATTATCTTTTGTATATGCTTCATATTTTTACCTATAGGTATTTGATAGAAATAGAGTGGGAACAATTTTTCATATTACTGTTTTAAACACTCTCCATCACTTTTATTTTCGATTGTCAATTGAGGTGTTAATTTCTGTTGCATATATAGGATCATCTACTATAACACTGACTTTAGTGACTTTAAATATTTTACGATATGGCGATGATTTAAAACACATAAAATTTAATTAATCTTCTATCACCAACTAAATTGAAAATCATTAATAAGATTGCAAATGTTATTATGGTAAATAATGCTGCAATAATCACAAATGTTCTGTTATGAACTATACATACATTTAAAAAACTTACATTTGCAGACATTTAAGCTATTAAAAATAAATAAATAAACCTTTAAGTTATTTTCCAGAAGAAGAAAGTTTGCAGCACTTGGAACAATTTTTTTAATTAGTGTAGTTTAATTACTGAATGCTTAACGCAATTTGACAAGATATTGAAGAGTTGTTCTTAAAGAATATTTTCAAAAAATGTCTCTGAATCGATAGATTTAAATAGAATCTGTGGCTATTGCTATTCTTTTCTTGGGCTATGGGCTGATTATGTATAGAATTTGATCGAAATTTAAAGTTTACTTTAATAAGCATTAAATTATTTAGACCGAATCGATTTATATTTGCGGGATATCTGAGTAAAACGTAAAGTTAATTAATTTTATTAAAAATTTTCAGTGCAACAAATGTATTCAGATTTCTTGTTTGAGTGTTTTGCGTATGATTAATATGGATTAATTTTAACAAGTATACGCTCGGTGTGCAACCCTGATTAGATGCTTTTAATGTAATTATAAATAAATTATAATTATTTATAATTATAAATAGTCATAATAGTGTTCGCTTTTTAATCAGTGCTAATTTTGTTTTGTTAGGCCAACTTGTGTTTAATATTTTTTCCGTATCTATTTTATATTATTTTATTTAAAAAATTCGATGACTGTTAAACACAAGAAAATCTCACTAAGACATGTCGAGAACAGTTGTAACGACGGAATTTCTCCTCTTAGCTGGGGTAGGTTAGCGGAGTCCAGGAGTCGTTTACAGAAAGTAAAATTAGTAGAAAAAAAATACCAATCGCAGGGTCTCGTGGCTGAGATTAATAAACACCAAATAAAATACTGGTTTTAACGTTATAATACTTAAACCATTTATTATTCTCGTACATTGGGGATCAAAGAAAACAGTAAGTAATAGCAATGTGAACAAATAGAAAATGTTAGTATGACGCTAAGCAACTCGCGTCAAACTTCCACTACTAATGGGAGAAATACGACACCCCAGCACGGTGACGCTAGGATTGTCGAGGAGTGAGCAATCGCCGGCAGTTCCACTCCTAAAGATGGGAAAAAGCAAAACCAGCAGTTTCCCTCTCTGGGATGATCGGCACGCAGCGCCACCAGTCTCACTCTCAGAGGTGGGAAAAAGCAAAACCAGCAGTTTCCCTCTCCGGGATGGCCGGGACGCACAAGCAGCGGTCTCCTCCTCCCAAACCACAAATCTCGTAAGAAGAGCCAAGCCAACAATTCCCAAGAGATTGTGACCCTAAATTTCCGGAAAGATAGAGAAAGCCAAACCAACAGTCTCTATTTCCCAACGATAATCTAATAGAACAAGCCAAGCCAACTTGTTCTAGTGATCTTATAAGAAAAGCGAAACCAACAGTTCTTATAAAATCACTTACCTACCAGACAGTCTGAAACCAACTGTCCCCGACTGCTTGTTGTGTTTGGCCCTTTATACCAATCACAGCAGTCACACACATATGGAACTCATACGTGTGTGTGCACATAGCGAACAGCTGTGACATGTTACACCGCTGATGCTGGGTTGTATTTTCCTATCGAGGTGAAAACACTAAATTTAAACTTAACGGATATTCATGTTTAAATTAAATTTTTTGTTACACAGCAGGAAAAAATAAAAGTACTTGAACATTTCTAGGAAATAATAATGAAATAATTATGAAATAATAATAATGAAATAATAATGAAATAATGATGTTGTTTTGTAGTGAGGCCAAAACGAGGTCCCGATTTTGGTCGTTACACAGTTTCTTTAAGTAATTTCTTTACTGCCATCTAAAGAACACAATGAATTTTTAATTTCAATAATGAAAATTTCTTCAGTCGTAGTAAAAACCACTTACCACATCTGACAGAATAATGAGAATTCAAAGATATTTATAAATAATAAAAAGGTGAAATAAAATGCATACAAGCAAAGGAAACAAAACTTATTATATAAATACAGAAAAGTGATGGGAATAAAATAAAATCTTTCGGAGCACCAAAAACAATAATCATAAAAAACTATATAGAAAAAATAAAAAAGGTATATTTACAATAAATGTAATCAATATTTCAAAATTGTATTGTTAATTTCTAGTGATTTTTTCTTAGCATGCACAGTTGTACATCAGTCATAATTATGACTATAAATATGTAAAATTTTAAAGTCATACAACCATATAAAATAACAAAATATATCAAGTGGAAGGAAGGATAAAAGAAAGCAAATATAAGAATATTTTAATTTTATATTCTCTTTTCATTGAAATTAATTGGCAATAAAATGAAGCAGAATCAAGGTCAATAGTTTGAATTTTTTTTTTTTTTTATAACACACTACTTTTCAATTTATTTCTAATATTTTTAATGAATATGTTGAATGATATAAACTTTTAAAGTATCTTAAGGTTAAATTTTTTTAATAAGTGCGGACTACGGGACTGAAGTGTGAGTTAAGTTCGTTTGGACTTACTCTCCCTCTTAAATGGTATACAGAAAATCTACCAAAAATATTTTATTTATATTTTGGCCCTATTCAATTCTCGTTATGTAATAAACAAATAGCCTTTTTACATTGACTAACAGCTGACATTTACTATAAATTTTTCAAGATGTTAACGTAATTACTTAAAAAATATACTGGTCTAAAAATCAAAATGTTTTTATGTCTTTAAAAATGTTCTTGTCTCATTTTGTTCCATTCAATATCTATGGATAATTTTAATGGCATCACTATAAAAATCACATTTGATAGAAAAAAATTTGTTTACTGAATTTATAATTCATATAGAACTATTTTTAATTTTTTTTAATAAAATGCCACTGTTACCTTGATAAAATAATTATGTACATACGAGCATATTCGTGTATCGATATGAACAAGCAAATTCAGAATTTCCTTACATCATTGCTTGAATTAATTCTTTAACTCATTAACAATTGGTTTTCTACTTGGAGATCAACAGTTTATCGTATCATTAATAAATTTATAATATTAATATATTAATAATATTTTTATTTTATTTTGGTCAATATAATGAGTTGTTGTTGTATATTTATTTAAGCCTTAAATCAAAGATGACGCTGTCGACACTTTGATATATATTGCATTTTTGAACATTTTAATCTTTGCAAAGTAATAAAGTAATAAATTATTATTTTGAGTAAAATTTGTTAACTTTACAATACTACAACAACTGATTTGTCTTATCATTAATGCATTGAACAAATTCAATGCAGCAAAAATACAAACAAAGCAAAGATCAACATGTAGTAATTAAATACCATGTGCCAGTGTATGTACATCAGTTTTCCTTTAATTATTTTGCAGGGCTTCTTATAAAAATATCGCATAGTGGCACGGAATTAAATTGTCGATGAAACGAGTAAAGCAATATTTAGACCACTAGAATGCATTTATTAGTAGTCGGATAAAAAAATAGTAAACATTTTCGTGAACTTACGGTTGAGTTTAGTAGAGGGTTTCAGTGACGATACCTTAAAATATACATAAAAGGTACCTTGGATGCATTTAGTATATTGATAACTTGATTTAAATATAATCAGAGATTACTAGAAATCATTGCTAGTATACATTTTGCAGTCAAATTTTTATAATAGTTGCATACATTACATCTAATTCAAAAGAGGGGGAGTGAATAAATGTAATGTAAACTCGAGGAGCTCTAGGTTAAAATACATATGACGTTTCCATGTAAAAATGTTTGCCTTAAGGTACTTAACTTTGAGTTGCCATTTATAAACCAAATAGTGCAACCTACCCCACAGTGCATTGTAAAGTTAAAGATAGTGCAGTGCAGCTAACTGCAATATTTCTTGTTTTTTTCTTATTATCATTATGGTCTTAGGACAATATTTGTATGTTGTTTTATGTACTATATATGAAATTATCTTATTCCAAGTAAATGACAACATTTCCTATGATGTTATTAAAATCTTATTTGCTGGCATCTTATATTCTACATATTACTTATTGGATAAAGTCTTTCTTTCAATAAAGAGATATATTACATTAAACCCTAAAATTATAAAGAGAATTATTTTTATATAGCAATGTGTATTTAAAAACTCTTACAGTTGATATTGGACCTATTGTTGAAGCTACATCTAGGCCTTTTAAATGAATAGATATTTTAATGATATCTCTTATGCATTTTTAATTAAACTTAAAGTAGTGCTGATCGAAAGAGTTTTAAGAATTTTTTATTGCATCAAACTAGTATTACAGTCTCAATTAATTAAGAAGTATCATGTATCAATAAATTTTTTTTATTGTATCTTCCTTACCTAATGTTACTCGTGAGAGGATTTTAAGCCAAAAAAAATTCCGCCTTATTGTTATCCGACAATGAATAGTAAAACGCATATATGGGAACTTATTTTACGAAAGCTTTCACTATCAATTATTGGTCCGGAGTGGATAACGGTTAATCCATCTGCAGTTTTAGTTTCAGTTTGACCAGACTCAAATTTGTAGCATGGGCAAAGTAAAGTTTCGGAATTCATTGCTCAGTTGTTATGCCAATAGCCGTTATCATTTGTTCCGTTCTATACACATTTTATGTAGTTTCAGTAATCCCATATTTAGAATAGGAGTCTCTTTAGGATATCGTATGCGACTCCGGTATCGGTGCTGCCAACTTAACCTCGAGGGAGTTTATGTGTTTTTAAATTTCCTCCATGTTATGACTACATCAACCATTGTTGGGTTACAGAAGCTAAGCCAAGGTGGGGTGAAAAATGCAGTGTAAGTACGACTTTCCTAAGCAAAGTATGGAATGCATGACTCAAAAATGGATTAAGGATTGATTATAAGCAACAAAAGATTTTTTTTAGCAGTTTGTCCTATATAAATTTTTATATCGTTTTTTAATTTTTTATATTTGATATTATAAATTATTTTTGCTTGATATTGGTCTGGACAATAAACCTCCCATACATGGCACTGACATAAGCAAAAGCTCTCCCTTTATCGGCCACAAGATTGATTTTTCTAGGATAGATTGGGAAAAAATTTTTTAGGAAAAACTTTTACTAAAATTAAGATGAAAAACCTTTAGTTTAGAACCAGTTTTTTTCTTTTTGCATACCGTAGAAAATTAAACCTTAAATATTAAATGAATAAAACTTGTACAGTATTTAATAATTTTTTTATTTAGTGATTTTGACGGTATTTTTAAATTAACTCAGTAGATTCCAAAGGACTCTATTGTTATGTTGTTTCGTTGAAAAGTCCTAATGCTGAAGCTTAAGGCAATACCTCCATTAAGGATTAAGAGCTCTATTTAATTTACAAGTCATTACATAAATGAGTTTAAATTACCGAATACTTTCTAATTCGCTTCTTCTTTCTTGGTTTTATCTAAAGCTACAATAAAATTATGAGCCAGAACCATGCAAAAATTTTCTATGAAAACCTAATTTTTTTCCACCGTGCTTTCCCGTCTTTATACGAAGATGGCTCAATAAGTTCGTGAGTATTAAAATGAAACACTGGCTTTAGCTTAAATAACAGTTTATTTTTCAACATAGATTCCAATGACCTCTATAAACTTTGTATAATATTTTTCTAATTTTTTATCTCTTCCAAACAATAAGATTTGCCGGGCTCCCCAAAATAAGCATTTGTTGTGAAATGATTTAAGTCTCTTTCCGCGGTGACATTTCTGCAGGGAGTAATTCGTAGCGTAGTTCATAAAATTTCGCGACGGGAACTGCATATGTGTGCACATTTGCTTTGTCCTGATGAAAGGTAATTTTTTCCAGCCAAAAATTTATTGGCTGACATTTTATTCCACATCTTCCGCGCTTGGATGCCCACAAATAAAATTCAGCAAACCACTTTTTTAACATTGAAATTGATGGTACATAATTTCCATAATATTTCTCAAGCTTATCCTTGGTTTGATTTGATGATCTTTTTCCGCAAAAATAATATTTAATGAGAACACGAAGTTCCTTTTCTTGTTAAGTCACACGGTACTGACTGTCAAATACAAACTTAATGAGTTAAATAATACAATTCTCTTGAAAAAAGCAGTATTCATTTTCATCAGTTAAGAAGCGCGAAATATAAAATCGTACATGGACTTACTGAGCCAACTTCGTATATGATGCCCTAATTGAATTGTTTAATTATAATAAATGAAAAACTTTGGAACCTTTCTCTGATTTTTCTTCTCATCCTATTTCAGTTATCAGAAGTAAGTTAAGGCATTAAACATTAACAGTATGTATGCTTTTGTTAGTTTATTTTTATATAAAAACCTACATACTTGTCATGACTACCCAACCGTAAAAACAATGTTTGCTTTTTCTGTAACCAAACCACATGCATCCTTAGAGCTGTAAAATGACATTCATAGAAGCGTCTATACTATGGTAGTTGTGAATAAGTGTGACACAAATTTTGACAATGGCCTAAATGCTATATAAATGCTATAATAAGGATTTCTCCTTGAGTTGAATGTTTTATGCCTATTCGAAAATCAAATTTGACTATCAAATTTTTTCATTATTTTAGCGGTTACAATATCGTATATTGAATTAAACTGCTGGTGATGATCAATGGAGCCATCATTTAATACGACTTATAGAACAGGGCTGGTTTTCTATTTCTTTTTATATGATTTTACATACGTTTTTCTAGGATCAAGGATATAAATTATAGTTCCCAGAGCTGCGTTCCGAAATAAATTTTCTTCTATCTCTCCAAACGATAGGAGGAGTTCGTATATAAGAATGCAACAATTTAATTCACAGTCTGATTCTTTTTTTCCTTTTTTATGTTAAACTGTTGATCTCTTATTTAATATAATCACCTTTAGCTTGAGGTTTATGAGTGTTCGATGAGAAGAAGTATGTGGAGTTTTCCCGTCCGTGTCGTTTTGTAATGTTTTAGTGACTTAGTGACTTAGCCTTTTCGCAATGCTTGTGATAGTATGTACTTAATTTTTTCTTGCGCTAATGTACAATCACACATCTTGAGTAACTAGTATTATTGATTCCTTGACGGCAATCTGAATTGGCAAATTTTCTTACGTCGAAAATTATTTCTTTTATCATGATGTTCCAACATTTGTAAACTCTGCATTTTCTTTGATTGAAACTTTTCTTGTGCATAGGAACTTTTTTGTCAATTATCAGGAAATCAAATTTTTTATTGATTCTCTCTTTATATTTTGTAAATATTTAAATTTGTCTGTAAATTTTCTTCATCAATTTATTGATTTTCGTAAATTTATGTTCAATTGGATATACCAATTAAGTGTAAATTAAATAGTAAACGGAATTATTTTTCAACACCAATTGGTTGGTGTTACTGAAGATGTAGAAGTACCATATTAATTATTAATTTTTAGTAGTGAATTAATTAATTTTCTGTTAGATTTTTTATTCTATAGGTGGGACTAAAAATTGAAAATTATGAATTAAATTTTACTAGATAAATTCGTTTGTGCTATCTATGAAATATATAATATCTGATTAACTGATTAAAAAACAGCTTTGTAAAATAGTTCATCTAATTTGCTTAAACACATGAATAGGACTTTTTTAAATATGTCCATACCTTTTTCAAATTCATCGTAGTGTGGAAAAAGTTTATGTTTCAAACACAATCACACCTTTTAACAAGACAAAAAGGAAACAAAAAACTTTGTACACAAGAACAACGTGTATGGAAGGCTTGAAATTAACATGGAAATATAACAACGACAGTAAATGGTAGAATAAAAGTGTGACAAAAGTTACTGTATATGCACCTTTTGATACTCTTGGTTTTATTTTTATTTATTTTATTTTTTTGTCACCAGTTTTATTAAAAAAAGTGCGAAATAAAGCAACATAGTAAAAGTAAAAAAAATTTTAATTTATTCATTAAATAAATGAAATACAACAATAACCATCTGCCATCAGTCAACGAATTTTCACAATAGCCCAAAAGTGTTGTATTTAAAATGAAAAATGTCAAGTTTAAAATGTAGGAAGGATTGCATTAGGTTGAGTAACACTTTGACGTTTAAAATTTGTGAGTTTAGAAAGTAGCAAGAGTATTTGTTTTATTCATAATGCTTTTGTATTTCAGCGCTTGTAAAGACTCTGAATATCTTTCATATAATGAAGTATTTACGAGCATAAATTCGGAATCGGAAAGATTTGGTTAGTAAAAAAATCAAAATAATAGTTCAAAATATGAAAAGTATTTTCTTTGTAAAATTTTGATTTTCTTTGAAATTTAAGAATTTTTACATTACAGAATTAGTTGCAATTAGAATCATTTAAAATGTTTTAAACTAATTTTTTACATAATTGTATTCAAAGAACTAAATCAAGTAAATATTTTGATCGTATCAAACTTTGAAAAATCTTTTCGCCATCATTTCATAAATTTTCTGATGTGATCGCACGTATTAAGTTATTGATCAAATGTGTCAACTCCTCGTATATTCTGATTATAGAAAGAAAAAGCTTCAGCACAGTTGACAAACGCCATAGAAACTATTTTAGAGTTGGTTTAATAATGCACAGAGGTGCGGTATCAGATCATTCAATATATAATGGTGACACTCTATCCATTATGAATAGATCCAGGAGATTGCTACACAGGAAACTAGTTTATATTCAAACCTTCAAGTCTATCTGAGAATTGTTAAATCAAGTACGAAAATTCTTAGTTATTTTATGTGTATATTGACTCTGTAATATCGATATTTGAATGTTGTGGTGGCTAAGATTGTAATGGTTTTTGTTTATGTATATGTAAGACTTATATAAACAATTTTAAAATTTAAATATAAATAAATGAATTCTGTTCTTTCCCAGGATAAAATAATTCTGCATAGTATCGCTTGCATCATAAACAAAATTATAGCAAAAGGCCATTTCTACATAAAATCAACTATGTTTTATTTAAAGTAATTTTTTTACTTCTGCTTCAACTCCGTGCCTGAATCATTTTATTTAAATATATATATATTTTTTAATTTTTGCCATTGTTTTTCTTTAATATAATGTAATTAAATATAAGCCAGGTTATTTATATTTATGATCTACTTAAAGTTTATTTTCCTTTATGCGTTGGCATTTATATATTCTGTATTATTTTATAAAAGAAAGTTATTTATTTGGTTAAAATACAAGGACTGCAATTTTAATCGAATGTTTGCAGCAAATAACAAAAGAAATAAGTAAATAAAGAGAAAATTCTGAGTCGAATCTTATATACATGATTTCAATGAGCTATTTACATACATGTTTCGTTAATTATTTAATATCTGAAATGAGACTGCAGCAGTTGTTTTTTTTGCCTTATTAAATACATTAATAAATAAGTCTTTTTTCTTTGCAATGGCCTTATTATGAAGCTTATAACAAAGAGTGTAAAATTGCGACATTAACAGCGTTGAAATTTGAAAGTAAAAAAAAATAATATGAAATGGAAGAAGAAAGGATTGCAAAATCTTTTTATATATGCTACAAAATTTATTAAATTTATGCAGGTTCCATAGGAAATAATAATATTCCATAATTTTCCTTGCTTGGTCATCATCTATTATGCCCTCAAACTTAAGAGGATTTAACATATACTCACAAATAACCTACATAACCTATTCTATAAATATATTTTCATAAATAATTTACTATGTTATGATAATTTTTTTTTTGCTAGCGTCTAGAGAGCTAGGAACTGGGAAAATAGGATAGAAGAAGTTGTGCCTGCGAAAATATTTTTTATCCCTTTTACACTGAATGTGATAAAAAAGGCTTCTGAAAGTTGCATCAAGTTGCTCGGCTAAACATCAAATTTTATTTCTAATATGAAGTGTGCTTTTAAATTTGCTTTTAATTTGTTTCTAAAAGATACCTGGACTCGGCGACAGTTTTCATAAGAAAATATCTGATTGTGATAACAATAGAATAGCAAGACATACTCTAGGTGGCTTAACCGAACTATTTTGTCACAAACTAGACATAGGCTGTGATATTGTTTTCCTTATGTTTTAGTTTAATTTATTTTTGCATAAAATATTTCTAAAAACTTACAAACTCTTAAAATTTCCCCAAAATTATAAAACTTCTTACAATTTTTTATCTTATAAACATAAAACAGATGTTCGAATTAAAATCTTATACAAAAAAGAAAAAAGTCAGCATATCAAATTATATGCTTAGGTAGTGATATAATATATTTAATATATTTAATTTATTATAACAATGAAATCCCCAAAAACCTGAAAAATCTAGTAGCCCCGAAGGGATGCCGAAAACATCGGAAACCCACCCCCATTTGGCACCCCTATATATATTCATTCCTGTAGTTCCATGGTGGAACAAAGGGCCCTTAGTGCGTATATAAATATTATAAATATAAAATAAAATTTAGTAATAAATAACATAACCACAGACAAATGAAACATCCATGATAAATGTATATAATTTAAAAATTTTTTGCTCATAATATTTGCTCGTGCTATTTTTTCTTCTTTATTTTCCACATCTACTCTAATATTATTCATGCCGTAACAACTGTTAGAAGATTTTCACATTTAGACTCATTAGACATTAAATGTGAGAAATTACCTACAACGTAAAAAAAATTACGAAGATACACAGCAGTAAAACTCACAAGGCATACGTTAAGAGGACCCTTTTGTACTTCTTTTGATGATATACCTAGATATCTGAAGAGTGTCATAAGGTTCACTCAATGTTTTAGTTAATTATAGCAAATTATTGCTGTTTTGATTTTATTCTTTGATTTTTAACTGTAAATAGTAGATAGAATTGAATTAATTGTGGCATTGAAACATTAAGCATAATTGTGGTATTAAAACATTAAGCAGTATTAACCAAATGTTTGTATAAAATCACTTAAATAGCGGATACCGTCTGTTACTAAATAAATTGTTGTAAAAAATGCCATTGTACCTTAGACGAATTTAGCAGAACAAAATCGAATTTTTCAACTTAAAAGTAAAAATAAAATTTTTTTAATAATTTGGTTAATATAATATTCAAGCTTGAGGTCTTTTATAGTTTAAAAAATTTTATTAAAAACTAATCGATATTTCGATACTCATTGAGTATCATCTTCTGGACAGTTCTCTTTAAAAAAAAGAGAATTGTCCTGAAGATGAATATTATATTAACCAAATATTATATTATATTAACCAAATTATTATAAAAAAGGTCAAAGAATATAGATATATTAGCAAAATTTTTATAAGGTTTCGGGTTTGCTCACAATCGACCAGAAATGTATTCATATGAAAATTTTGCAGGAGTATTTGGCGTTGTTCATGGGCAATATAGACGAGCTTTTTGGCCATTTCGTAACCGTAACGTGGATCCACCAAAGCACACCAGAGAGGTAAATTATAGCCAAAGAACTCCAAGGTTAGCCAATAAAGTAATGGCGACAGTTTAATTCAAACTGACTACCTTCATAATGGAATTAAGCAGCAAATTTCTACCTTGTCCATGCTTTTCTCCAGATTTAGTCCCTAGTGGATATTTCTTGTTTCTAAAGCTGAAGAAACATCGCAGCAGAAAGATATTTGACTCCCAGGATGAAATCATCTCACAACCAAATATCTATCATAATAACCTCGACAAACCTTAAAATTTGGAAGGGAAAAATATTTAAAGAAAATTTGGCGATGCGTATAGACCTACACTCCTATTGTATAAATTTGCATGGTAAAATCCAACTTTGTGGAACGTTTTAGCATTTACTTTTGTAAATTTATGATAAAATTTTATGAAAAGTATTTTAGCCTGCAACGATTTGGAGGGTGAAAATGTTCAACAAAAATGTCTTTTTGTAGTATTTTACATAAAACTGCTAGGCATGCTTTATACCAAAAATGCACGTGTCATAAGATTGCGCGTGATGGTTCATGATAACCCTGTTCAGAAGGAGAAGGGTTTAACTTCCCCTAAATTAAAGGTCAGATGTAAACTTTCAAAACTCTGATACACGTGAATGTTTTTTGGTCACCGCTACTAAGCTCAGGGGAGATATTTCGATTTAAGTTATCTTCAAAAAAATTTAAGTGTCTCTTACAAAATGTGTCTGTATATGGGAAAGCTGGCAGGAACAGCATACATTTTCCCAAAATATATTTACAATCTGTAAGAATCTCTGTTGCAAAAGCTTTGGTGAAAGCTTAAGTTTGTTAACCTTATTTTTTTTTGCAAGCTCCTCTCATTGTGGTAAATGGAAAAAACGGACATATATCATCTTTTTCTTTCAAATCGTATATTTTGGAAGTAAAAGCCTACGAGTAATGGTTGTAATACCGTTATGCAACATCTACCTTGATGACGGTTTGAATTGATGATACATGATTAAATTGACTGTATGATTAAATTGACTATATTACAGCTCATCCAAACAAGCCATCGCGACTTACTAGCAATTATAGCTCTCGGTCCATTCTAGCCAGATTTTTACTATTTCAATCCATACCGGCAATACTATGGACTACTGAATACAGTCAGTGCTAATTAAGAAAAAGGCTTTTTACTGACAGTATATAAATTTTCCTATTTACTTATAAATATATGTGTGTATATAAAGTATTTTTCTTTACAAGAAGCCCTACACCGTTTTTCTATTCATCTAGAAAAAACTTACATTGAAATACTCCACCTACTAAAATTGTATATGGATGAACGCAACGTACAGTTATTTTTAAGTCCATAAAATATTGAAGTACCTTGTATGTTCTAATTATTACCTAAGGGAAATCATTAAGACTTTCTTCATGTGCATGCATGTGTGAGCTTATTTGAAAGTAAGAGTGTGAGCATAAGGCATAACTTCAACACTTGCACGAATGTGTCTGGATATAAATGTTATCGTCAGCATTTTAAGGCAATGTTTTTTATGCTGACACATCTCATTAGTTTCTTTGCACAAACAGTTAGTTACAGGGGATTATATGAAAATACTTGTACCCAGCAAACATTTGGGTTCGCTTTCTAGTTCAAATTGATGTGAAACTAAATATATTCCATATTGTTAGGAACTTAAGGGTATGAACCACGGAATTAATTTTATTTTTTAGTTTGAGTACTTTTTTCATTACATTACATATACATAAAACCTTAAAACAGTCCTGAAATGAATCCCAACTGTAAACTTCAAAAAGCCGATACGCGTATATGTTTTTTGGTACTCCCTACGAGAATCAGTCGTTAGAAATTAATTGCTAAAAAAAAATTTGTTGCTGTACTGGAAGAAAAATTTGATCAAAATTTTTTTTGTGCTGCACTATTTTTTACTTCACAATAATAATCGCCATTGTGGAGGTGATACGAGTATACACAATCAAGAACCTCAATTAGAAACTTGAGAGAAAATCATTCATCCACCACGTAATCTTTCAAAAATATATGTAATAAAATGTATACAATAAAGGTAAATAATTGGCAAAGGTAAATTTATAAATACTTATATTGTAACCAATACAAATCAATTTGATTGTGATAATATTTAGTGCATGTTAAAATAAAGTTCTTATCAATTTTGTGTTGAATAGTTGAAATGATCTTTTCGCGAATGTAGCCTTGAGTTGCTTTCTTTATATTCAAGTATAAATGGGCTTGTTTATTTCAGATAACGGCCTCTCATTATGAAGAAAAACCTTAGGGCGGGAAATATTTGTAAGTGATTGCACTATCTCACGGTCCGTTTAAAATATTGCACTGTCTTGTTAAAGAGAAAGATCTCTGTCATATTTTCGCAAGTTTTGGATATTCTGTTCCCCTATAGCAAATCGATGGTTTAATATATGCATCTACCCTCTGACAACCCGTAATTATTACTTTCGTTCAATTAACGCGAGCAGATAATGGCAGGACGTGGCAGCCATGTGATTCTAGTAGTAGCAGTCTAATGGCTTCTTTATTTATTAGTGGTTGATATCAAATAATCATGACAAGTTGCACGATTGAGCAGTCCCTGCAAATGATTAAAGTTTTTCTTTTTAATCAAATACGAGCTTGGAAGGAAATTTGCATTTTTGTATGACGGCTAAATTAAATACTAAACCTAACTTTTTGAGATGCCGCCAAGCCACACTAATCTCAACACATTCATAAAAAAATTCCTGTTTGTGCCAAGGGCTTCATTGCTTCCTTACTGTCTTTAAAACCACTTTGCTGAGGCCGTCACCATCCACAAGCTAAAAAAACCATTTTTGAAATATGGTAAATACTTCTAGAAGGATGGTGATACATGCCACGCAGCGAACTCCATGATGCATATTGCACATCGCTGTAGGAACAACCTTATACAATTGATATGATTTGATTCATCAGCAATTCAGATATCAAATAATATAATTTATGCTTTCAGATTGGTGAAAATAACCGCTTTTTTATGTTTTGAATATACATAAATATAATCCAATCCTATTCATATAAGTTGCACATCATAGACTCAGAGCGTAAGCAAATTTATATGAAACTTAAGCTTCCTAATATTAAGGCTTTCAAAATTATATTCAAGAGTAATTTTATCTGCAATCTCTATCAATATTCTATAGAATATAGGTTAATTTGACCAGTTTTTTTTATTTATATGTATTTTTTTTCATTAAAGTTGAAATTCCAAAAACTAATTTTCATATCAAAAATATTGTTTATCCTTATATTTTTGTTCGTTTGGCATGTTTTCTTTGTTTTACATTAAAATGTATATGTTGTGTCTGCCACTACCTAATTTATTCTTATACTTAGTATAGGAAAAATCCTTATTATTATTTTTAAAAAATCTAACGCATTTCTATTTTCATTACTCTTTCATCCGAAAGGTTTTTGCCCTGTTTGCTCTTGTTACTTCTATTTTCGAACACATGTTCAGGCATTAAGTACAACTTATTATATTAACTCGATTAGATATAAAATCTTTCCGTTGACCCCAATTAGGGAAAGGAAAAGATTTTTATTTATAGTTTTTGATGTATTCATATTTATATTTTTGAGTTTTGAAAAGACTATTTGAAACACTTCCCAATTTAGATTGATTTTTCTTATATTTTTATTTTAGATGTAGTGAAAATCTACACACTTACGCGGAAGAGAATTTGATGATATTACGCACCTAATCGCTAAACACACCTAATTAACTTTTGATATTTGTAAAGAAGAACTGCTGGCTTATTCAATCAATTTATACTTAATCAATTTAAATTTATATCATCTGTATGTCAATATGTCAATAATAAATCCATTAATGCAAAGATATCAAGATAAAAAATTAATTCGTTTATAATGTTACCATAAAAATAAGCAAATATTTATAATATATGTAAGTATATATATATATATATATATATATATATATATATATATATATATATATATATATATATATATATATATATATATATATATATATATATATATATATATATATATATATATATATATATATATATATATATATATATATATATATATATATATATATATATATATATATATATATATATTACCGATTTTAAAAAAGGAGTAGTTTATCAATTCATGTGTATCTTTTAAGTTTTTTTTAATGTTTGTAGACTCGTAACTTTAAAAATTTTTTTCTGTGAAAGGTTTTGCTTATAGTTTGATAATTTTTCTCAAAGGGCAGCTTATTAACCACACCACCCACCAATTGTTTATCGAATAACTCACTAGTTTTGGGTCTAACTTTGAAAAAAATTTCAATTGGGAAGTGTAGCTTGTGGTTGATTTTCACAGAAATTGAAGAGGAAATCAGACGGACAAAGTCGCATCGCGAAATAATAATTATACCACAACTCCGCCATTTGTAGAGCTATTTTATAAAAAAAATTATTTAACGGGATATTTCAATCTTTCCTGGGAGAAAAGTGAAGGGAAACTGCAAATGTTTGCATCCTTGTATTATAATCGTGGAAGAGAACTTGTTTTTGGTCAAATGCAATTGTTTTTTTAAATCCCTAACCTCTTGAGGGTAATCAATGTGAAATATACAGTGCGTATCCCAATAAACAATCGTCATGACTTCTTTGGCGCCAATTCACTACGGCAAACCCGCTGTTTTCGTTGCTCATTTCGGCTCATCTATATTGTGGTTGAACACTCCTGTGAAGTTTTCACACGATTGTATTTGTGATCGATTGAGAGCAATTGCGGCACCCATCTTACGGAATGATTTCTCAAATGATTATCTAAAATTAAAACGACTAAGACATGATTTGTATCGGCTATGGAAACCTCAACTGGACGTCAGGATCTTTTGGTATTGCATATAAACTTAAGTACAGTTTGAATACAGATACAAAAATTAATCATATTTTAAGCGCTTATACAAATTCAATTTAGCTGCACAACTCTGATAAAAAGCTTTCTAAAATTGATTCAACTACTTCATCATAAATCCCAGAAAGCGGTGCTTAAGCTTCTTATTATGTAGGCGGCACTTTCTTTATATAACGATATATCTTAAAATATTTTACAAATATACGGTTTGTAAAAATTTCTGTTATAAATCTACTCGTATGTCTATAAAACACTTGATGGTGTCGCTCATGAGACACTAAACTTAGTTTGAAGTAAATATGAAGAGCCGGTAGTTTCGAAAACAATAACTTACTTCAACGTACGAGTATACAAAATTGTTGCACGATTTCCTTCTTTAAAAAGTTGAAATATTATTTCTTACAGAATATGGAAATGTTTTTAGTATAGGAATCAGGTAATGGTATTTGATAGGAATGATTATTTTAAATAAAGAGAAATAATTTATTTCTCTTTATTTTTTTTTGTAATTTTATATATTTCCTCACATATATTTCAATTAAATATTAAATATGAATCATGTCTTTGTCTGCTTGGCTTTCTACTGCCCTAGTGGCACTGAGGCAATATATACTTATATATATATATATATATATATATATATATATATATATATATATATATATATACGTATATGTATATATATTAACATATTCTCGGGTCGAAGGCCTTATTGCGCTAGTACCTTATAATTTTTTTAGTTACATTAATTGTATTATGTAATTAAATCATAAATAATAATAATAATAATATTAACATATTCTATATATCTTCAAAATAAACTAATTGTAAGGAAAATATCTGAATAAAATTATGAATAAATAAATATAAATTAATCCTTAAGAGCTTCCATTTGTTTTAAATATAGAACAATGCACGAAATTTTTTTTAAATAGTCTTAGAACAACGAAATTAAAAAGACAACAAAACGGGTCTTAAAAGCAAAAATAAGCATTTAATCTTGATCCCATATCCAGTTATTACAAAACTATGTTTTTATAGCCCTAATTTGTCTCTCATTCTCTTTACCTGAGAGGGCATCACTCAGAAACTAATTGTGTGTTAGAGCATCCTTTAAATAAAATAATAAATAAATCTTTTTAATAATAAGATCTAAAAAAATTACTTTGTCTTTCAGACATGTAAACAGGGAAAACCAATTTGAGTTTCTTATTTTTTCTTAAATATTCGGATGAACGCAAAAATTAAACTTTCAAAATCAGGCAATAAATTTAGGAGTTCCTTAATAGCTTTTTAATTAAAATTTTTCTTAATTATATTTATTATTGGGTCACAAAAGTCATTTAGAAATATTAATGTACAACATGAACTCGATGACTAGTGCGACTCCTATTTGTTCGCGTTTTGAATATCGCCGTCCTACTTTTAAATCTCAACAACAAAGTCAATTACCTGCTGGTGCGTATGAGTGTGAATTAATTGATTCACATCACGTAACTTATTATTCAACACACGAGTATGGGTTGTTTATACTCAGTCAAATTGCACGCAATTCTCGTATCAGTTATAAAGTTAATTGTGGTTGTTTAAACTATTAGTATACAGGGAATAATGAATTTTAAAGCAATTCAAATATCACCACATACGTCTATGTAAAATGTTATTTGATATCTTTCATAATAAAAAGATGGTTTCAGGAACAATTTATGATTTTTTATTTAATATGTTTTCCGAAATATTATGAAATTAAAGTTTAATAAGTACTTCACAGCCTTATAATTAAAAACTGTATAAAATATTTGTTTCATTAATTAAAAATGTTGTTTGTACATGCCGTAATTGAGTAAAACACTGGTTTGTTTTTTTTTATCAATATAAAAGTTGATATATTTTTCAGGCGGATAGTTCAGTCCACCCAAGAATTTTTGTACAAAGTATCGTGAGAAAAAATTATATTTTAGCAATTAGTACTGTCTCAACAATATTCACATATATATATATATATATATATATATATATATATATATATATATATATATATATATATATATATATATATATATATATATATATATATATGTATATATATATATATTATGTAGGAAGCGAACTAAATCTTCCGGTCCCATTTTTTTTTGTTGTTTTTAAGGATTAAGCGTTACACCGCCTAAATATAAATTTCCTTATATTTTAATTTTTTTTAAGTAAACTCCTATCAACTCTGACATTTTCATTATTCCTTCTCTGTCAGAAAAATATTTACTTTAATTTCCTACAACAAAAATCCGCCTTTGTACATGTCATTAGATATACATACTTCCAAAATATGACGTTTTTCATTACATTTATATTACAGCTGCTTTATTTCAAGATTATCACACTCCTACTTGTCTTCCTTTTTTACATGCGTGTAAATAAATAAATATGTTTTTTAAAACGGGGATATGCTAATCCTGAAACCATTAAATATAGATATATTTAACCTTTTTTCGCATAATTTTATACAGTTCATGCCATCTCGTAGCCTCTTCATGTGTCACATATTACATACTTATTTGAATATGAGCGCATGCAAGTCATAAATGTGATATTGAAAATAGAATTTAAACATTTTTATAAATCCATGTCATTTCCACAGAATCTGCCATTTTTTATATTGTTGAATAGAGTACGTATTTGCATAACGAAAAACTGCAGCAGGTCATTTAAACACTAAGAGTATAGAGCAGAAATGGTAAACATCCTGACTTATCCAGCAATTTCAGTATTGGATGATCCTTGTATATCCTTTTTACTGCTTATTGAGCGGATAGGAAGTTGGTTTTAAGTAGGTATTTTTTGTAATACTCAACCTAATATTTTTGGAATTTTGGAAAGTCGTTTTGTAAAAACGAATAAAGAAGGCACAAATAATCATGTGTTAATATGTTTAATATTTATAATGCCAAAATATAAATTGTACTACTCAACTAGTAACCCTTTCTTATGTTCTCCTTCAACTTGCTACTTTCAGTTTCACTAGCGAGACTCCGTCTGTCTATAAGAAATATTATGCACCAAAAAATGCGATATCAATAACTACAATGAAAAACTGATGGTAATTACAGAGATTTATATAACAAAATACGCAAAAAGTGGCGAATTGCCTTCTTTTCTGGTGGAATTCATACGATATTAAATATATGCGTCTGACATGGTGACCAAATCACTTTTATAAATGAAATAATTTAACCGTGTGGCCTATGTCCATTGCGGGTCATTGTAGCATAGAGATTCTACAGTTAAATCTATTCTACCTTCTGATTTGTATCAATCCGCTGTCATATGCGGTACCATAATGGAATATCAAAAGAACAGTAAATTTCTACCTCTATCAGTGATGTAAAAGTTTATCAGCTATGTCATTGCCCTGTATCACTGTATCCAAATTAGAGTGATATTTGAGAGTTTTTCTATGATATATAGAAAGACCCGGATTGCAGCTTTGTTATCAGTGAAAACTCCGTTATTCTTATCAAATGTCCTAGAATACCAAAGTTAGCTTGCCACTTTTTGTGGCTAATATTTTGGCCTATAATACAGTGCAGTTTCTAGCGTCTAAACGATATACTAATTTTCGCTTCTACATAATAAATACCATGTCTAACTTCAACTACCAGAGATGAAGAAGTTGATATCTTTAAAGATAAATGGTTCTAATGTGAAAGAGTTATTTAACTCGAGAATATTTTCCCAGAGATTAATGATACTTCCATGACCACAACTATTTAGGTACCAGCCGCACTGTCATCTAACGCAAATCAATCTAACCCAAATGCAAATCTATTTAACCCACAAGCAAATAAAATGAATCCAAATAAAAAGAATACATTTGATAGTTTAACCCAGAAGCAAATAAAATGAATCCAAATAAAAAGAAAACATTTAATAGTTTTTTATATTTACCAATTTTCCTTTTTATTTTATTTATCGATGTTCGATAAATTGATTTATACAAACAAAATAGAAAAAATTAGCAAATAGTTTTACATATTTTAATTCAGTTCAAGAATATATTATTATTCATCATGTCTAAAATGTAACATTTAAGATGGCGATCTGTATTTGCTCCCGTAGCTCGAGCTTATTCCGTTTTGTGGATATTTTCTAAATTCTTAACTCTGTCTGAAGGTAGTATTTCTTGAATGCTTTCAACATGTTTTAGCAAAAATTAACAAAACTTGTCAGAGTACACGTAGAATTTTAAATTACTTTAAAGAAGGGCACAATTACTCCTGCTGTGCTACCTGACATAGAACGAATTTTTATTCTTAAATAAAAATGAAAACTAAATCCGCTCTCGTTAATAAATATTTTCGCGTAAAATTAAAATCACAGGTATTTTCAACTACATTACATACATAACTCTATTAATTTCTTTTCTTTTCACAAATTTTTATTTAATATCTAATGATTATCTTAGAAGAAATTTATTGTTCGCTTTTTATTGAACACATTGAATTTATGGGGTGACTATGAATTTTAGCCTTCTTGAAATCTTGCAATATTAGATCTAAGCGGTCTAATTCCTTTATTTGTAAAAATGAGATTTCGGGGAGGGCAGTTTTCTTAAGCACTAATTAGCTTTTTAACGCAGGATACAATATACTTTCTCCATATGAGCAATAAATTATACCGTATTTCAGAAATGATCATAAGAAATTACATGAGTTACTATCCCAAATGACATTGTTCACCAAAAGACAAACAGAAATTAATTGTCCTCTAATTTACTGAAAATATAGGCTGTGATGTAGATTGGCAGATAAGAGCATCCAGTGGATGGCAATGTTGTTCAGTAACCAGTGCTATGCCTTCATCAATTAAATAGTCAAACAAGAACTAATACAATGCCACACTAATGTATTTATTTAATTGAAGACACAAAAACGGAAATCTTAGCTATTACTTCTAAAATTTGTGTTATGAATAAGATTAAAAATTATATTTGTCAAATACGGCTACTGAAAACAACTCATATTTTCAATTAAAATAATCTGGACTTTTGATATATTTTCCGTAAACAAATTTTTCATTTGCATTAAAACTAAAATTGGCCGCATCTTGCACTAGTTCCTTGAAATAAGAACGAAATTCATATTAATAAGTTTCCTCAGGAACTCTATAACACAACAGTTTGTTCAAAAATGAATTGTACAAAAAAGTTTCATTTGCAAATGAAATCTCTAGTATTTACATTAACTGATGTTGCAAAATGTGCGAACGAATGTAAAGTTGGGCAAGTTGTTCAAAGTTTGAAGGATACTTTATAACGACGAGCGTACATTAACAAAAGCTCTTGTTGAAATTTTGACATGGACTTAGTTTGCCATCTTGAGTTGTATTATTTCATTTAATTCTTCCGGTTGCTTAGGAAATTTATATTATTTTTTTATATACCCGTACTTTAGAGTATAGAAAAAAATATTGGTCTCACATTACCTTAAATTTATTGAATAAAAATCAAAATTGTTTCAAATCATATAAAAATACTTAAAAGTAATAAATAAAAAAGTAAATTAATAAACTAATATAATTTTTATATCTATAAGGCTTGAGTACAGTCGAA
This sequence comes from Germaria angustata, assembly GCA_963681545.1. NCBI lineage: Eukaryota > Metazoa > Arthropoda > Insecta > Diptera > Tachinidae > Germaria > Germaria angustata. The sequence continues at coordinate 34,494,052 of OY813000.1, read as the reverse complement.
ATATTTTAACATTTTGCTTGCACTTAAAATTTTTGCTCAAGCCTTTATATCCTTCCTGTGTTTCTGTACTAAGAAATCCCCTTATTTATTTGAAGTAATTCTAACTAATATCAACCATTAAGGCTCCCGCTGTCAGCAGTACGTTCTACTTTTATCAATAAAGTTTCTACTTTATTTTAATTTTTTGTGATTGCAGCAAATATTATGGTGACTTCATGTTGCGAATATTAAATGACGATAATAAATATACACAAGGAAGTTTCCCTTGTTTGTATAAAATATAGAACATTAAAATTAAGCTCAATAAGAAAATATAAGAAAGAAAATTAAGGCCATTGATGGTTAATTGTTGTCTGATAAGGGAAGTGTCTGTAGAATAATTAATATATGACTGATTTTTGTTAGAGGCTCATATAACTTATCGCTCTCTTTTAGTTTAAAGTAAAGTTGTAATATGAAAAACTGTTTAGCCGACCGACTAAATTCTACATATAGGTTAGGTTAAGTTAGGTTGATTGGAGGGGTGTGATAGCCCATGTCATACGACATACACTTAAGCCAGTGAAGGTTTGTTGTGCGCTCCCTTTATTTATCAAACACAAACTGCCAGAGTTCTGCGGCAGGATTCGAACCTGGGACCTTCGCACTACGAGTCTAGTACACTACCTACTAGTCTACGAAGGTCAGTAAATTCTACATATAACTAATGCTAATTTATTATAATCGCCGTTGTACTATAATCAAATATAAATCGTGTTTGAAGCAATTGAATGTTAAACTGAGTTATCGGCTTTGGTGTCCACACACAACCAATTTAGCTCATTCAATAAGTATTTGCTATCAGAAAGTGTTTTAGTTTAATTTTTTTTCTAATTACTTTGAATAAAAATTTTCATCTAATTACATTTTTTACAAAAAATATATATTAGCCATTGTTTTATGAAAAATATATTTCTAAGGGGTCTTTTTTAAAAACCATTATTTATAATATTAAATTTTGTCAGTGTCAAGGATCGCCTTGCGAATTTGACTCAATTTAATACTAATACTTCTTTCAACAGCTGAGTTTTTTGAGTTAAACTGAGCTCAACCAAGTCTTTAATTGTGTAAATTTCCTAGTTGCGTAATAACGGTGCAAGTCTGATTCTTTAAAAAAATTTTATTTTTTAACTTACTTTTCTTCATTAAATTTTCATGTGAAATATTTTAAACGGTTTAACTCAAACATGTTTCATTCATTTTTGGGACGTAATAAAACGCGGTTGTCAACAATATGTTTTCAAAACATGAAGCTTAAAACTATTACCGGAAATTGCTAAGAGTTGGTTATATCTGTAGGAAATAAAAGGAAAATATTCCATAGAGCTCATCAATTAATAAGAAATTTCGTGCCTATAAACGTGTCCCTATTAACTGACTTTAATACTCTGGATACGTTCAAATGTACATTTAAAGCAAAAATCAAGTCATCATATGTACTTAAATCAAACCAAAGTAGTGTCATAAGTACGGTACATAAGTATTTTCTAATACCAAGTACAGAAAGCTCGACTTCAGAACAGATTCGAGATTGATTTTGGCAAAACCAGAAATCTAAATCAAGAAAAGTAGACTTGATTTAAAGCAGAAATGGGCATTGGCTGAATTTTTGTGTTTTTATCCAAACGATATCATTCGAGACGATTTTTTTTGTATTAATCCTGGAACAGACTTGGTGTTGCAATCTCTAATACTCCAATTTATATATCCTTTATTTAATTTCTCAATTAGTCAATTTTTTTTCGATATCAGTCGTAAAGCTAGACTTGCCTATTTTCAGCATATTTATAAGCAAAAATCATTACTTCTCAGCCGCAATAATGTTTTAAATTTCGACGGCGATAGGTCAATATATATTTCGTGCTTTTTGGGAAATGTTTTTACTAAATGAAAAACAAAAAAAAAAAAAAACCAAATTTAGAGTAAGTTTCTTCTTTCTTAAAATGAGTATCTTTTTGAAATCATAATATTTTGGTTGCTGATTATTTCATCAAATTTTTATATAATTATTTTTTCCATACTTATGTCCCAGCATTGTATAATTTTTTTTATTAATTTTTTTTCTTTGTTTATTGAATTCAAATTAAAAAATATTGTTTATTACAAAAATAATGCTCCTAAAACTGAGAGAAAATAATATACAACTTTTAGCAAACTCCTTATGAAAAATTGCTTTGTAAAAGATTTGTCATTCATATCTGTCCATCTAAATTGAATAAATAATTTATCATAAAATCTGAATTATATCATGATATAGAAAAAAAAACAAGTTTTTCAAACAGACAATTAATGAATACGTCAATTTGCTACAAAATTCAATGATACGAATGAGATTCTTTGTTCTTCATACTACTCGAATTAGAATAGGAAATCATTAGAAAATGTAACACAACAATAACCTAAACAAAATAATGGCAGATAATAAAAATAAAAGCAAAGTACTATTTGAAAGTTCTTTAGTGGCAATAAATTGCAAAATTTCAAAAAAACAGAATTGAATAAATAAAATGATTTTCTCCATTTTTAGTAGTTTTGGTTTTGTTTTCTTAATTTTTGCTTTAAATGCAAAGTCTCAAAATAGAAAAATAAGTTACAATATAAAACTTGTTACTGTTTTACACAGAAAGAAAAAAAACTCATTTTAAGTTGTTTCAGTGCCTTAAAATTTAAGTATAAATAACACTAAATATATCACGGAATCCTGCATTCAAATAAAAAAAAAAAATAATACAAGCCTGTGTTAGATAACACGGGCGCATGGGTCAGACGTAGAATACGTTAGTCATTTTGCAATTAAAATATATGAATTAAATATAATTTTTGATAAATGATTTAAATCTATCAATAAATTTTATGATATGGCAGCACAATAGATTAGCTGCTTTCCAACTACTTCCCAATGTATTCACAGAAATGTGTTTAGGAAAAACGCCATTGATATAGTGAGCGTATACATCGCCAATCCTTTGTATTAATGTACATACACACACATTTACACGCTGCTCCCAGAAGTAAACAAACGACAGCAAGGATCTGTAAACTTTCAAGCACACACAAGTGTCCACGCTCCCCTCTTCATTTTATGTTCCCCGCCAAACGAACTAACAACCGACCGATCCAACAAAACGAAGTGTAATTGTTTCCCCATTTTTCTACTTTCAAGAATAAATATCAAACGTATGAAATACCAAGGAATGAAAAACCAATTAAAACAGCAAACAAATACTTTGTCTTAATCAACTGCATGTTTTTCTTTGATGCTCTGTTGCAATTAAAACAAGCACTTTCATGCTGACTTTATGCAACTTGTTTTTATAGAAATATATAAATTTTATTTAGTCATTCGTTTGTTTATTTTTTCTTCGCTTATTTATTTATGTAGCAGTTGTAAGTCGAACAACATTATTTGTAAGTTGCAACTTTTTTAATTTTGTACATTGGATATACATTTTGATTAACTTTTAATTGTATTGCAATTTTGTACAAGTATTAGATTCGAGCATGAACATTTACTGCCTGTTTCACGATGTCGAACGACATCGTTCGTTCGCATAAATATATTAAAACCAAAAACAACATTTTAAAATTTGTTGCTGTTTCAAATGTATTTATGCGAACGAACGATGTCATTCGACATCGTGAAACAGGCAGTTAAAGTGCTGTGCTGTGAGAAATAGTGCAAAATCATGAATATAGAAATCGGGCTTATTATTGCATTTCTTTACCAGGTTACATTAAAACGTAATCTTCTCTACTCTTATAAATCTGATTAATGTTATTTTGTTGCATTATTTGGAAAATCTTTGATTAAATTGCATTGTTTTTGCAATTTCGTCGCCGATTTCGATTTAGTTGTTGTGTTAAGTCAGCTGATAAGCAAAACATTTTTGCACATTGTTTTTTATCTACTTATGTTTATTATTTTGATTATCTTTATACTCTTAAATGAATTAACGTTGTATTCTCTTAATTGTTTCTAAATATCTTCTTCATCTCGATTCTTTGAAAATGAACTAATAAAATCGAGTGTGTTTTGAACAAGCAAAAGGAACAGTCGCATTGTTTTATTTTAATTGCAAATCAGTAAAAACTATTACTTGAACATTTTGGCGCCCAACGTGGGGCACGATTAAGTGCTATAATTTATAAAATTTGTTGTTAACAATAACTCTTCGTAAAATAAAATAGTGCATTTTCTGTATACTGATTTTGGTGATTGTGGAATTCCTGGAGTTCTTGCTGTTCCTTTGAGATTGATGCTATTTTCGTTGATTAATGTTCATATGGTTGAACATTTTTTTTGATTAAAGTTCATATGGTTGAACATTTAACTTACAAAAATTTAATTTCTACATACTCACATACATTCGCTTGCTTTGGCCATACCTACGTACATATGTTCATATATTTGCAGAAACATACATTTGTACAAACATACACTTGTTAACAAATTTTCTATACACTTGTTGATCGCATGATTTATAACAGTACAAGTTAGTACAAACATACAACAACAAAAACAGCAACATTTGTTTAAAATAAACGGGAACAAAGTGTGCCTACATTGGTATACAAATATACATACATAAGTATAGGCAATTTATTTATCGTATCATTTTGGCACCGGTTGAGACTCACTTTAATCTCCCAGCTTATTATTATAACTTCGCGGTATATAAACTTACGTACAGACGTTTGATTTAATTTTGTTGCCTTTTGCTAAAAACGACGTAACTAGGAAATAAACAGATTTGAAAACAATGGCAAATGCAGATGCTGGTATTAATTCTGCAAATCAATATACAGAAACGATTGCAGAGTTACGCCAACAAAGAAAGAATATCAAAGGCAATATAACAAGAATAAAAAATTTGTTGGAAGGTCCAGAGAGTTTCAATCCGATTCAGTTGGAGTGCAGACTGGAAATTTTAAATTCATATATAAATCAATTAATGCGGTACCAAACCGAAATTGAAAAGCGAGATGCGACTGAAACTAGAAGAGCAGAAATGGAAGAGCTTTGTATTGCTACAAAATCGAAATTGTTGTCGCTTTTGGGTACAAATAGAATTCGTGAACCACCATCGTTGCTTGACTCTACAATTAATTCATCCGTTCAGAAATCGTCGAGATTGCCTTGTTTGAAATTGCCACAGTTTGATGGCAAATATTTTGAGTATAAGAATTTCATTTCTACGTTTAAAAGTTTGGTACACGATGAAATTAATTTAACTGACATCGAAAAATTTAACCATCTGTTGTCTTGTTTGTCTGGTGATGCACTTAGGACAGTCAAAGCGTTCCAAATTACTGCAGAGAATTACTCAAAGGCATTAAAGCTGTTGGCTGAAAGATATGACAAAAAGTGTCTAATATTTTTTGACTGTATTGAACAGATATTTAAGATTCCAAATATGAACAAACCAGATGCTGTCAGTTTGAGAAATGCCGTTGATTCTGTTTCTGCAATTTTTCAGTCGCTTCTTTCGCTAGGGACGCACGAAGATATTACCAACGCTCTTATCATTCATATAGTGTTGTCAAAGGTCGATAAGGCAACTAATATCAAATGGAATGAACAATTAGATTATGCGAATCTGCCAACTTGGGAAGAATGTTCTAAATTGTTAATACGTTGTTGTCAAAATCTTGAAGTCAATAGTGAAAGAGCCAATTCGTTTGATAATCGTTCTAATCGAAATACGCAAGTGTCGCACAAACATAAATCTTCATTTGTCGGATCATCTAAAAATTCAAGTTTGATAAAATGCGTTTACTGCCAATCAAAAGATCATAAAATTTATACATGCACTAAATATTCTGCTATTTCAGTTGCTGAGCGATTTAATTTTGCAAAAAAGAGTGGTCTTTGTTTAAATTGTCTGCAAAAAGGACATGGAGTATCCACATGCCGTAGTTCTCATTGCCGCGTCTGTGTCAAACCGCACCATACATTACTCCACAAATTTGAAGTTGGTTATACAAGCGTGGGCACTGAAGGGCTTTCAAATTCCAACGTCGCTCAACCTAATCAAGTTAATTCGACAAAATCGACTATGTGTGCTCAATCATCAAAAAATGTTGTTATTTTGGCCACTGCTTTAGTACATGTTAAAGATAAACATGGAAATTATCGCACAGCTCGAGCGCTCTTGGATTCTGGCTCCCAAATAAATTTTATGACTCAACAATTTGTAAATAAACTAATGCTGAAAGGTGAACAAACACGCATGCAAATATCTGGTATTGGTGATGTTAATACATCAGTTTCGCATAAAGTATCTGCTGTTGCTAAATCTCGAATTAATGCTTATACATTTTCTACTGATTTTTACATTTTAGATTCAATTTCTACTACTCAACCAGAAACTGAACTATTGACCAACTCATGGAATATTCCTGGTAACATCGTTTTAGCAGATCCATATTTCTTCCAAAAACGCAAAATTGACATGCTCATTGGAGCAGATGTATTCTTTGATTTGTTGTGTGTGGGTCAAATAAAGCTAAACGATTCGCTTCCATCATTGCAAAAAACCCTGCTTGGATGGGTAGTGTCAGGCAAATGTAAAATTGAAAATGCTGTGTCTCATATTTGCAACTTGGTGCAAAATGGTATAGAAGAAGAACCACTTGAAGCATTTGTCCAAAAATTTTGGGAATATGAAGAAGTAATGCCAACGGTTAGTAATATTTCACAAGAGCAAAAGGAATGTGAGTCACATTTTATTGAAAATTACGAAATACTGTCATCTGGTCGATTCCAAGTTCGTCTTCCGTTTAAACAGTCACCTGCTATTCTTGGTGCTTCATTTGAAACTGCAAGACGAAGATTCTTAGCATTAGAACGTCGACTTAGTAAAACGCCAGATGTTAAAACAATGTATACAAATTTTATGAAGGAATATAGAGATCTCGGCCACATGTCCGCCACCAATAATTGCATTCCAGCTACGCCTCATTACTTCATCCCACACCAATGCGTCATGCGCCCTCAAAGCACTAGTACCAAACTAAGAGTTGTCTTTGATGCTTCATGCAAGACTTCTACACAAACTTCGTTGAATAATGTCCTTATGGTAGGACCTACTGTACAACCAGAATTATTTATTACTTTACTTAAATTTCGTTGTTTTAAATATGGCTTAACTGCAGATGTCACAAAAATGTATAGGCAAATATTGGTACATGAGTCTGACAGAAAATACCAACTTATCGTATGGCGTGAAAATGAAGATATGCCACTACAAATCTACAAATTAAATACGGTCACGTATGGTACAGCCACAGCTCCTTTCTTGGCTACAAGATGTTTACAAGAGCTCAGTGAATTAAATAAACACACATTTCCTAACGGATCGAAAGTCCTGAGCGAAGATTTTTATGTCGATGATATGCTTACTGGAGCTGATAGTGTGCACACACTGGCAATCAAACGTAGTGAAACAATAAAAATTCTTGAATCAGCAGGACTGACACTAGCAAAATGGCATTCAAATCATCCAGATTACAACAATTTGTCCGATAAGACAATTAAATTAAATGAAGAAGATATAACGAGAACTTTGGGATTGAGTTGGTGCCCTGTAAAAGACGAATTTAAATTTACATGGTCGGATGATTTCAGTTGCATTACAGCTACAAAACGTAATATTCTTTCTATTTCGTCTCGTTTGTTTGACCCGCTAGGAATTGTTGGTCCAATCATAGTGAAAGCAAAGCTTATTCTAAGAGAATTATGGTCTCTGAAACTGGACTGGGATGAGTCAATCCCTTTAGAACTAGAAACGATTTGGCAATCTTTCAACAACGACTTAAGACTCATTAGTAACATAAAAATACCACGTTTCGTTGACACATTCGTTGGCTCTGATATAGAAATTCACGGTTTCGCTGATGCATCGTCTAAGGCATATGGTTGCTGCATCTACACCAGAGCATTCGTTGAAAATCAGCACATTGTAAAACTGTTAACAGCAAAATCCAAAATCTCTCCAACAAAAACAAAAAGCATTCCTCGGCTTGAGTTATGTGCAGCGCACTTACTTACTAAACTGTTTAAGAAAATAGAATCAATTATCAAGCCCTATTGTAAAAGTGTAACATTTTGGTCCGATTCGGAGGTTGTTTTGTTCTGGCTAACAACATGTCCATCAACAAAGAAAACTTATGTGGCAAATAGACTAGCAGAAGTGCAAGAATTTTCAAATTGTGCAGAATGGCGATACGTACCAACAGCAGAAAATCCAGCAGATATCATTTCAAGAGGTTGCAGTGTAAACGAATTAATGTCATCAAATTGGTTTGAAGGACCAACATTCTTAAAGTCTGACAAAAGTTTATGGCCAGACAACAAAAAATTTAAATTAAGTGATGACGATCCTTGTGTGGAAACAAAAAAGACAAAGATCTCTTTAGTTGCTGTTAACTCTCACAAAAGCATCATCGATGAATTAATTGAACGCTGTTCATCGTATACTAAAATAGTTAATATCGTCGCATACATTTATAGATGGTTGTCGAAAAATAATTCTAAAACTTGTCTTGAATCGAAACCCAAAAATTACTTGTCAGCAAAGGAAGTGCAATGGGCATTTTATAAAATTGTTGAACACATTCAATCAAGAGACTACAGAGATGAAATTAAATCGATTCAAAATGATGTGCCATTAAAGTCACATATTCAGAAACTTGCACCGTTTTTAAAGCAATATATTGATGGTTCAAAAAAGTGTATGTTATTGCGAGTTGGTGGTAGATTGTTAAACGCTCATAATATATCAGATGAAACAAAGCATCCCTTATTGCTACCAAAAACTTGTCAGTTTGCTCAACTTTATCTTAAACATCTTCATATTTCGAATTTCCACGCAGGAGCAAAAATTCTAACAAATCTGCTTAGAAGAAAAATTTGGTTAATTAACGCACGACAGCTTGCCAGAAAGATTGTAAAAAATTGTATACTTTGTTACAAATATAAACCTACTTTAGTAACACAGATAATGGGAGATCTTCCCGCTGATCGCCTAAATTGTATTCGACCTTTCCAAATTACTGGAGTGGATTTCTGTGGTCCATTCTATACATCTTTAAGAATTCGTGGCAGACCACCATATAAAAGTTATGCTGCCATTTTTGTTTGTTTTGCGTCTAAGGCTGTACATATTGAAGCTTGTACCGATTTAAGTACTAATTCTTTTATTTCTGTTTTAAAACGGTTTATAGCAAGACGCAACGTTCCAGATAAAATCTATTGCGACAACGCGACTAATTTTGTTGGTACGAGTGCAAGACTGAGTGAAGTAAAGCAGCATTTCTTCGGCAAACAACAAATCGCAAAACTTATGCATTTCGCAGCTGAAAAGCAAATTGAGTTCGTCTTTATTCCACCTAGAGCGCCTCATTTTGGAGGGCTGTGGGAGGCTGCCGTAAAGTCGATGAAAACTCTTGTCAACAAGGCTTTAGGCAATGCAATGCTAACGTATGATGAACTAGAAACCATCCTCATCGAAGCTGAAGCCATTCTCAACTCTAGACCAATCAGCCAAATAACTGAAGACCCTAATGATGACGTCGCTATAACTCCAACACATTTGCTAACTGGGTCAATGCCTAACACAATTCCTGAAGTACGAGCTACTGGTGGTATGATTCCTTATAACAAGCGTTTCGAACTGATGACAACTTTAAAGTCACACCTATGGTCAACTTTTCAAAAAGATTACTTTTCTGAACTTCAAATTAGATCCAAATGGGCTACACCACAACGAAACCTACAAGAAGGCGATTTGGTCTTAATTTATGAAGAAAATTTACCTCCTCAACAATGGATGATGGGTAGAATTGTCAACGCTATTGCTGGCGCAGATAAAAAGGTACGAGTGGCCGACATAAAAACCAAATTTGGACTCATACGCAGAGCTGTCCATAGGTTAGCACTAATACCAACTATAACTTCATGAATGCATTTTGGAAGCATTCAGCCCGGCCAGCATGTTAAGTCAGCTGATAAGCAAAACATTTTTGCACATTGTTTTTTATCTACTTATGTTTATTATTTTGATTATCTTTATACTCTTAAATGAATTAACGTTGTATTCTCTTAATTGTTTCTAAATATCTTCTTCATCTCGATTCTTTGAAAATGAACTAATAAAATCGAGTGTGTTTTGAACAAGCAAAAGGAACAGTCGCATTGTTTTATTTTAATTGCAAATCAGTAAAAACTATTACTTGAACATGTTGCTTTCATTGTAATGTTAATCATCTCATTCTCTAAATTCTTAGTCCTTGCAATAGATCAAACTCTTATTTATAAAAGAGCAGTCAGTCAGTCAGTCAGAGCAGAAGTTTATTTTATACTAACGAAATTGTATGAGAATTTATTCGTTGGTTTTATGTGTTTCTACGTTAGTCTTGTAAAAGATGCATGTAACTCCCACCATTTAGGGTTGCGGTAGTGTAATCGCTGTCTTAAAAAAGAGGACAATCACTTTTTCACCCCAAATGCCGTACGTAAGAGAAATGCAATGGCTTTTTATGGATTCCCTGTGCCAAACGACTACGAAATTCACAAACTGAAAATTTGTCAAATGATTTTTATCGTGTAATGAATGATGTTTATCGTGTGATGATGTTTGTCGTATAAAGAAATCGTTTAACCAAATTTGATAGTTTAAAATGAGGTTTGACATTTTTCATAAAATGAATTAAACTATCCATTTGGATTTCACATTGAAGTCTCCTCTCGCATTTCTGATGTCCATTTTATGAATTAGAAAATATACACCCTTATCGTGAATACTAGAATTTATTCCCTTGAGATAATGGTGATAATTAACGCATTTTTTTCATTCAAGTTATTTACTGAATTATTTCACTTATATTTTTAAGAAATATACTAAAGTTTTTTGCATTCCAACTCTGTATTTGTTTGTTAAACGCTAATGCTTTTTCATTTATTTGGCACTTTGTTAACACTGACAATGTTGTGGCTGCAAGAAAAACCAAAACATAAATTTGAATTAAATGAAAGAGCTGAGCTTATTACAGATAAGCCAAACAGGAAAAGGAAGGAAGAAGGGAAAGTAGAAAAGCAAAATTTAAATAAAAAGCGAAAAGTGCAGGAAATGGATGGAAAGGAAACTCAAAAACAAAAATAATTTCATAGTCTACAGCTAACAAAATAAAAGCCTGAAAAATATAAAAAATTTCTCTTTAATGCAACCTTTAACACCAATACTTAGCATATTTAAAGTTTTTTCTTCAGTATAAAAATAAACTGTGTCAGCTATTTAAAAGCCATTTTAGCTATTGTTATTTTAAAAGAAAATTAGGGAGTTAAAAACTGAACAAAAGTATTTGTTTTTATATTTTAATATTAAATTTTATTTAAATTTTAGTTGACTGATAATAAAACTTTCATATGATATGGTTAATAGCTAGAAAATTTCAATAAATACCATGCAATAGGGACATGGCTCAGAAGTTTAAATTTTTCATAAGCACTTAGGTAAGAGAAAGCTGTCCTGGATGCCACGTTTGCACGCAATCGACCAAAAAGGCCATCGTGTTTGTCGTTGTTCACACAAGTTCTTATGCCATTTCATAACCGTAGATCAAACGCAGATCCACCGTAACACAGCAGAGACCAAAGAGACGAATCTGCGCTAACGAAGGCTAGGGTGGGTTTGTCAGCCAAAAAATACTTGGCGACCGTTTTTTGGAGTGCACGTGGTATAATCCTCAAGATGGTGGCAGAGTCAACCCACGTGAGGTGTTTAATGATGTTGCTATTTTTGATATAAATGTAGGTTCTCCAAAACCCAAGAAAATATCATGTCATATATGTGTTTCACGACTTTTGTCGAATAATCAGTTTATCCTGCTGATTATTCAATTACTCCTAATGAAATAACTCCTAATGAAATAACTCCTAATGAAATAACTCTCTATGAACTTGAAAAAAAAATTAATTAGTTTCCAAAAGAAACTGAAATTATTCCACAAATATAGGAAAAGAATAAAAACAAAATTTTCGAGCTGAATCATATGAAAAAAAAATTATATAGGTCCGTATGAAATTAAACTTAAAAAATATTTAATAAATTATTATGTAGAAATGCTTAATAAACTTAATGTGATTTTTTCATACCTCATAGGAAAAACTCCGGGCCGGGTGCAAAAATCCTTCGCTTCGCCTACTAAATCTTTGCTGCATAACCAAAAGGATTTATTTCCTTGTATTAGGTTCAAAACTGGGGGTTACTCTCTATTGCGATGCGTTAGCTATTTCGATGCGTTTGATATTTTGTTAGCGCAAGATATTTAGTTTTAAGGAAGGATTTTAACATACGCTTTTGTATTACAGAGTATACTGATGTCAGATTTTCGAAAGTGAAAAAAATGGATGCGAAAGGAAAATGCGTAAACGCAATATAGGGTAGCAATTATTCGATTAGGTATCATTTTTCTTGCGCATCGCAATAGAGAGTAACACCCCTGGTTTTGCTCATAACGCAATGCAGAAATGTTTTGTAAGCGCCCAAAAGCAGGCAATGAAAAATGTATCAGAAAGCAACCCCGATTTTGGATATACTATAGCTTAAAAAGGTAATACATTTGCACAAAACAAAACTTGTAAATTTTTCTTAAATTAATTTTTACATCAACTTAAAACCACATTTTTCTTAAAGAGAAATTCACCACAGAAATTCAGAAGAGTTTTATAGCCCATTAAAGCCTTGTTATTGCAAAATAGGCCACAATACTTCAGTACTAAGAAAATTTTCTGTATTTCTTAAGATGTCCTACTTCTATTTTGTTCAAATAAATTTGCAATTGTTACTAACTACAAAATTTTCTTTTTTCTTCTTAAAGCACAAAAAGTGTTGTATTTATTTTGGAAAATAAGTTGTAGTATTGAAATTAAAATACACAGTTTCTTTTCTCTAGGAACCTTTTAAGAGACTAAATAAGTAAATTTTCTATTGTAGAGCTACATAATTATCAAAGCTTATACCAAATAAATGCAAATCACGTGTTAACAAAATTTTTTTAAATAAATATTTTTTTATTTAACAAGTTCTAACAAACTGAATTGTTTCTATTATCCTGCAAATTGAATGATTAACAAAAAAGGATACAAAATAAGAAAAATGGATAAAAATAAAAAGGGTCAAAATTTAATATATAATGTTTTCGCATACTGTCAAAAGCATTTGAAATTTTTTAACAAAATAATTTGTTACAATTTTTTTTATGAAATAAATTCCCCTCCATATCAAAATTTTTTTATATGATTACATATTTTAATACTGATATCAATCTTATTGTGTAGCAAACAAAATGTACTAAATAATTTACGAGTAAGTATGATGAGCAAATGTTATATGAGGCTATTAAATAAATGAATGTGACCATAAAATTAAAACGTAAGACTATTATGCTGCACAATCTGCTTATTATGTAACTTACTGTCCCAGTTATGTCTAACCTACTGCCAAGAAATAGCCAGTTAACTATTGTTGACAACTACTTGTCACTCTGTAACCCTAGAAGGAGATAATTGGGGATTGTAAAGAATACCCAATAGTGGTCGACGAGGAGTTCACACGTACCAATTTCTAACCATCGGGACATGGTAACACATCAATAAAAACATACCAATTGAGGGAAAATTAAGTCATTTCCAAAAAGTTGTTATATATCAAAATTATAATAAAACATTGTGCTTAGATTGATATTGTCAGCATGGGATTTTTTCTATGGGCTCATGCAAATATAATTCAAATAGCAATTACGAATATATACTAAATGCTTCGTAAGTTATATTTAGACATTTATTCTAGATTTTAAACTCAATTATATTGTGTTCATAGCATGAGGCTTTATAGAGATGTCACAAGTCGAGAGATATTAATTTTTTCCTTCGTCTACAAATGGCGTAATCTGCTCTTATGACTTTTATGTTAATTTTCTTTATTTTAAACAACAAATGGGACAAATTGTTTTCTTTTTCGCAATGGCATAACAAGCTGAAATTTTCGTATTTATGTCATCAAAGTATTAATTTCTCTTTAAGGCCCGGTTAACCGAACGTTGATGTTAGAAAAACGTACCGTTCTTTAACGTACGGACGTTTGTGCGGTTAATGAATCTTTTAAAACGTGTCGAATGTCAATAAAATAAAAACAAAACGTTGTACAACCCCACTTTGTGTAATTTTTTTTTCTAAAAAAATTATATTAATATTCCTGTGTTTATTATAACAAATCAAATAAAGAAAACTTTCAATGCATTTCGAAGACTTATTTGTTGATGTTTTAAACCAGCTCGCAAACAAAATTTCAATTTTCAATTTTCAGTAAATATACATACAGTCAGATGTTCATAATAGAGATGGTATTTGAAAACTTTGGCGTAATTCATGCTTATACATAAAACGTACCAAAATTATACTAAGTACTTTTTGAAAGAAAAAAGTTTTTTAAAAGTTCGTGTGAAAATTAAAATTTTTATGAATAAACATACATACGTACGTCCATATATTTATTATGTGTATGTATATGTCACAAGGTATACGTAACAAAACTTTTGACTTGCAAATTTGCAATATATTTCAAGATATGTAGGTATGCAAGTGGCAAAATAACAAATATGTATGTTTATGCGCGTATATTAACTTTTATATTCAAAATAATTAACTGTTATATAATTGGATTTATAATTCAATCTAAGATTTTGTTTGCATTCAATGGTATTTACTTGTTTTTTTTTAAAGTCTCTTCATGAACATTATTATCTCAACATTACATTTTTAGACTTTGAAAATTCGAAAATTTTATTAAAGTTGTCTTAGATCCTTAATAATTTGCATATATCAATAAAAGTACCGGAAGAAAATTTGGGCTACAATACAACTCAACAAAATAATAGTCCCATCGCTGGTATACAAATGTCACGTAAAAACGTTATGAAATTCTATTTTATACAGGTTCAGCCGTTCCGTCAACGTGACATTTAATTTGGATAAGCATTTGCATTAATTTCATATGCACAAAAACAAACGTTCCTTACATTAGCTAACGTGAACGTTCGGCTAACCGGGCCTTTACTCTGTGATTCAGGCAATTACAACATTTTATTGTTGAAGTGTGACTTTTCCATTTACTAATGTATGTACATAATAGTGCATTTCTTAACATCTCATTCTGGAATTAAAAATTAAATTAAAAAAAAAAAAAATATGAATAAGAGAGCAAAAGAATTTCAAATACATAAAAGGGTGTACTTGTGGTTAAATATTTATTATCAGCTCTTTTTCTAATGGGTCATACGTATAAAGCTATGTACAGAAGGTTGTAAGATCTGACAATGTTGTTTGATTTACCAACGTGCTGGCAATGCTCTGGCAATTCAATATGGCTACAAAAAGGTACATTGTTAGTTCAGACGATTGTAAGAAAAGCTTACAATTTCATTGTCAGACAACTGTCTGGCAATAAATTTACCTACCAATAAAAATTGTCAGTTCACACGGTTGTTAGATTATTGTACAACAAATTTGTTGTTCGGCATTGACAGAAAATTTAAAGAAGTTATTAATTGTCAATTGTGTGTGTTTGTAAAACAAAATATAATATGAAGCTCGCGCAGTGTTGCCAGTAGAAATATTTATCTGACAATGATGCCATTGTCAGGTGCATTACTTTAGGCACACCTACCAATAAAAAATGAACTTACAACGTCTGACAATTATCTGGCAATAGCAAAGAAGAGTGTTCTCACGATTGGCAGATATCTAACAATATTACTGGCTTACAATAGGCTGATAATGCTTTTTCTACCAACGTTGTAAGACGAAAATTGGCAATTCACACAGTTGCAAGACATTGTAAGACATATTTTACTGACAATATTGTCAGATCTTACAACCGTCTGTACATAGCTTAAGTGATGTAATTTGTCTGTAAATTATTTATAAATCCATCATACGTAACACCATAATTTTTTCATTTTAAATCAAAACCTCTTATTCGAAAAAGATGTCGATGGAAATTAAGACCAAGATCTTAATTTCTATATTACATATCTTTATAATTTCCTTTATATTTATCAAATCTGTTTCTTAAAGAATTTCATTATTATCGTAATTGAGACAGTCTGTGTCTTTACAAATAAAGGCCATTTGTTTCTTACATGTCATTATTAAATATTTGACTTGATATTGACTAGAAGACACGAGTATCCAGAAACAACCATACATCCTACATTTATAAAAAATATTTTCAAATGAAACTGATCTCATCTCTCAGATTTTATAGCAAAAAATATTTCATTTGATAATTGCAATTGCTCAACAAACAAAAAATATAATTTCCTGTAATACTAATAGAGAAAAAATTAAAATCCCTTAATAAACTTTTAATTAAAAATACATATTGCCAATTCCCTTATGCAATCTTATTGCGAATTCATTTAAATATAAATTTTATAGTTTGATGTTATATTAAAAATTACCATTTCATATATACATACATTTATTGCACAAACTAAAATACTGATTGTTATTAGTTCAGTCACTTGTTATCACGATTTCGTATATATGTATGTATATATTCGTATATATGTAAGTATATGTTTATACAATAAACGGTTGGTAAAACTTAGTTACAACGATAAAATGATGTTATCCATTGTATTGCATTATAACAAACTTTCAATTCGAGACAGGAAACAAAAATCGAATGAAATATAAAAAAAAGAATTACGGAAATAAAATAAGAGTTTTTTTTTAAAGGAAAAACAATAACATAATATTTTTAAAACAAAACACACAAAAGTTTATGTAATGGATGAAATAAATTTAATATGGGAAAATAAATGTAACTGTATTTCACACTTTATATGTATCGAATTCTTATGGTTTTAAACACTTTCAGCCTTATGCAAAAAAAATCTTACTTGAGACTTGAAGTTCACGTTAGCTACCAAAGACTTTAAGGCTAACAAGCCTATGTTAAAATTTCGTATGCAAAAACAGTATGTTAGCTAGTGAATGATTTAATAAATTTTACATGTTGATGGTGGCAACACCATCATTCTCTCTTGTCTCTTTGTAGTTAACGATGCAAAAAAACGAGTATTATTCATCCGGATAGTCGAATATATTGATAATGTTTTGCATAGTTTTAATATAAATTGTCGTTTTTCGTTACTTAAGATGTAAATTAATATTTATAGTACATGAAAAACATACACTAAATAGATTTATCGCAATGTAAAATATTAAATATGCCTATTTGTTGTAAAGGTTTTAAACCGATTACTTGAAGAACGAGCTTTGTTTACTTGTAGTATGTTCATCACTATAAAGTTTTGTATATTTACATTATATTTTATTATTATATTTTTCATAAAATATTTTAACATCGCTTTAAGGCCCGGTTAGCCGAACGTTCACGATAGCTAATGTAAGGAACGTTTGTTTTTGGCATATGAAATCAATGCAAATGCTTATCCAAATTAAATGTCACACGTTGACGGAACGGCTGAACCTGTAGAATTTCATAACGTTTTTACGTTACCAGTGATGGGACTATTATTTTGTTTAGTTGTATTGTGGCCCAAATTCTCTTCCGGTACTTTTATTGATATATATAAATTATTAAGGATCTAATACAACTTTAATAAAATTTTCGAATTTTCAAAGTCTAAAAATGTAATGTTGAGATAATAATGTTCATGAAGAGACTTAAAAAAAGGAGGAAATACCATTGAATGCAAATAAAAAATCTTATATTGAATTATAAATCCAATTATATGTAACAGTTAATTATTTTGAATATAAAAGAGACCTCGATGCACGGCAAAATGAGTCCCCATCAACGGAGACTTAGCCAGAATGAGCCAGCAGCATGAAAATGACGGACCCAGACGTGGGTGTTACGAGCAAAGTCCTTCTTAGGAGGATGGAGTTTCTGGGCCTTCCCGAACGACGGTCACTGTAAGTGCGAAGGCATTTTCAACCCTTAAACATACATATTTGTTATTATGCCACCTGCGTGCTACATATATTGAAAAATATTGCAAATTTGCAAGTCAAAAGTTTTGTTACGTATACATTGTGAAGTAAGTACAAATTAATATTCACATAATAAATATATGGACGTACGTATGTATGTTTATTCTTAAAATTTTAATTTTCACACGAACTTTTCAAAATGTAAACTTTTTTCTTTCAAAAAGTACTTAGTATAATTTTGGTACGTTTTATGTATAATCATGAATTACGCGAAAGTTTTCAAATACCATCTCTGTTATGAACAGCTGACTGTCTATTTACTGAAAATTGAAAATTGAAATTTTGTTTGCGATCTGGTTTAAAACATCAACAAATAAGTCCTCGAACTCCATTGAAACTTTTCTTTATTTGATTTTTTATAATAAACACAGGAATATTAATATAATTTTTTTAGAAAAAAAAAATACACAAAGTAGGGTTTACAACGTTTTGTTTTTATTTTATTGACATTCGACACGTTTTAAAAGATTCATTAACCGCACAAACGTCCGTACGTTAAAGAACGTTACGTTTTTCTAACATCAACGTTCGGCTAACCGGGCCTTTAAAGTAGATGAGTAGCTGCTTTAAATTATTTGATATTAACATTGGTTTGTTAAGCTAACAAACGTTTTTGCATGATACTTTAAGGAATTTTGCTTAACATTGGTTAACCAACCTGTTTTAAGTTTTTTTTTTTGCATAAGGCTGTTTATATATAATTTACATATTAATTAAAAGCAGGTTCGTATACGACAGAGAGTTCTCACATTGTACTTGGTTTCTTTAGCATAAGCATACGAGGTTGAATGTTTTCAAATTGCTTCACGATTTGGTTAAGCGACCAATGAAATGTCAGCATATGAACAACTAAAGCCACAAAACAACCAATAAAAAAAAATTTTAAACTCTAATATTTATTCAATTTACAAAAAATCTTATTCTCAGTGAAACGATATCATATTTCGCAAGAAGTATGTTTTCTAAGCAAGTTAGATATTATGAATTGATTCTAATGCTCACAAGAGTATATAGGCGTATGTAAAAGATATTAAATCCCCAATAAAATGTGTCTTCCTTCTAATTAAGTTTCATTTTCTTCTTCGCTTAATTATTGCAGCCACCTCCACCTGCTTTAACAGCTACACCCATTGAACAGGCAAATATAGTTGGGATATAATAAAGAAGGATGTAGAGGAAATACCAACGGTTGTTTGATATATCATAGCAAATCCATTTTGAATTTTGATGTTTTTGTATAGCGCCGAATTTAATAAAACTTATCACCTTAATTTTGTTCCCATAACAGGAATTGTGAACACCTGTGGGGTTACTCTCTATTGCGATTCGTAAGCTACTTCGATTCGTTTGATATTTTGTTAGCGCGAGATATTTGGTTTTAACGCACAATTTTGACATACGCTTTCGTATTATAGAATGCACTGATGCCAGATTTGCGAAAGTGAAAATTTTAAATGCGAAAGGAAAATGCGTAAACGCAGTAAAGGGTCCGACTAGGTACCATTTTTCTTGCGCATCGCAATAGAGTGTAACCCTAGTGCTCTTAGTGAAATTCGCCATATATGGCCTCTGCAAAGAAGTATCAAGAATATGGGCTGATGTTTTTTTTGTTTGGTTATGATTCCTCTATTAAGGTGTATTATTATAAGAAATTGATTTATTAGAATTAATCACGCAAATGAGTTGAGCAAATAAGGTTCACTTTTGATTCGAAATAAAAAGTCATAGACAGGTTCTGGCAAGATATCTTCGAGAGCTTTTGTTTACTTTCAACACTAAGAATAGCAAATCTAGAAAAGCAAGAGTTTAAAAATATTCCTTGCAGACTTAGTGCTCTAAATCGTCATAGTTAAGGTTGCAGTAGCATTAAGCTATTTAATGTCTTAACTCCGGACTTTAAATAAAACAACGTTTTAATTTTATTTGGAGGTAGACGTACAGTTAATATGTTCTATTGATAGTAATCGCATCGGATCCATGGTGTTAACCAAGATCTACACCCATCTAAAATATACAATCCATACCTAATGATAACCTATTATATATATTGAAAAAAGTGCGCGTCCGTAAATACCAATGCCGGAAGGCCTGCTACTCCAGAAGTATTTTTTTCCTCGTGGGTGGTTCGATTTTCACATGAATAAGTTTTATGACTATATATAAATAATCCATCTATATCTGCCATCTTTATATTTTACAGCAGCTGCTGACCATCGGTTCTTACAATATTTAAAAGGAAAATAGGAATTTCCCAAGCGCTATACATATATCTGCTATAAAATCATTAATCAAACATATTTTTTAATTTCAATTACATTATATTTTCATCGGTGTTTAATTCACTGAGAAATCATTGACACCATTTGTGTTGTTGTTAATGTCAATATTGCTTTTAGCTGACAGTTTTACAAATGGCATTGTACATGCAAAATGTGTGTCATATATAAAAGCATTAAAATGACCATAATTGATTTATTTAATATTATTTTATTAAAAGATTTAAAGGAATCTATTCCTTTTATTGAAACAAAAAAATGATTATCCAAGAACGTACAAGTATTTGAAAAAATCTAAAGCGATTCGTTTCTTGAAATCGACAACAGTTTTTAAAGAAGGAGGTTTAATAAGTTCTTAAAAAGTTAAAAAAAAATTGAACAGAAAATCTACCTTGAAATAAATTAGGAAAAAACTTAAAATTTTTAAATTTATAACTACGGAATTGATCTCAACTAATGATTTCTTTGTTGTGAGTCAACCTATTTATACATCGATATTTCATTGTGCTAGCCAAAACATCAGAGGACTTCAAACTCTTTGTAAGTATTTAAACTCTAAAACTGGCATATACAATTTAACAATTTAATCCAATACGAAACTTGCAAAACATACAATCATAGTAAAGATGCAGTAACTCATTATAAACTGGTACGCCTTTCAGTTATGAAGTTGATTCCCAGTGGTAAATAATCAATTCGAATTTAATATGAAAATCATCTCTTGGCAAACAAAATACTTTTCTGAATGAGTTTGAGATACGAGGGGTAGCTTTCAAATTGGTAAATAGGAAGTTAAATTAAAAATTCCTTAGATAACTAGCATATGTTAAAATCAATGGGAATGATCTGAATTTGCATTAGTTCCAGGTTTTAATCACAATACTTTTATGGAAGCTTTTGTACCAGTTTTACAAAGTCAATTTGAAAATTTGAAAAATATTATATACATATATTATATATATATAAATATTATATATATATATATATATATATATATATATATATATATATATATATATATATATATATATATATGTATATATATACTTATATATATATATATATATATATATATATATATATATATATATATATATATATATGTATATATATACTTATATATATATATATATATATATATATATATATATATATATGTATATATAAAAGATGCAGTAACTTATTAGAAACTTGTACTCCTTTCAGTTAAAAGTAATGTTATCTTTGTATTGGCTGCCATTTGTGTAAATGGCTTTAAATGTCACTATTATTTGACATTTTTGATGTAGATAAATGGAGAATTTATTGCCAGCAACACTCGAATTATTGTCACTAGATATTTGGCCATTTTCAGTCTGTTTTTAAGCGAATCGTGAATTTTGTAGTCGTTGTAATCGTCGCGTGTTCCATGTGTTCAATCAATTAATCACTTGTCTAAGAGCCTCATAAAAATTCGTCTACTGCAGATGGTGGAGAAAGTGGCCATAATCATGTTGCTCCTTCGACAGAAAGCATCGCTGTTGTTGCCGATGACGTCAGAGAAAATAAATGCGCAGGGAAGCGCATTTCTGCGTATGTGTTTATGTTAACAACCAAAATTTCTTTTCTGGCATACAGAAAATCCTTCTTAAATGCATGTAGAGCAATTTCATCCCCTCAAAGTGACTGTTTGGTGAGGCATTCACAATGAAAAATTTATTGGTGCTAAACGAGTTTTTTTGTTGCCACAAGCTGCTGCATTGGGTCCCGAACATTATTGATTTTAACAGGACTTAGCAAACGCTCATCCAACAATGATACAGATTTTGTGACACCAATTTCTAGGTCTCGTGATCTCTCGGTTTGGAGATTTGATCTGTTCGTTGAGTCTGCCAGATATAACAGCACCAGTCATCTTCTTCTGGAGTTTTTGAGAATTTCGCGTTACAAATTCATATATCTGACAATAATGCAAAATTTTATCGATTGATTATACATAAAACTAAATACCGCATTTTAAAATATATTATAGATCAAAGATATTAAAATATGCTAGCATTACACGAAGCACATAATTTTTGTGATTTCCTAAAATATTGTCATTTTAGTGAATTACGTGCTTCGGCAGAGAATTGTTGATTAATTTTTAAAAAGAAGAGAGTGTATTTACAGAAACATATGTTGCACATTCGATTGTGTATACACTTCTCCTAACGTTTCTCCAATTTTTTTCCCTTCGAGTTCGTAAAAATAGTAATTTCTTTGTAAGATGATTTCATTTTTGGAGTCAAATCTCTTTCCACCGAGCCATGTCTTTATCTTTGTTGCTAAATGCGGAAAATCAGGTGGATGAGAGAGCGGTTCGTAGCCCAATTCATAGCATTTTCCATGGAAACTGCACATGTGTGCATTCTTGCATTGCGTTAAATGAAAATAACTTTTTTTCTTCTCCAAATGCGATTGTGTTCTTTTTTTAAATTTCCATTAAATTGTACCAATAAGTTATATTATTATTCACCACTGATTGTTTCACCATCTGGAAGGTAATCAATGTGGAATGCATCGACTGTATCCCAAAAATATTCGTCCTGACTTTTTTGGCTGAAAAACCCACCTTGTTTCCGAATTGAAGGCGTAGTTTTGAAACAATTTTTTCTTTTTTTTATAAAGTCATTATAGTTTAAAAAATCTTATTGTTTTTTTGTGGCTTTAGCTATTCGCATGCCTGATATATACAATCATTGATCACCTCAAGGCGTTAAAATGTATACATGTTGCAAGAATAATTAAATAGTTTTTGTTCTACTGTTTATATAAAAACATTGTAAGTATTCTATAGCTGCTTTGTAATAATCATATACGATGGGGAATTCTTATATTGTATTTGATTCGTTTGGGATTAACATTTGCTTTAGCGACCAATGAAATCGCGGCGTCTGAATGACAACAAACAATAAAACAAACAATAAAAAATGTTAAACTTTACTTTAATCGTTTAAATGAATAGTTGGGGAGAATATCCAAAAATAATAATTATCAATAATAAGTTTTTAAAATCATTATATATAGTGTTTAATATACTTAGTTTGTATGCAAAATATTTACATAGATGGTTCTTTACAGAAGTAACTATACGAAAAGGAAGCTGAATTAAGGAAATATTTGAAGAGATAAACAATAAACTAGTCTTCATTTGCAAAGGTAAGATCACTTGTTTGCTTTTTATTTTACTAAATAATGCTTGCTACCGACTTCGCAGAAATTTTATATATATGATTTTTAAAGACTTAGCTTTTTCAAAAATATAATCAAAGAAAACAGAAAACCCTCGCTAATTTTTTAATTTTTTACTAACGGTGATTTTTTAAAATGTACAAGTTCTTAAATACAAGTTTAACTGAAGCTTATATATTATTCGAAAATTATATACAATTTGAGTTTAACACTATTTTGCGCGTAATTTTTTGCACTTTATATTTTATGTAAGCCTTGTCTATAGCATTATTTTGTTAACATGGTATAGGACTCATTCTTCTTTCTTTTTCAATAATATGCATACATTTATGTATAAATTCGGAAATAGTGAAGAACAATAGTGCATTTTCTTTGCCTGCAAAAAATATTTTTGTGACATTTAAATGTGTCATTGTCACTTGCATTATAAGATTATCAGCCTTTGTTTTCCTTTTCACTACTCTTGGCAGTTGCGTATTTGTAGTAAAATATTTGTATCATGTTGTCCTTAATTTTTTATGTTTGTACTTTTATATGTAACTATCATCATGTTGTATAAATTGTTATTTTAAGGCATGTTCTATTTAAAATTTTCCCTTTTATTACAAATTTTAAATTAAATGCATTAAATGTTAATTGAACATGAAAATATATTACAAACCAACAAATGCAACAAATGGAAACAAAAGCGTAATATATAAATACTTCAAAGTTTTTTTTATTGGTAACATTTTTTTCATTCAATTAAACTTTAATTCGTTTTAATATATTTAAAATCAGGTGACACAATTTAATAAAAATTTAACAAAAATTATAGCTATTGTTTTGATAACAGGTATAAAAATATGCAAAAGCGCTCCCTTGTTTATATATACTGTCGTTTCCAACGTGATTGTGTCAAGAGGACATTTATTAAATATCGTGAAATTCACGGAAAAATTTTATGTGTCTTTCCCCATTTTCTTGAAAAAAGTCAATGTTTGAAAATAGAAAAATTCCAATAAAATAAGTCAGTACTGTTAGAACCTTCCATCTCTTATTTTATGGTCAATACTGCTCTTGTTGGTTAACTACTTTTAAAATTTGAACAACAAACAAAGAATTGGGAAAAATTCTCAATATGTTTTTCGTCCTATAGAGAGTGAAAGTACCAAATATTGTGGAAGCCATAGGCATATAACATGGTTCAGTGAGAGAATGGGCGTCAAAGAAGGCATAGGTTTGTCAGCCAATAAACTCATGGCGATCTCTTTTTGGGACGCACGTGAATATATCAACACTGACTACCTTCAAAAGGGTAAAACAATCAATAGCAAATATCATGCAAACTTACTCGGTCAAGTTATTTGATATTTAAAAAATCGACATCATTTGGCCAAGAAAAAAACGTCTTCCATCAGGACAATGGAAGGGTGCACACATGTGCAGTTTCTATTGCGATATTCCATAAATTAAGTTGCGAACTCTACCTAGGGTGTATTACCCTATTTCTTGTATCTAGAGCCGAGTGAGTATTTTTTGTTCCCAAACCTGAAAAAATCGCTCGGTGGAAAGCGGTTCTACTCCAAACACCTAGTTTGATTTCGTCGGCAAATCTTATTGTTTTAAGGATATAAAAAGATTGGAGAAATGTTGGACAAGGTGTGTAAGCCTCAAAGGAGTATATGTTGAATAACGAAATAATTTTTAGTCCAAAAGCTTCGGGTTTGTCAAAAAGTCATGGACCTATTGACCTACAGTAGTATTGTGGTCGAAAACTTGTCGCTTCAAAATCTGTTATGAACTGTAAATAAATTAAATAAAACCACTTTAATTCAAAAATATTTGCGATCATTAAATATCTTCAATCTGAATTGTATATGTGAAATGGAAATTAAATACTTAACTAATCTGTAACAAGAATAAAAAGTCTTAATTAAAACTATTTAGTTTAATTTTTTAATTCTTAAGCTATTTTAGTGGTCAATATTGTGGTATTTTTTATTTAATTCTACAACTTTACATCGGTACAAAATATCGACTTTTAATATGACGTTATGAGGCTTTTTTCGAAATAAATGCTTTTATTGAAATAAATTATTATGTAGTACAAAATCAGACCGAGAAAAAAAATACCAATCCCAGGTTTATGGATTGCTTGATTTACATTTTAAATAAGTTTTGAAAGATTCGAATCTTATAAAAAAAAACTTCATTACAAAATAAACAAATTAGACTGTATTTAAAGGAAAACTTTTGTCAAGAAATTGTTTGCATTAAAGCACGACACAGCTGATATGAATGAAATATGTTGTAAAAAATCGTATGAAATTTCATGTGCTGCTAGTTTTTTTTATTAGCAAATAAAATAAGTTCCATGCAACAACTTTCACGAAAAAAATTTTTGAATCCAGTCATGGAATTCACATTATTTTACAGCGTATACTATTCCTTATAGAAATTGCAAAATATCTATTTTCTACTAGAGGATATTTCATGACGCGCAATAGTTCCGCTTAAAATATATCTTTCCTTACAGATTGTAAACATTTCTTTTTTTATGATTTTGATGAGCAGGTTACGAAGCTGTAAGATCAGAATAACTTCCACCAATACATCTATTACTTTTGCCTATACAGTCGACTCCGCTTTACTGGAAATAACCAAAACACAATTTTCTTTTCAGTTATCCGATTTTTTCTCTATAACGTAGTTCGGATTACTGAAATTTGTTACAGTTAAACTTACTGCTTAAAATCCGTAAAACAATATTTTTTATATCAAATCTGTATATTTTTTTACGTCAATTTAACGTAAAAATTTAATTAAAAAAATTATTCATAGAAACATTCATATTTTTTAATTATTTTTAGAACAAAAATAAAAGTTTAAAATATAAATTAAAATAATTCAGTTTCACAATGCTGCCCATTCGTACGTTTGTATGTATGCATGTAGTTAAAAAAACATAAATTAATAAGAATTCAGTCTCAGAATGCAATGCATTAAATATGTATGTACTTAATATAACAGTTAATAATCAAAATCATGCAGTGCTTTTAAAATAATTTTGAGTTTGACTTTGAGTAATTTTCAAATTTGTATGCAATCGATTTCTAATATGTAAATAAATCTGTCAATGTTTATTTTTTCACTAAAGCGAAGTAAGTTTCATGCAAATCGTAGTTATGGGCTTGCTTTTGGTTTTCAGTAATACGATATTTTAGGTAAAGCGATGTTTCGCTAAAGCGAAGTGAATAAGACTAGCTGCGTTTAAAATTAGTGCGGGGATTTGTATCGCTTTCAGTAATCCGATTTTTTTCAGTAAAGCGTGTTGCGCTAAAGCGGATTCGACTGTACTACACTCATCTATTAATATGTTTTTCTATTAGTGATGTAATGATCAGTTCTTTGTCTAGCATTGTCTACAAACATTAATAGACAAATTGTGAAAAACTGAAAAGTCTTTTCTTTCATTGTAGTGTTGAACAAGCTCGTCCTTTCATTCCTGCGTTTCCTTCTAAAAGTTTTTTCCGTCATATCAAGCCATCATAGAAAAACATATAGAAATTATATTTCATGCATTAGTACTCTTTGTAAGTATAAGGCAAAAAAACTAAATTTATAATAATTGTAATTATTATAATTATATAATTATTATAATTGTTTGTTGTGTTATGTATGTATAAAACTTTTTTAAGCTATTATTTCAATATGTTTTGTAAATTGCAAATGGGAAAATATGATTGAGTTCTGTAGGATTCTTATAAAGTATTTGTAATTTTTGGTATAAGATTTTTAATAATTTTTACACATGATATGGCTACAGAATACTGACAATTTGATTAGCGGAAATGAAATGCAGCCATATACTCAGCTAAGTCAACAACAAACAATAAAATGTTAATAGCTGTGTTGGGGAATATCTCGAAAAACGAATTTGATAAATATTTATTATCTACAATACAAAATTAGAGGATAAGTATAAATAGACGTTTTTCCTATTTCAATATGTTTTTCGATTTTATTCCAATTTTTTTCAATTACGTTAATTTCTAAGTCTAGAGGATTGCCAGAAAAAAGATATATTAATATTTCATTATCACTTATTCGTTGCTGACCTTCGTAGACTAGTAGGTAGTGTACTAGACTCGTAGTGCGAAGGTCCCAGGTTCGAATCCTGCCGCAGAACTTTGGCAGTTTGTGTCTGATAATTAAATGGAGCGCACAACAAGCCTTCACTGGCTTAAGTGTATGTCGTATGACATGGGCTTATCACACCCCTCCAATCAACCTAACCTAACCTAACCTATTCGTTGCTTAAATTTGTCTCTGTTTGAATACGAAAGTATTCTTAATCCACAAAGTCTTTCAACAAAATCATTATTTTATCTTCTGTAGTCTATTCCTTGGATCGTTTCTTGACAATCGGCATATGACAATATCACCTATTAAATTATTCATTTCAATGTCAAAATCATTTCTATTCATATTACGCTTATTAGCTACCAAGGCTCATATCTCTATTTATCTTTAAAAAATCCGTTTCTCTTATCTTATCTAAAATAAAACTATCCTAGTCTCATTTTATTTAGATGGATTTCATAACATCAAGTGACAATTATTTTTTTTGCTAATTTGTGGTGTTTTTTCTCTCTAGTTCTCCAAATAAAATTCTTTCCTTCCTTTGATACATAAATTTTTTTTTATTTAAAAACCGATCATAATGCTAAAAAATCAAATATCATAATTAAAATTAAAAATATTATCACACTTTTGAATTAAGTTTTAAAGCTTTTTACTATTTCATTTGAAAACAGTAATTCCTTTTATATAACTTTACTTTCCCAAATAGTATCATAAAATGGCTTCTCGATAAAAGTTCTGAAAATATTAACAACGTAAGAGGTTTCCTTTTATCATTGCGTAATTCAATCATTCATCCATATTTGATTATAAGGAAGCAAAAAAAGGTGCACGAATACGAAGCAAATTTCAAAGCAAAAGAAAAATTGTAAAACTATGAATGATTTGAGAAAATAAAATTCGCTCTGTCAGAAAATTTACACAAAATTATAGAAAACCCTAATGGGACGGACACAATTTGAATTTAAATCAGCAACGAATTGTATAAAAAATTAACATTATTTGTTAGGCAGAAAGCTCAAGATTACAAATTATAAAAAGGCTAAAGAAAAGTGGTGAAGAATTGAACTCATACAATTGAAGAATATTTGAACAAATTGGTGAATATGTTATTACCGTAAAATTTGTTTGTTGCAAAATATATAGCCAGACGTATAGATGGCTTAGCTGTTTATTTTATTGCCAAGGATGAATTTGTTTGCCTATAAAAAATATATAGGACACCTTATATACAATTTGATTTTAACACTAATATATAGGACACCTTTACTTTTGCAATATATTTTTATATATAGTTTGTATTTCAAACTTTTTAGCAATCATTGTTCCGTTAAATAGCAATAGCGTTACTAGAGGTGTCAACAATAGTGGTAGTATTAAGAAAAATATTAGATTTCATTGAGATGGATATAGTGGCAGCAGTAGTTGGTATATTAAGAGTATCATAAGCTTTTTAATAGAGTAGTTGTAGAGGCTACTGTCAGAGCAGTGCTAGTGGCAACAGTAGAGGTAGTTGTAGTAGAAGAGGAATAGTATTATAATTAGTACATATAATACTAACACAGACAGCAGTAGTATTATACCAAGCAAAACTATATGTAGCATAACTTGTCAAATATACTGTCGCGCACTAGAGTGAGAAGAAATAATTAAAAATTTTACTCTAATATACACTCTAAAAGGTAATGATTTTGACCTCAGAGAAGTAAAGGGCTCTTAACATTGCGTATGATATGAGTCAACCCAAAAGACTGAATGTCAGGTCTGAAAAACCGAGGATAAGTATCCTCATCAGGAAGAGGAGGGTTATTCGATTCTGCCAACTTCGCTTTACAGGAATGATAATTCTGGTATCCCATAGGATAAAATACGCGGATGTTATCCCAGATCGAAACCATATGCTTTACATGAGTAGTATGAGGAGCTCAATAGGGATGATATAATATCGGAGACAGTTTAGCACAAGTTCTGCCTTGAATAAAGCGGTACCAAGAGGCTCTGGGAAACGTCTACAAGGGATGAATTAAGGGATCAAACTCGACTATATATCAGTCCAGCGGGACATACTGATATCTCTGAACAAGTACGTGCTAACAACGGATATATCTAACCGAATAACTAAAAATAGGGTTGAAACTAACTCTGAGACATTGATGCCGGAATCAGACTCCTGGATCAGCTACACAGGGCATATAGCTGTGGGGTCACTGTGTTACACGGATGGTTCTAAACTAGGGAAAAGGACCTTAGGATTCATTAAAGTAGAACTAGTGTCCGAAATTCAGTTTCGCCTGCTTGATCAAGCAGACAAGCATACGATTGCGGAATTTATAAGATAGATCAGTATAAACAATATATTCAAGGACAGCTAGTCAGAAATTAGGGCAATTGGATTAGAGGTTTAGTTCTAAAACTATCTTTGGTTCCAAAAATATGATTATTTATTACGCGGTCCGCAGCAAGATCTGTCTCTTTTGGGCCAGAAAGTAGCGGACCGTTACGGTAGTCAATGCAAGGCCGTTTGATGCTGAGTGCACCAAGTTGCAAATTGAGCGTAACTTTTTCCCAGAACACTATGGAATAGCAGAACTACGGAACTGCGGATAATATGACCAATATCTTATAAGGCGACCCAGATGAAGTTAAAACTAAGGGCTTATTGAGACTAAAGAATCCCGAGGGAAGTAAATTGATTGGCATCTTGACTTTACATTCCAACTTACGACCATATTTGCATCGAATTGGCTCTGTGGAGGATTACGAATGTAGGACATGTAGGAAGATAATAAGACAATATAACACTTCCACTGATATTTTCCGGCTTTTTTGCTGTAGAATCTTAAGTTTTCGCGGACTACTTTTTAACTTACCTAAAGAATATTGACTGGAGAGAATTGAGGAGCAATTAATGGCGTGGTGTTCGCAAAAAGTTAGAGGAGAATTAGAGAATTATATATATATATATATATATATATATATATATATATATATATATATATATATATATATATATGTATATATATATATATATATATATATATATATATATATATATATATATATATACATATTTAAATATTCTTTGATATGAAATGAACCTTCTAATCTCAACAACCAATAATTCATAGCAGATTTGCCAAAAAGGCCGTTCTCTGCCAATGTATGAATCACAATCTGAAATAATTTATGTCCTTATATTCTTATATGTATATCTACTCGTATGTTTTGTACATGTGGGTTTTTAATATGTAAATTATTTGTTTGATTTGGAAGCTTTTAGTTATCATTAATAAAATTCACACTTTATTAATTATCTGAAATGAAGCTCAAAATTGTATGTATATAAATAATAAATACTTCTGCAGTTAAAATAAATACTTATGTAATTAAAACGAACTTGATATATTTCACAACAAATGTGAGTTATTATATTTATGGCAAGTTGTTGACTCAACATTGTTGCATATGTATTTTTTAATTAAGAGATTATGTACTTGAATATAACAAATAATTGTGTAAATGTACATGGTGGCGGAAGAGAAACCTCATAATTTAAACTGTCTGCCAGTTTGTCATAATTGAAAAATAGGGTCTGTTTTCATAAAATGTTTATTTTAACGTGTAAAATTAAGGATACACGGCATTTTTAAGAGCCAACCACTTTTTCACCGCAAGTGCTGCACCCAACAATAACTTTAAGGGAATGTAATGGATTTTCTTGCATTTTATGTAGATTCTCTGTGCCCCAGAGGTGCGAATTTTGGTTGTTAACATAATCACTTAAATAGAAAGGCGCTTCGTCGCATTGATTTTTGATACGAACTCATCTTCATCTTGCATCAATTTTACTGAGTATGGCAGTAGGTTAACCTTCAGAAGGCAATTGAAATCTTTCACCAAAATTTGTTGCTAAATGCTTGTTGGCAACTACTTTTTTATTTGTCTTCGTAATAAATTTCAAAGCATTATAACATTTGGTACCATATGCTAAAATGTCAACCAATTCAAATTACGGGATTAATTTGCGCCACCTTGTATATTGTGCATTCAACACAAACATTTAATTTGTGGTACTTTAATTATTATATCTTTTCTACAAGTTGGTTTAAATATGTAATAAAATCAATTACCGAGAATATTGATTGAGATAATGTGGTAATAGTATGATATATATATATATATATATATATATATATATATATATATATATATATATATATATATATATATATATATATATATATATGAAAATTTTGTTATTCTGGCTTAAATTTGAGTCTTGAATATGTCATACAGTTGAACACATGTATGCTCAGCACGAGTGGCCAATTATAAGATTAGAAAAAATCTGATATAGTCAAGTCAATCTGAATTAGGTCAGAGCTAGTACACAAGCCGCTTGTAATACTGTTGCAGGCAGATCTTTGAATTCTGTACAACTAATCCACTCCACATTTATACTTTATAGCAGTCTGCCATACCACTAATCACTAATATAGTGACACATCAATTGTCATAATTTAGGACATAAGCCATATTTTTCACCAAACATCTTCCAACAGCTATATTAAGAAACTCTGGCACTGTTTCTCTGATAGTTTCTAATTCAGGATATTTCTCTGGGTATAAATTCTGGTTCTGTAACGGTGACAGTCTCAAGCTCTGAACGTCGGATCTTGTTGTAAATAGTAGCAGTTCCGTTTTGTTTGAACTAACTCATAAGCCAAAGTCTGTAGACCAGTTACTGAGTGAACCGAGGGTTTGGTTCTTCATCAAGATAAGCGAACATGGTAGTTTACAGGAAACGAATATCTTATCCTGTATTCATTTACAACTTCATGATAAACTTAAATAATTATCCTACCAACAGCATATTTTTTATGAAATAAGGACACTTTAATGAATAATTTTTCGGCTTTCGTAAAACAAAATTGGTATATTGGCTGAGCTAATGATAAATAATACTAATAAAAGAAATTAGTTTATATATTAATGTTTGTATTAGTGTTATCTAATATCTCTTGGTTTGTCATTAAATTAGGAGCAAAAAAACATGACGGCTAAAATACCCGTTTGCAATCGATCTGTAACAACTTCCAGATATGGAAATTAAAAAAAACTGATCAAATCACTTTAAAACAATGATGTCCAGACTCTCGTTATATACATAGAGCATTTACACATTTGATATGCCAAGTGAGATTTAGTTGAGTGTCTAGGCATCACTGCTTCAAAATTATCGTTTTTAAATTAAAACATTTTTATTTCGTATCTGATTATGAAATGAATCGCACATGCAGCGAAAAATGGCCTCAAACCATTAACAGAAGAAAAATTTATAATTTTTTACTATTCGAAATTATTTAAGGTATTAATGCATATACTCTTATATTTAATATTTTTTACTTAATAGAACTTTGTATTTTGTCAGCATATATTTGTTTATATATACATTTTCATAAGTCATTAGATTTGTGCCTCAAACTGGGGTAACCATATTAATGAAGTTTTCAAGAGAAATATTTGGAAGAGAATTATATGAATCATATAATAAAGAAGATAAATTGAAAAAATGTTAATAGAAAAAAAATTTGCAGCTGCAAAATAGAAGCAATGAAAACCTTATGTGGTATATAGTATTTAAAATTTTAAATTGCTTTCAGCTATTTTTTCCAACATAGTTATATAGATATTAAGTATTCCTAGCACGTAGGTACTCATCCTTTGTTACTGGCATAAATGATGGATAACATTAATCATGATTACAAAACTCTTGTGGGTTGATTTATACTTCAGTTTTTTACTTAACTGAAACTGTCAACTTTTTTTCAATAAATTTTTAAAGAAAATTAAAGGACTTCAGATATAGGAAATACTCATTAATATTAACAATGTTTTTGTCGGCCATAATTTAATAAAATAACCTTTAAGTTTTTTTGTAGTGTTAAAGGATTTAGGAAATGTTATAATTTGTTTATTTATTTGCTCATATTTTTATTATTCTACAAAACTAAAATACAAAACATCTTCAATTCTAAATGAGATAAAGATGAGTTACTTTTCCGTACTACACTTTTGTAGTAATTTTTGAAATAAAATTTTAAAGGTTCCCAGAATATCTCATATAAAAATGACTAATTTTGGATAATATTAGACAGTCCGGTGATACCTTTAATATATATGTATATATTTTTTTCTATAATTACTTATAAACAAACTGTCCACTAAGCAAATTTGCTTAAATAGTATTGAAATAATATTTTAAACTCCACTGAGTGCAACATAATCAAATAAAAATAT
Source organism: Germaria angustata (assembly GCA_963681545.1). Classification (NCBI taxonomy): domain Eukaryota; kingdom Metazoa; phylum Arthropoda; class Insecta; order Diptera; family Tachinidae; genus Germaria; species Germaria angustata. The sequence continues at coordinate 34,460,014 of OY813000.1, read as the reverse complement.
AAAGAGGTAAATAAATTTGTTAATGAAAGTAAAATAGTAAAAATATTTATTAAATACAGTATTCCAAATACTCTCCAAAATAACTATTAAAATATTTTCTTGTCGGTCGTTACCTTAGCTGAGTGTACACGTATGCCTGCATTTTATTGGCGCTATCCATAAATCACAAAATATAGTAATATCAGTAAATTTTATGGAATTTTCATATGGTATTTACTGATTTTTGTATTATTATATGGGATTGAATGCTTTTTAAACATAATTTACCTAAATAGTATTAATGATTTGGCTATCGCTAATGAAAAAATATATTGTGGAAAATAGTAAATGACCTTCTGAATGGAAGGTCCAAAATATGGTGCCTTTAAAGTTTTCTCATTTATTTTGTATTATAGAGGAGGAGCAGTGGCTTGTTGGTGATGTTTTGACTTAATCTTTTTAAATAAGTTTCGCTAAATTCTCTATATATCATCTTTCACCATTGGAATCCGGATATTATTATGAAAAGTATTATTTGATACAAATCATGGAGCATTGATCATAGAGATTTAGACTGGTACCTTCGTAGCATTTCAATACTTGAATTGCTGACTGGTCCAAAACAGTTTTGTGCTTAACTTCGATATTAGTCCAAGATTTCAAAATAGTCTTTTAATATATTCAGCATTAGCCAATATTGCTGCAAAAATTTTACTGCTTCTGTATTGAAATGCGGAAATTTGCAGAGTTTTGCACATTAAACTTGTTTAAATTTACTATTTGTAATATTGTGGAAAATATAGCTTTTACTGATTTGTATTATTATAATTATTATTATTTTTTTTAATTAAAAGCAAGTGACTCTTTCTATTTAATTACTGTTTGAACTATTATAATTTTTGTTTTATAATTACATTTGTGGTTTCTTGTTTTTTTTAACAAACTGAAACTCAAAATGCTCTTGATATGTTAGTTTTTTTTTAATATATTATTACATGTGAAATAAAAGTTTTCAATAAAGCCAATGGAAAACATATTTAATTTAGTTCTTTTCTTGAAAACAGGTACTGTTTTCCCAATTTAAATTGTTTTAAAATTAAAAGTTGAGTTCGCTGCCCGAAAACACAACATTCATTGTGAAGAAAAGCTGTGCCAATCTGTGTGTTTTGTTATTGGATTGCGAAATAATAGCCGCTTGCATACTCGCAAGTCTTTTCCACTAAAGGTCGAGTTACGGTACTGCAGATTACAACCTATGTGTGTAATGAGGTGGAATGTATAGAGCAAATCCACAATTCAATTTTGGTGAAAGGGGATTATTTCGCTAAATGGCAAAAAATTTGAGCTGACGTACATACATCAATGTATATCACATTATTATCATTATTATATGAATTTGAAGTTATATTTTCTCATCCCTCTTCAAATTTGGTTTATAAACAGACAGATTCGGCGATGTACCATCTTCAGTATTCTAGCGAACCCTGTCGAAAGAAAAACACAACTCTCATCATTATTATTTCACAATTAAAATACTAATTGATAAACCAAGCCAGAACTAAATAATAAAATTGGCATAAAAAAGGCTTTACCCGCAAAATATTGAAAATTGGAAAGAGTACTCTACCATTCCAATAATTAAAACGTAAACGTTATAATACTTTTAATGTTCAATTAATATGTTCACCGGGTGTACACATAAGTACAATACATGTATCCAATTAAGATACAGATTTTTTAAAATTATTTTTATATAATAAGACAAAGTTTTTATTTTATTTAATAAGACGTATGTTATAATCAAAAAGTATTACTGTAATTTCTCAAACAAAAAAAATAAACCTTTAAAAATTAGCCCACCCAAAAGGTATTAGCAGTTTCTTATTTGCCATTGCTACAAATATACCAGCCGCTTTGTTGTTCTGCATCACACACTACAAATCAAACGCTAGTTGTTATTGTTGTATCAGTCTAGTTAAAATCATCAGTCTAGTTCAAATCAACAAGCACAAATAATCTCACCAACAAAATTTAATAATTCTCTTAATTCAGTAAGATTATTTAAGACAATGCAAACTTATTAAATACATATGTACATACGTACACATATGAAACAAACAAAATAATTATTATTAAGAGCAGTTCCACAAAAAAGCCAAAAGAGTTAAATTTAGTTTGGCAAATGTGTTTGACTCGTTCGCATCACAGTTCGAAGGAAATTTGTGTTAAGTGAAAAAATATAGTGCAGTTAATATATAAAAGTGGAAAAGTGTATTAATTGGTGCGAAATTGAAGTGGGATATGTTACTAATAAAGAGGCAGATGCCCAAAAAGAGAATGAGAAGTTTATATTCCCCCACTTTGTAGTATCGTCTGTATGTATGTATGTAAACACATAAGTATGTTTGCCAGCAAAAGTGTATGGAAGTACATAAGTATGTATGCTAAAATAGGTATTTAAATATAAATTTTTCGGTTCGGTCCCGTGTACAATAAATATATTAAATCATCTTCGTTTAGAGGCCTCGTCATACATCGGAGTCAACGTAAGTAAAACATTCACTTTTATAATTGTAGGCGTATTAATACTTTTGCCAAAGAGTCTGTCAATATTATTTGATTTATAAACTATACACTTCCCCACACAATTATTAAAATGCAAGACAATTGGTCTTTGAACTTGAAAATATTTTCTCCTCTGCTCTATATGTTGAGTTTTGTTTACTTGTTATTTCTTCTTTATTTAATTATTAGTGCCTCTTCTCGGCAAGCCGGCGAATCTGGTTATCAAAACAAAAACGAAGTCAAAACAATTTGGTTTTTTAATTTGCTGTTGTGTTAACGCTCTCTGGATTTCTTTCAGATAATAGTGTGTTCAGGTTGCGTAGCAAAGCACTATGCTTCTGTGCGAAAGAATATGTTGCGCATACATGTTCGAATAAAAAAGTTGTTCATACGAAAAGAGTTGATGTTCCTTTTAAAAAGATTCTTGTTTGTGTAACATGATGGCACCTAAAATGTGTGTTTTGTTCTACGTGTAAATGTTTATTAGCGGTCGCGTATGTCATGTTAATTGCTTTATATTATTATTAGATTGTACGGGAAAAGATTCCCCCCAGGGGGCGCGGTCAATGCATCCTGTCTTGGTGGCTTGGTGTTGAACCTCCTGGGGTAGAGGGTTATCAGGTTTCCGGACCTAGGCCTTTTTGCTGATAACCCCTAAAAACTTGTATGTTGCTACCCAATCCCTGAAACAACAGGGCAACGGGCGCGCATGCAAGTAAACTAAAGGTAAAAGCGGGTTCGCTCGCTCGTCCGGAGGGGTAGTTGGTCTTTCCAGACCTTGACCTTTGGCCAATTGCCCTAAAACTTAATATGTTACCACCCAATCCCTGAATACCAGGGTAACGGGCGTGCATATAAGTAATTAAGGAAGTAGCTTGCTACGCTAGTCTGGGTAGAGGTGTTACCGATGCCTCAGGTGTGCAAGGAACCTAAAATCGGAGGTGCTTTTAACACGCGGCTGACCAGAGTCCTATCTGGTGCCACGGGAACCAGTAGCCCCTAGGACTTGTCCTAGACTGGTTATTGGTGAGGCCCCTTCGGGGATCACGTGGTGGCTGTGGTTATAACCTAAAGATACGCGGGGAGAGGTATGGGCTGGATGAGTGTGTCTTCAATCATGGGCTAGTGGCATGATGTGGATGTTCTCTTCAGGCCGTATATCTCTAGGTGCTGTTGCTATTCGACAGAGCTGCTCTAATGGTTACGGTAGGTGAAGCTTCAGGTCAGATTGGGGTAAAAGTTCCACTGCCGTGCCATTTTTGTAGTAGGAGGTTAGATAGCTCCAAGCATCTTAGCAAGGTGTCTGTACATGGTCCAGCAGCCTGTACGGAACTTGCTACCATGTTGTCCCTGTTGGGGGCACATGTTAGTTGGCATTTCCTCATGTGCCCTTGGCGGGGGCTACTGGGGCGGTGGTGAACGTGCTTTATTCACCCTTGTGCAATAGTGCGCCGTCAGGTTGGGCCTTCGGGCAGGTACTGACGTGAATCTTTTGCAACTCTGTACGGGAAGAGTGTTTGTATCAAAGACTTTGGTTTGTACTTTCAATCGTTCGTTGTCAGTCTCTATCTTTTAAGAAGGATGAATCTCAACTGTATTGATTTTTAAGTCCAGGGTATTTACATATACTTATAAATTAAGGATATTTACCTACTTCAACATTCATTTTCTTGTCACACTTTGTTTTGTTGTTTAAAGTCTATTTCTGAATATAACACGCAAGAGCTTATACATACATATGTATGTAGATATCGCGTAAACATTCAACTCAATTTGTCATGAACAGCATTTGTGAATTCAGTTCAGAAAAGGATAAATATTATTTCATGTCTGCATACAAAAGAGGATTCTATTTGAATAAGAGATGTATTTAGGAATGGAAGCAAAAGTAGTGTCGTTTTGCTTTCCAAGAAAATTAATTTTAGAAGCCGGGAGTCGTTTCTTGATGTTGCTGTACATTAATAGGAAATATATATGCCAGAAATTGATTACGAAATTAAACTGAACAGAATTAGAAAAACATCGTTCTAAAACTGAACGAAAAAGTTTTGAATTGGAAATATTTAAATTTAATTCAGTAAAAAAATATATTAATTCAATACAACAGATGTCAAGGAAATTAAGTCAGTACCTACAAATTGTGTATTAAATATAGGGCCATTTTCAAGACTTACCTATAAAGTTCATAATAGTTAATGGTACCTTTAGGTATAATGAGGAGTTTTATTGGTACTTTAGTGACATAAATACATTTTATATTTAATTGGAATGCAAAATACGAACAAGAGTTTTTGTTATGGCCAGGAGTTAACATTACTTTCGTATAAACTGAAGCCAAGTAATGTTGTATTTTCCTTATCTTCCTGATACGAAAAAGCGACAGAAAATCCCGAAATTTATGACCATTAAATGACTGAGTCTCACATAAAGAGAGGTTGATACATTCGATTAAACTATTGAATTCTTCTTCTAAATTTTTATAGTCACTTTTGATATAATCTATCTGATTGTTGATAGTCGGGGAAAGGTCTATATTAAAAATCTTCTACTATATCATGTAGGGAATTTACTTACATATATATATATATATATATACATATATATATATATATATATATATATATATATATATATATATATATATATATATATATACATATATATGTATATATATATATATATATATATATATATATATATATATATATATATATATATACATATATATGTATATATATATATATATATATATATATATATATATATATATATATATATATATATATATATATATTTGAACTATACAAATTTGCTTCACATACAAAATGAGTATCCCCTATCGCATACTTATATTGCAAAATACATTATAAAGGTAGGCTAAGAATGCTTTTATACACACAAAGTCACAATAAATTTAAAAAGTTAATAATTTCAAGTATTTCATTATTAAGTATTATTAATTTTATGATTTTACTACTTATAATAATACCGTAGACAAATTGTGACTCACAGTATATAAATCTGTAATAATTTAAAGTTTGAAATTTATTTTAATTCAATTAATTCTGAATCCATTGAAGCGTTTTTACTTTCACAAAAATATAAATATTTTTGGTACACATTTCCATGACGTTGACAGGACACTTGGTCCCTGTGCTGATAAGGAAATAATATTTGCACTAGTTAAAATATATACAATTTTACATATAAAAGTATATACGACAAAAACAAATTATGTAAATAGTTTATTTTATTTAAAATAGATTGTGCCTTAAAATCAATGTGAACTGTTGAAAGGAAGTTAGTAATAACTTGAAAATAAATATTTATTATATATAAATATTTTAAGTCTTTAAGTCCTTTTTAATGACCTATTCGATCTTTGTTTCAATATCAGTTCTTTGTCATCAATATCATTTGAGTACATGTTTGTCATCTCTACAGTAAAAACGGAGACAGAAAAATTTGGCCTTAATAAAAATAAAATTTTACTGATTTATTTCATTATTTAAGGAATAAGAGAAAAAATTATTTTGCATGTAATAAGTTACACTCTTTGACTTTTACGCAAATACTAAATAGCTTAGACTCTTAACTCATTTAAGAATGTTTAACAATTTTTTTTACTCCTGCTAATCATAATCAATTGAATTCCAGGCCTTGGCTGGTAGTTCTTGTATTTTGTATGGATTTTTATTGCCATGATAAGGTGCATTAGCTCGTTTTCTGCTGGAATCTAACGCTGTTCGCTGCAAGTATAGATTTTACGTGGTCACCAATTTTTGATGCAATAGTTAGTAAATTTTAAGGAAATATACTGATTGATGTTAGTGCTTCCAATGCACGGAAAAAGTTTCTCATCTGCCGTAATATTTTCATGCAATTTATAACTATTTTTAAGGTTTCTGTTTAAGATCCAAAGATAGAAATTGAAGTTTTGATCGAATATAAACTAAGCGCAAAAAATATGTAAAAAGTTATAGGGCAGATACTGAAATGAAAAAAATTGTATTTTGTATGCTTGCAAACTGGTCATTGTGGCTGTACTTTGGTTAATTGCAGAGACTAATAATTGATAAAAACCTAATCCTAATCGTAGTTGCAATGCGATATAAAAACTATGCGAACGAAATTTTCAATTAAATAAAAATATATATCTAAAAAACTAAGCTTTACCTCCTTACTTAACAAAAATAATAGTTTATTATATATTAAATAATATAAGTATCTCTCTTCATAACAGCATGTTGCAACTATTATTAAATTTATTTTTAATTTTTTAGTTTGCTTGATATTTTCACACACAACATTTTGTATGCTAGAAAGCCAATTATTAACCATAATTTATGTTCGTCGCCCACTGCTGATTGGTTATTGTGTGAACACTGCTAAATATATTTACCACATTGATCATAAATCAACAACTGCAGCAACAATTTCACTAGTTATTGACATGACTTACTTCTATATCTTTATTAATTTATTTTTTTCTTCGAATGCATTAAGGCTTTCAAAGCAACGTGGAGTAAAATTATTATTACAATGTATTATTATTACAACGTAGACGTAAATTAAAGAGGGAAAATTTATTATTCGAAAATGTTTCAGATTTGTTAAGATTCGACTTAAACTGTCTCAAATAGCTGATGATCTAATAAATTATAATGAAACGTTTGAAAGTTGGTTTTGTGGCCTAATAACAGATTCAACTTGTGCAATGAAGACTTTGCTCATAGTGACTGCAGATTTTTTACACCTGTAAAATGTGTTTGTATGGGCTGCAAAAAAAGGTTAATAGTGTGTAAACACACACAGACACACACACATACACACCCATATATATATATATATATATATATATATATATATATATATATATATATATATATATATATATATATATATATATTATTTTATATAGAATATAATAGTGGGGATATTTGAAATAATCTTGTAAGCATACCACATTCGTTAAATTTCCAAGATCATTGCAAATAACTCACTATTATATTCAATTTAAGCACTCCCTGGACCACCACTACCTATTCCTCTTTATTTTACCAATATGGTCACTAATCTCCTTCCGAAATTAAAAAAAAAATTTTTTGAAACTGCACTTATTAAGCTTCCATGTATGTATATATTAGATATCAAAAAAAAAAAAAATTATTAATCCTTTCCCGTTTCCTCTTCGTATATAACAGGTTATTAAATAAGTTGCTATTTCTCGGAGGACAAATGCTGTTCTGCTTTGAGTAATTATTTTTTATCATTCTTCCGCTACTGTATTACCATCCTGAGTTTAAATTTTTCAACTGGAAGATTTTTAAGATAAAACGTGTTATGGTATATACTATATATATATATATATATATATATATATATATATATATATATATATATATATATATATATATATATATATATATATATATATATATATATATATATATATATATATGTATACTATATATATACTGTATATATATATATATATATATATATATATATATATATATATATATATATATATATATATGTGTATACTATATATATACTGTATATATATATATATATATATATATATATATATATATATATATATATATATATATATATATATATATATATATGTATACTATACATATACTGTATATATATATATATATATATATATATATATATATATATATATAATTATATACCATATATATATATATATATATATATATATATATATATATATATATATATATATATATATATATATATATATATATATATATATATATATATACAACTATATACTATATATATATCTATATCTATATATATATCTATATATATATATATATATATATATATATATAAATATATATATATATATATATATACATATATATATATATATATATAGTATATATATATAGCATATATATATATATATATATATATATATATATATATATATATATATATATATATATAACTATATATACTATATATATATATATATATATATATATATATATATATATATATATATATATATATATATATATATATATATATATATAACTATATACTAAATATATAACTATATAATATATATATATATATATATATATATATATATATATATATATATATATATATATATATATATATATATATATATATTAATTGTTATGTTAATGCTAATGATGCACTTTACCTTGATTTCTTGTATACAACTTGTTATTTTTATAATTGCTGAAAAATTAAAACTTTAAATTCATATTTGCATCATTATATTCTCTTAAGGCAATGCTTATTCCTTTATTGTATTCTTATCACTGAATAAGTTATAACTTACGTTCTTTTCACTATCTTTTGCTACCTCAATGTTTATTCCTTTAATATGTTCCTACTCGCATTACTGTAAGTTATGTTCTTATCTTTATCTACGAATGGTATATTATCTTAGTTCTATGGTTCATTAGTTGTATGTGTGTTACTCATACATGTATACTTTTAAATGCGCGTTTTGATGAAAATAAAACACAAATTTTTAACGGGAAGGTAAAACATATTTTATTCAAAGTTTTGTCTATTGCTGCCTATACATTTTCCCCATCCTTCATGCAATTTGTGGATTCCACGTCAATAAAACTGATAACTTCCTCCTTTTCTAAGTCGTTTAATAAAATTATCACATCAAAACAAACAGACATAATTTACATTTTATCACTTCTTAATGGATCATGACATATGTAAGCATCTTTTGGTGTAAGAAATACCCAAGATATTAAACTCATGTTTTGTCCTATACTGAAAATTTTATTCGAGCAAGATAAGGTTTCCTTTATCACTTTGCTTCAAATAAATAGGTGAACACTTCCACTGCTAGAATTTACTACTGCCCAGCATTTAAAAGTTTATTTGCTACATTTAAACCTGTAGAAAAAAATAAAGGAAAAAAGAAAAATATTTTTTTATAAGACAAAGATACTATTTCTAAAGTTAAATCCTTTGAATAAAATCCAGCCAAAAAGGTATACCATATAAAGCTAAATTAGCAACATTAAAATAAGAAGAAGTAAAAGGTATTATTAATCTTAAACTACCTAATAAACGTATATCTTTTTATGAAAACCAAAAAAAAAAAAATAACAAGCACTGGGACTTTGATTGTTAATAAATTAGTAAAGGGAAAAAGCTATAAAACAGAAATTGCTTATAAGTGATATAAAGCCCAAAGTGTAATAAAAAATTGGTATACGATAATTCAAGTTTATTTTGTAAAATAACTTTAAATAGCCTCGTTAGAGTTACAAGGGCCAATAATTGTTTTTGTGCAGTTACTTGAATGAAATTCATAATGACGCTCATAAATTGTTTTATAAATAATTAAAGGATATAAAAGCAATAATTAATAGTCTTGCTTTCGTCTGCCTTGCACTTTGATTTTTAATTTTGCAAAGTACCTATAAAAATGGAAACAGTGTTTCAACCATTATTTTCCTTGATATTCTTTGGTTAATTAAAAATTTTTTCACTGCCAGAAACCTAGTTACTACTCAGCGAAATTGCGAAAATGATGATACAAATAAGTCATTAGAAAATGTTGTTGCAAATTTATGTCAAAAGGTACTCGAAGAAACCTGCATATATAATAGAAAAGCCTATATAAATTCACGTAGGATGCTAATTTATTTCATAAAATTTTATACTCTTTTTATTATAAATTTTTTATGGCTGTAGAAATGCCTTATTGGTTGGACTACTTCACAAAACTGTCTTGAAGAATAAATATGAAATATTTAAATTAATTGCATTTTTCGATTTTGCTATTTTTGGCTGTTGCTTAAATCCAAATAAAGTCAACAAAAATATCGAAGGTTTCTAGGTTTTTACTGATGGTTATTAAGATTAATTGCTTTTTTAAGAGAAATATGCCACAGACAAAAATAATTCCTACAGAAATCCTAGAGCAGAACTAAACTCAGTAAATAGTGAATCCTAAATATTGATTCTAGTATAAATTTGCTGCAGTATGTTCTTTGTGCACTAAATATTAAACTATATCCATTATACTGGAAAAATTAGTATTCTTGGAAGTTTCTTTAAGACAAAATATTTTCAATTGTAAACACTACAAAAGACGAAAGAAAAATCAACTTCAAATAACCTCTTCATTCCAGCAAATTCCCTTCGGCAAATAACTTGACCACACCAATAATCATTTATTTCAGTTTGCGGTAGTTGGTTATATCAGTTAAAATGTTTAATTAGAAGCAGGTGAGCATTTTTGAATAAACGGTTGGTTGACTAAATTTAAAAAAAAATTTATATTTGAATTTCCAATATATTTGCAATTTGGCTTAATTAAATTTATAACTGACTTTTATGATCTTTGAAGGTTTAGTTTTAGTATTTAATTAAATGTTTGGGAGCAAATTTAACAATTTTAAAGAAACATATAGGAGTCGAAAAAACCAAGAAAAGTATGAAAAAAATCTTGAAAAATATAAAGCAAATCTTTGATTAAAAATACCTTAAACTGTAAGAGTTGTTCGAATATCAGAAACTATGTAACCAGCTTCTTGTTATATTATATAGTTACATGGATACTCAAAAGCTTTTGGTAATAATTTTAATAAAGTAGACGTCTATTTATTTTAAAAGAATTATTTCATGAAATCTAACACAACTCTCAACAGCAAGAATCGTTTTAATTGAGTTTTTAAAATTTTCGTAAATCCTAATGACCACTCTGCTAGCGGATCTCCTTACATTTTATAATAAAATTGTCATTATTACCATCATTATTACGATATAAAGCTCTCAAATATGTACAGTTATAATGTAGTATATGGTATATTTCATTTAATGTTGAAAATAAAAAAAAAACGATTATTGATATGTGATACGAGTATTACATAAGAGTTCATTGACGAAAGGAATTCAGTGATTACTTTTTATTATTCTGACGCATGCAAATATTAAGGATTAACGTGCAATTCTTAAGGACGCTTCATCACTTTGATAACGTGTATAAGCTTTATTTCAGTTTGTTTAAGCACAAGTTTTTCGAATTAATTGTAAATTAAAATTATAGTACAAGAAGTTTCTTAGACAATTGCGTTATTGGTTACGAGGCTGCAGTTTATTATCACATATTTGGTTTTTAATAATTCAATCTAATGTAGTTTATTGTTAAGTCTAGAGATTTGACAATTTTTTATTTAAATGCTGGACGCCCCCATATACTAGTGACTACTGTAATAGACTAGTAGTTATAAGTTTGATTCCTGCCTTACATTCTGGGTCATTCTGTTTTTGGTCGTCTTTACTCTTCTGCTTATAATTTTATATTTTTTTATACATCACGGTTATCATGGACCCAAGTGACCTACAGCTGCCTGTTTAAGCTAACCTAAGCGTGTATGAGTGCTGGCCAATAATGCTAGAAATTTGACAATTTTTTATTTGAATGGTTTTAATTATTTGTAGACCCGTTTTTACACTTATGTAATCAAGTAAATAATATGGCTTAATATTTGAAACTTGACTTTTCCAAAATGGTTTCCTAGTGTGTGAATAATTTTTGATGAATGGTGTCGAAATTTCCCAATAAGACTTATAAAAGTTATTGTTTCAATAGGAAATGTTTGTTATTTTATCTTAACTGAAAAAAGCTGGATGATGGTTGGTCTTCCCTAAAAATCACGTAATTTTTAGGAATTATTGTATTTTCATTCCAAAACTGGTTTTGTAAGAGCTCGGAATTATTATCGGGAGTATCACGTCAAATCTGGTTTGTAACCGGAATGGTTTTAGCTATGCACCATCCTTAGTGTTCTATTGCTTACCAAAGTGATTTGCTGTTATTCAACATTTTCAATATGAACAAAGTTAAAACTTAACCTCTCTATCTGGCAGCTCGACATGGAATGCCTCATAACACAAACTGCTGTATAAGTGTACCATAAAGACAGAAAGGAAATAATTTCATTTTTATATTTATAATTTGAAAAAAAGGATGAAAAGGATAAAATGCTACTTTTATATAAATATTTCTATATATAAAAGCAATGAAGTCTCGAATGTAAACAAATATAAGGATGTCTGGTGGAGATGTGGATGAAAAGATATTAATTAAAGGAATTATAAAAAACACTCCAGACAACTTAGAAAAAACATTACAGCAAAACAACACAAAACTAAATTCTAAATGTTGTTGTCAAAGGACAAACCATTACGTTTAAAATAATGTCATTGCAAAATTTATTATTAAGAACACATCTTTAAGGATAACAAAAAATGAAAAACATATAAAGAAATCAGAATAAATCCATGAGTGTGCTTTATTTAGCTTTTTTGAATTTTTTATATTCTTCAATATGGTATAGAAAAAGGGTTTTGTAGATCAATTTTTTATTTTTGTAAAATTTTTTCGAACAAAACAAGTACATTGATCTAGATTGGAAAAAAAAAATAAACAACAGTATTAGAAAAGTAAAAAGACCAGTTTCTATAAAAATAGCCACAATATATTTTTTATATTCCCAATTCTTTAGTTCTTTTTATTATTCCCTTTTTTCACATATATCCGTTTTTACGGGAATCTTTCATGAATTTTCGTATGCATTTGATTTTTTCATATCTCGCAAAAAAGTATAATTTCCAACAAAATAAAAATTGTAATACGTTATTTTTAGCCCATACATCAGCATATTTTCAGTAAGGACAATTGTGTTGATTGCGAAAATAGGGATCTGATTGGAAAATGATATAGAAGGGAAACTCTTCAAGGATCTAAGTGCTTTATACGTTTAAATCCAACCAGGTTAGCTTGAAAAGAACTTCAAAGTACGTATCTTTTACCAAGTTTTAATTTTTTCGCCAAACGTTTGATCAGTTTTAATCTTTAGGTAAATATAAAATAATCCCCAATCATTTTGGGGCATTTAGTTTTATATTTTCTACAACAAAGTATCGTGTTTTTGTTTTAAGAAATTTCGGATTTTACATTTGTAATTTTTCTTATCATATCCAAATTTCGAACTTAGGTGATCTTTTAATTTCTGTAATTACAGTTGCATTCGATTATGTGAAAATGGAACAAATTTTCAATTCTCGAAAATAAAAATAGTCTCCTTTAGGCGAACTTAAAATTTTTTAAATTGTTATTTTAACCGAAGATAAAAAAAAAAATGTTAGATACCAAAGAAAGAAATTCACAAAGAAAAAAATTCGTTATGGTTATCGAATTTATAATAAAACCCTCCGCTGTTATTACTGGCTCACTGTATTTTGATAATAACACTTTTACTCTATCATCGCTATCGTCGAGGATGCTTTTTGAAACAATTGAATATTAGATTTCTTAGCATTGCTTATACATATATGTTTATTGCCTGGATCACGTTATGGAGTACAACTCATAATATTCGAATAGTCTTCCCGTTTTTAGAATTGCCACCTCCAACTGAAATACTTAACTTTTACTGGGCATCAAGAAAGGGGACATATGCAAATTTAGCTGCCAAGGTACAGCGTCATAAGCAAAGTTGACTGATTACTAGAAGCTCCTTCTCTGGGGTAGTACTAACATGAACTATGGTAAATAAAAAAACGCTTAAAATTGCTCTTGATAATAATTAGCTTATACATATAATAATTTTTACTTATATAATAAATTTTTGTTGATGCTTTGTATTTCAAAAAATCACTTTGTATATAAAAAATCACAAAACATATTCATATCGATTCACCTTTTATCGTACCAATGTCTTATTAATGAATCATTTAATTTTTTTGTCTTCTTTGCTTTTATCTCCCTTAATTTTTCCCTCTTTAATATCATGTTTTAAATACAAAATGGAATATTGTTAAAAAAAATCGATGTTGTAACATCTTTCGTTGTCTGCAAAACTATTAGAAAGGACTCGTTATTATAACGTCATTAAATGGCTGCAAAATATAAGGTTCAACTAGATTGATGTTAGATGAACAGATTGTGACTATAATTATTTTATAAGGACAATGTCGTAAGGATTCCGATAAAATATTTAGTTTGCTGTTGTTGAATAAATATTTTTTTATATAAAACTTATTTTCAGTGTGACATTACTTGCTGTCTAATTTTCATAAAACAGGAGAGCATGTCCTCAACAAAATCAATAGAAACATGAGACAATAGTTCATTTGTAGTGAAATAGTGTTGGTTGGTATATGTTCATTTGCAGTAAAATTGTTTACTTAGTTTATCATAATCACATATTTATCTTCTTTATACACTATATGATAATAGTGTATAAAGAAGATAAAATTACAAAATGTATATATGTACTACAGAATATATGTATACACAGATAGTTGCATATATTGATGGCATTTAGAACATCACAAAGATATTAAAAAATGATTTTTTTTTATTTTATAAGAGTATCTGTGAGTGTTTAACGCATTGTTCGTATTCACAGTATCTGTGAGTGTTTAACGCATTGTTCGTATTCACATTAAAAGTTCATAAAAATTTTTAAAACAAATTGAACATGGAAATTCGGTATATGAGTTTTTCATAAATTATTGAAAACTAGGCCGATGGAATAAAATAAATAATTTTAGGTAATTGTTCTTTTGAAAAATTAAAATCATACCATACGTGACTAGGAAAACTTGAATGCGCGGTCTAACAACTGAGATATAAAGTACAATTTTGGTGATGTATGTAAGATTATTTATTTTAATAAATATAAACTTTTAAAGGCATGTGCGATTTTACCATAGTACTGCAATAGAATAGATGAATGCATGCCATTATTTGTCTTGAACTAAATATGATTACATCCCAATGTCGTTATGAGAAGCATTTTAATAAGTAGCAGTTTCATGATATATACATACTAAATTTTAAGTATTCTGAACTAAAGAAATTAGAATCAAAATAAAAAATCGTAAACAAAGTAAAGATAATTTGTTTGATAGTTTCGACGGAATACAACTCAAAATCTCTTTAAATTGGTAGAAGCGCTTGTCACGTAAATGTTAATAACAAGGTATATTTACTTAGTAAGTAGTGATGGAAATATGTGCAAAGACAAGTGGCATTTGTACTTGCCTAAGGATGTTTATGTTCTATAAATTCATTTGTATGCTTGACTACCTAGAACTACTTCTTGATATAATTTCCAAACAGTAGTGAAACGCTACTAAAACAGTCTTTAGGAGAAAAATAACCAAACAATTTCATAGAATTTTACTTATTAACAGTGGCTCAATTTAATAATCGAAAAAATTGTTGTAAGACTAAGACAAGTAATTTATTATTCTATTTTCCGCTTGCTGCCACATGCAACTAAGTAAAATAACAAGAAGTATAGTTTGTAAGGTATAGCCAATCAAAATAAAATGTATTTGTGAATGAGTGATAAATTTCTGTAAGTGAATTTTTCATTCTATGTACTCTCTCCTCGTGTCAGACTCTCGCCATTATTCGTTTACCTTTGTCCCTTTTTCTACCCGCGTCTCTTTCTCTTCACCTCTATTTCTCTATTCATCACTATGTCTTATTTTATAGCGTGGTCTCGTACTTACTTGGTGTTTCCGTTCTGTACACGTAGTAATCTCTAATTCCCAGTTTCTGGCTTCCTTTCTTATTCTGCAACTGCTGGAGCTTAGCTTTTGATAATGTGTTTCCTATCTCGAATGCTGTGTTAATGCTGCCCTGCCCTGCCTGATGACCTTCCTAATCCTGAACTCTAGGTCCTTTTTATATCCGTTTTTCTTCTGGTATCTATTGTTTCTATCTCCCATATTGTTTCCATCTTCCCATGCGTTAGTGGTATTCTTGTGTTGTTGAGGATGCTTCTATAAATTGCGAGTTAGTTTATTTTAGGTATTACTTTTTAAAATTTTACATAAACACTTCCATGAAAATCGCTGATGTTTGATATCCCATTTCTAGACCATTTGTTTGACGGTATATGGTATTATTGAAATTGAAATAAATTTGCCTCAGTATCGTTCTTACGTGTTTGTGAATTGTATGGAAAATGTCTTGCCCTTGTACATTTAAAAAGTTATTTTTTCATGTTGAAAGGAGACTAATCGCAATTTCTTAACATCAAACTTTCGTGCGCTTGGCTGGAGCTTTTAACACACACATTGTGAATAACTCGTCAAATATTAATTTTGAATTTGATTTTGTGTGGTAAATAAATCAGTAGATAGAAAAACAATTATAAAAACAATTTCGGTGCCATAAAAAATTTATATTTTATATATATTATTCTATTTTACACTTATAGTTATTAAAGCTTAAAAGTTTTTTTTATATATAAAAGTTTTATATATTTATTGATATATTATTATTTAAATAGATTATTGTGTTCTTATTCTGCGGAAAAATAATTATTAAAAAAAGAACAAAAATTGTTTATAATATATAAAACTTTTGTTGTTTTTGTATATTTTCATTTTCATTTCCTGCTGTTTGTCTTTTCTGTTGCTCCAACAATTATTTGCTTAGAAACTTTTGGGTTTGACGAATGAAACACGTATCAAAATTCGATATACAGCGTTAAAAAAATTACAAATTTTTAATTTGCCATGTCCGCATACAAACAAATTTTTACCAAAACCACCACAATGTTTGATGAATATTTCAAAAGTGTACGCTACCATTGAGGCTTGTTTATTCAACAACTCCTCATTTTTTTGAGGTTGTGAGAAAATTTATGTTTATTATAGAGTTTTTTGTAAAAATTTCTTTATCTCTTTAATATCAAAAATAGGATATAAGAATATATTGTATATATTATGTTTACTTAGGATAGGCCTTAGTATAGAGTTAGCATAAAGTTGTAGAAATTATACGCGTAGGCAGTTTTTATTTGTTTTAGCTCAGTTGTGTTTGCAAGTGTTTGTTTAGGATAATGTTTAAAGTAACTGATAAATAGTTGATTTTAAATAAAGTGAGTATTTTCAGTGTATTTAGGCAGCAAAGTTATTGCTTAAATTATGTTTAAACTCTATGAGAGAAAAATATGAAAAAAGTCTAGTCATCAATAAAAAAAAATTATAATGAAAAAATTATTATTGAATTCTAATTATTTTCATTATTATTATTATTTTGTTGTAATTACTATAATTATTTTTTTTTGTTTTATTTACTAGTTATTTAATGTCAGTTATTAGCCTATTTTCTCATCACAACATCTTTTTTATACTTCTTACTCTTTACTATACAGATAAAATTTGTATCAATGTAATCTGGAATGATTTTTCGTCCCAACAGGCCGGTTTCGACCATGTCCTATCTTTAGTGTTCCTTTCCTTACAATTTGTGCTCCTATTGTTCGTTGTCTTTATTTAGTTTCTTCGGTTATGTGTGTCTGCTCTTGGTCCTCTGTATACTTCCCAAAATACCTCGTGTCACTTTCTTGTCGTTGTTCGTTTCCCTATGCCTCTCCTCCTACGTGTGTTTTTTTCTTTTTCTCTGCTATTCCTTTGTCTTTATGTTATATAAAAGTGGTAGTTTTACCGTTTTGCTAATGTGTGCTGGTGGTCACCTATTGTACTGAGCTTATTTCCTACGGTAGTCATTTATATGTTCTCGAAACCTTTTATTGATCTTCCGTCCCGTTTGTCCCATGTAACTATAATGCCATAAACAGATTTATTTGTATACCCGCTGTTTGCCTAAAGGGTCTGTTTCGTTCGGATTATTTCGTTATAATCTACAAGAATTATTTATTTTTCTATTTTTTATCTGTTCTTTGCCTGCTCTGATGTCTCTCCTGATTCTGTCCACTAGGTCTTTTTAATCTCCGCTATTCTCTGCCATGTTATAAATTTTCGCTATCTCCTCCATATGTATAAGCCTCACGTGTTAGTGGTTTCCGTTAATGTTTCATTACTAGTTGTCTAATCGCTGCGTTCGTGTGTTATTGAGGACGGTTGAATGAATTTCGTATTACTGTGTCTATGACTGCTCGTTTTTTGTATATTTTGTATTCGACCTTATTCAATCCTTGGTTGGACTGAAATGTTAGATCTAAGTAATTAGTGAGAAATATAACAGATGGAGATGGTACATGGCTGAAATCGCTCTGTTTGCAAACTAAATTTTAAATGGGGTGACGAAAAATCATTGCAGATTCAACCAAACTTTGTAGAAATAAAAGCATGTAAAATTTTTATTTTATCTTTTAGGAAAATGTCGAGAAACTTTTAAATATATTCAGCTGGCTCTTAAAACTATCTTTTATACAACTCAAATAACATCCAGTACACAATCTGTTGAATAACAAGAAAACACATTGTGTTTTAAGTTTTAAACTTAAATGAAAAAGTTTTTCTGTATTACACTGTTAAAACAGTTTTTATTAAATTGCTACAGTTGCGGCAGTAACTTTTAAGGGAAAAGCTTAAGTTTATATTCATAAAGCATGTATATTGTATATAAAGTAGCCGTCCTAGTAACAAAAAGAAACCTCTTTGAACGTCTAGCAATACCAACTACTTCATATATTTTTCGTCGACATATTATTTTCTGATTATACACTGATTTTATGTCCTTAAGCGGACTATTATAATAAAAGTTTTAAGGCACTTAATAATAAAGCACATTTCATTCGATTTTAAATTAGTCAAAAAAGAAAAATCCTAATATAGTTTTACATTTCGTCTACACTTCAACTTCAAACTTCGTGTCTTTTATAAATACATATTTTATATTGTATTGGTTGACTTTTTTGTTTATTTTCTTTAATTATTCATAATTTGCTTTTGTTAAATTGTAATCTTAATGATCTTGTCTGAATTGTGTAAAAATTCTTTTTAATATTATCATGCATATTATATATACCGATCGGAATGGATTTTATATCGATACTTTATTTAGGGCGTCATTTTAAGCATATGTCGAAACGTTGATTTTGGCTTAAAAATATATGAAATTGTTTGCTGGTTGAAGAAAATTAATGTTTTCTTATAGATTTAAAAGGTAAATTATTTACGAAAAAGATGTATTTCCAAAATGATTTAAAAAATTTATCAAAATAATTTCTATTACAAATAATTTTTTTTATTAGGTCTTGAGGAATCAAAATGCATTCAAAATGTCATTCCTTAAGAATAACTTCTGTGTAGACAAAACTCGATAAGGCAAAATTAATCGATAGGAAGATTTGTTTAAAGTTCGATGCCTTTAAAAATAGATAGCATTTGTTATAAAACTTATTCGAACTTTAACCAAAAATTTTGATAAGGAATTCGGCTTAAGCACCCATTAATCGGATTCTATTAGTAAATTTAAATACTGTTCAATGAATAATTAAAATTACTCTTTTTTAAAACTATGGATTATGCTGTTTAATGGCTTTTTATTGACTTCTCTCCTTACAAAACTAATTAATAACGCTACATATCATTTCGCAGTTGTACTCTTTGGTGAAAGAAAATATTTGTTATTTTTGAAAACAGTAGCAAACATCTTATGTAAATAAAAGCAATAAAAGTTTGAATAATAAAGTATGTGGAATTGTGATGCCACAGAACTATTACATACTAAAAAATAAAATTAGTCTGAACAAAATTTTATTTTCCATTAATTTGTAAAAATCAATCAATTGTGTTGAATTTTAATATACAAAATTGCTCAATAGTTGTGCCATTGCATCCTTTGTATTTCTTTGCAGTTGCGTATACTTCCAATGAAAAAATGTGATGTAACTATGCAATTTTTTTCGTATGTTTTGAAAAGTGGTATTGAATCCGTGGTTGTGCATCACGTATTAATCAGAACTAGAGCTCAGGTTCAACTGTAATAACGAACAGTTGTAGTGTATTGATGCTAAAAAACACACTAAATTTTACTTAAAATCTATGTTGTAAAAATTATTTTTTATTATATATATTTTCAGACAATTATTAATATAATATGCATAAAAGCTTATTGTTCACAAGTTTTATTTGAAAGCTGTATTTCCATAAACGATACTTGATACAAGTAGATCATATAAGCTCAATGTCAGTTTTTTTCTTACTCCACTGTACATAATCAACAGCAGCTGCAAATTAACAAATTCCCTGGCCATAATTCTGCTGTCGCAATTCTCTTAATTGTTTTCAGATGTCAACTTAAAACTTAATTTTGATCTGTTTTCGACATTTAAACAGAATTTCTAGGGACTATTTTTAAATAACTTGCACAAGCTGTCTTGTTTTGCATAAGATGTTGTCTGAAATATTTTGTAATTAACTGCAAAACACAGCTGTTAAACAAATTTTTGTATTCTAAATAAGCTGGAGAAAGACAGAAAATAAATGAAAAGAATCAAGCAAATTGTAACTTGAATTGAATTTTTCTAGCAAAAACTGCTTTAATTAACAATTATTGCAAAATTTTTCTGTTGAAAATTCTACTAAATTGTAAATTTCAATAGCAAAAGTTTATTTCGTTTTATATTGTCCTTCCTTTTTATAAAGTTAATTAAAACGAAAAATAGCGATTAAGAGAGGAAAAGTCATCAGCTTTATCACAATATGAAAATTAGTTATTATCAAAAGAATGTTTGTGGAGAAAAAAAATGAAATTAAATTTATTTATGCCAAACTGAATAAGGAATAAGCCCGCCATCGTGCTTTCAGTAGTCCTTAGATCATACAAGTGTATGCGATTTTTTAGTTTTAGGAGATACCAATTTCACCACTTCTTAGTGAAGTGTAAATAGTTTTGAATATCATTCCTCCATTTTATTTGATAGTTCAACGGATAAATTATAAGTATCATTTTTGTGTATACTATGACTACCAACAACATTCTTCTGCCGCCCGTGACCTAGTACATATCAAGCAAATCTATGGACTTTTTATTAAGGGCTACAATCTTCACTTTCGTCTCCAAATTCAAACAGTGTAAATGGAGTTCTACGCCTTACTAACTGAATGACCTAAAGGCTTTTGACAAAACTATTCATCTTCAGCATGGCAACAGTACTTTTAAAAAATGTTTATCAGTCCGTAAACCATCCCAAAAGATTAGTGTCTGCATACATGTTCATTACGATTTTTTTAATAATTGTATTATATGTGGTTCTTTTGAACTTGATATGAGCTATCGAAATATTATAGATAAGTTTTATTCAGACATTAAGAACTTAAAGTGCTTCAAAAGTACAAAAGCATAAGGAAAAGATCTAGTATTCGCCCAGTACAAAGAATTTCTAAAAATATTTAACATATAATCATCAATCCTAAGAATCGCTACTTCGAAGACTAATACTGAATGTTACGTTAATACAGCAATTATTTTTGCTCCAAAAGTCCCAAGGGATTTGGTCGATTTAGGAAAACACATATTCTGCAATAGATTTTGTTAACAGATACTCAAGGCGAAAAAAATC
The DNA here is from genome assembly GCA_963681545.1 of Germaria angustata. Taxonomy (NCBI): domain Eukaryota; kingdom Metazoa; phylum Arthropoda; class Insecta; order Diptera; family Tachinidae; genus Germaria; species Germaria angustata. The sequence goes on along the minus strand of OY813000.1, from coordinate 34,438,073 downwards.
AATGTACGGACAGAGGAGAAATTTATTCTAAACTGTTCCGCTATGTCTGTTTATATATACGTGTAGACGTCTATTGTGAAAATTATTATTTTTAAATAGACTTCAAATCGCAAATGGTGTTTTTTCGTTTATAATTTACATGTACATAATATCTAAGCTTCTTATTTATAGATGACGCCCCTCATTAAAATCATATAGTCTTAAGTATATTAATGGCAATAAAGTCGGTCCATTGATTTCAATTTATATTTTTTATGGCTTGCATACACAAGCAATAAACTTTAGATTTTATCTTGAGATTCAACAAATGAAAATCCCTCGGAAAAATCAAAAATCGATCTTGAGTGGTAAGAGATCATCAGTATGTTTTTAAAACTAATAATAAAAAATAATAACTAATGTTTCTGAGAGAACGGAAGTCAGATGCTTAGAGGAAGATCGTCTTCATTTGCCAATGTTGCAAGTTGTTGTTCTATAACATATACAGTGTGCCGGAGTAAAAACTTATATATTTTCAATAATATAAAGCAAACAACTCTGAGGTATTAGTAGATTGATTATATTAAAATTTACTTATAAATCCTATTTAATCAGAAATGTTTTTCGTAAATAACTCTTTAACGGCTTAGAAAATAAAAGAAAATTTTTGCATTTTTGTGCTGTTCATTACGAGTATAAGAGCAAAAATTTAAAAGTATTTTTGTATGGGGTACTTATAAACTGTTTATACTTTTCGTTATAAACTAAAATTTTCTTTGAGCGTACTTCGTTTGCAGCACGATTTTGGGAGAACGCTCGTTAAAAATATAAAGCGAGGAAGGCTCTTCTTACAAACTTTTCCTAATTTGTTTTTCTTTGATTCAAACTTAGTATTAACAGAAAGTATCCAACAATTTTAGTGAGAAGTTTCAGCAGTCTGCTATTAGTTCTTGAAATTTCTAATAATTTTTTTCAAAGAAACTTTTTATAAGTTTTCCATTTTTATTAAGATCTTAGAATTAAAAAAATTCTAATGAGGCCACTAGAACAATGTTTTGAGACAAAATAAAAAAGGAGAAGTTAGAAATGGCTATACTTAATTTTTTTTATAATTTTCGATCTGTTTGCTGTTCTTTTTAAGTTCACTTTAAACCTTTCTAGTCCCGTATAACAATAGCTGGTACATATTCTTAAGTTAACCTCTACCAAAAAGTTGAAAAATTGAAAATAAGGTTTGAGTAGGTGAAAGTAATTGTTATTTAAAAAATTGTGGATTTCAATATTTATGAATTCTGTGGCTATAAGGAATAATTGCTTAAGTCGGCTTAAATCATAATAAATGATTTTGTAGCATTATTGTGATTCATCGCTTTAAAAATACTGCTCTTCCCAATTTCTTTCCATTTAATTTACAGCGTAATTAATTTCTGCTTATCGTTTTTGATGTACCATTTCATATAGAACAAAAACTCATGGTATTTTGCATACTAGAATACGACATGTGGAATAATTTATTGCTTGTTTGAAATGCTGAGGGAACGTATGTAAAAATCTACGTAATGAAGCAAATACGGTTGTATAAATAAGTTTAAAAAGCTTGAAGTTCTCCTCTGCAAAACTACAAAATTATACTTATGCGCTTTTATTTATTGGATAATAAATTTTATTTATTAATTTATTGGAAAACTAATTATAGTTTTTAAGTAAGACAATAATCTATTTTTACATATACATTACGACAAAATACACACTTTTTAAAGTAGTAATATATATAATTATCTCTATAATCTTATACTCAGTTAATAAGCAAATGCAATGTCCGTTTTAAATCATAAGCTTGTAGTTGTGGGAGCTTTGAAAATATATTTATACAAAGATGTATTTCGAAAAAATTTTGATTCACAAAATTTATACTATCGTAATAATAAATACAAATATAATTGAAGGCAACATCAATTAAGACGGAATGTAACCGATAACTATTTAAAGTGTTTTCAATACTTGATATTATTTCTCTTATTTAATTATTTTTCTTAAATAAGAAAAAAAACTAAGATAATCGTACGGAGATGGACGAATTGAAATGAATTTGCTTATGCTTTCTAATATTCATTATAAAACCAAATAGTTTTTTATTTGCGAAATTTGACAATGTGGGCACTTTGATTCCAATATTGGGTATTTGCTACAGTGCGTATGCTTAATATACGTATGCAAAGATACTACTCATACGTCAGCGTCAATTGCAACACGTATAGTTCAATGACATGAGCTAATTTTACGTAAGTAATTGAGAGAAGAATATGAAAAATGCTTTAGATGATAAGATAGTGTGACTGAGTTTAATTTGCGATTATTTCTCAATGAAAAATTTAACAACATTTTCTAGATAGTCAAATTGACAAAATATTGATTAAAAATATGAATTATTTTTACAAACCTGTTTAATTCGTTTTGAAAACAAAAATATATATGTAGGTACCCAGTACCCAGTAGTAAATAATCCATTCTTATAAAATATAAAACCATTTACTTAGCAAAAAAAAAAAAAATTACTTTTCTCAACATAATGAAGACAACCTCCAAATTTGAGAATTGGAATCAAAAAGATAATATTCTGCAATAACAAGCTTGTATTTGAATCACTGTAATAGATCCGATTATTTCAAATTACTTCTGGATTTTAATATGGAAAATTTTATAACATTCTTGAAAGATTTTTTTTTTGAATAAAAATATTAAATTACAACAATCAAGATAGTTTTGAAAGTGTGAAGAACTAAATCTTTAATTATATAAAATCTCGTATGCAATTTCTCCACATACAAGCTATTTGTTGCTTTAATTTCAATACAATTTTAAAAACCTAAATATTGTACCACATATACGAACGCTGACGAAGAGTATAACGGCAAACTCTGTCAAATGGCTTGGAAATATCGATGACCACCACCTTAGTTTCATCAAAATGGTGAATGGAATGACATCAATACTACGATTGGATTTCCAGCAGGTCAATTGTACACCGGGCTTTAATGCTTTAATTTATTATTTATAATTAAAAATTTATTAGCTTCAGTTATATATTCTCTAAAATTAAATAAATTTATTTAGAACTTTGCGTCAAAAATTTAGAAAAACTCAGAAGTAAGAGTCTAGCAATTGAACAGAATTGTACAGATTTGTGGATATACATCAAATGCTTAGTAATTATATTGTCACTTAACTTCTTAACAAGTCAAAACAATCAATAATTGACACTTTAAAAGCAGTGAAACTTTTTTCTCTTATTTAGCTTTTTTTTTCTTGAAATCTTAGATACAAAAATTACTCAATAAAACCAGAAAACACTAATTGATAAAATTTGTTAAATGTACTTAATTAAATAATAACTAAATGAAACTTTTCATTTAGAATTATTAAAGTTACAATTATAATTAAAACCAAATGCAGTAATATATTATTTTGTTTTAATGAGCATAGTAACTACAATAGCAAAGCGTTTAAGGCCATTTAAGTTCTAATAATTCGTCTTTGAAAAAACATATTTTAGAACTGTGAATTTTTTTACAATTATGCATTTTTCGACCTTCGTAGTCCAGTTGAAAAATTTTAATTAAAAACATGAATTACTTCTACAAATGTGTAAAATCTAATATGAAAAAAATTTCTACATAAAGCCATTTTTTCTTTCAATCAATAAGTGATAAAATTTCCTTTACTTAAAGTTGGATTTTCCGCTTTCGTTAGTTTAGTTAGGAGTAAATTATTTACCCATTTGTATAAAATAACCAATTTATTATTTTTTATTGAAAGTGTTCGTTGTCTTTCCCGTCGGTTCTCTGGGTCCAGTCGTGTGTTTCTGTATACCTTTCAATCTACTGTGTCTCTCTATTCCTCTTCAACATCAATTTTCCTCTCCATCACTATGTTTGTATTTCCTATTTAATTGCGTGTGCGCGTCGTTACCTTTTATTTGCTCTGTGTATGCGTAGTAATCACTAATTATCCATTTCTGGCTTCCTCTCTTGTTTTGGTCATGTGTTGACGGTTCGGATTTTATGTCTGATGCCGTATTTATATCATTAATTATTATTATTTCATCAAATGTTCTCTGTTTGTATATTTCCATGTTTTTCAATGCGTCCACTCGTCATATTTTATATCGCATGTGCAGCAGTTTTTCTAATGTGAACTTGCGTACGTTTGTTATTCGCATGGTTCGCATAATTCGATAATGGTGTTGGTTTTCTATTTTAGTCCACTATGTACTATCTGCTTAAAAAAATTGTTTGAAATTTTTCTTATCAAACTAACAATATTCTTTTGCAATTGAATATATTCCACGAATATTTTTTTTTATTTTTGAAAGATTTTCAAAATTGTCTGTTATGAATTTTTTTTCATAATATTATAGAAGAATGTAGTATATACTAGAAAAAGTTAAAAATAATAATTTTATGATGTTAAAAAAATCATTTGCTAAAGATGTAAATCAATGTAACCTTCCATTAAGATCACTTAATAATTTAAATAACAGAAATGGAAATAATTCACTAAAATCAAATATATAAAATACGTGTGCTTGTTTTCGGCTTTTATACACTTCACCATAAACGTGAAGTTACTTCTTCCATGTGTTGTTTATGAAATATTTTTATGGCATCATAAAATGTTAAGTACTTAGTAGAGTTAATTTCTGAGTACATATGAAATTCTAAAAAGAAAATTTTTGGAGGAAATTTTGTCATTTAAATATACTAGTAATTTTTAATATTCGTCGAGATATCAAAATCATATATGTACCTGCTATGAAAATGCTCTATTTAAACGTATATATGAAATTTATTATACTACCAAAGTTTGCATATTTGTCATAAACTATGACGACAGCACAACTTACATTATAGAATTTTTTAGTACTCGCACTTTAGAAATTAGAAACATATCAAGGGTCCAAGGCTACGGTATCACAGAGCAGGTAATTAATATCATGAAATAACTATTCTTTGCGGAAAGGCGTGTTGATCTCCCGAATCCTAGCTTTAGTCGAGAATTTACCATTATTATTAAAAGTCTTCAGATTCGTTTAAATAAAACATTTGCAAAGACCATTGATAAGTCAACTGTCCAAACACTAGAAGCGTTATCCTTGTACATGTTAAGATTTATTTTGGCTGCTCATGAATACTCGAAGATTGTCTATAGACATAAATAAAATTAAAGTTGCATGTACTTATGTACGAAGAAAAGCATTAAGCATTTCTCATCCACTTACTATTTTAGTTACTAAGACAAGGTTCACATCTCTCTGCTAACAATATGGCAATTGAAAATTTTTTTCAATCAAGCTGTTGTTTAAAATATATTTTTCTTGTTGTCCGAAGTTGCTGTCAGATGCATTTGGTCGTCAGTTGACAAGGGTAACTTTGTATATTGTAGAAACTACCACAACGCACTCATTATTATAACAAATTGTTCTTTCTTAAATTACACATATGATAAAATAGCCGACTTTCATTTGCCTTAACTGGTAAAACTTTCATGAATAAACTCTCGCGGTATGAAAAGAGAAAAGTTAAATATTTACTGAATCTAAAGTAGTAATACTCGAACTTGATACAAACTTATTAAATTGAATTCAACCGATATAATTTAATTAAAATCTTAGAAATGTTTTACATTTTCTTACTATATTTGACGAAATGCTCTTAACACTCAACAAAACTGAACAAGAGTGCACTGATATTCTTACTATTTTTCTCCTACTTAACTTTTTTGCTTACCAGCTTTAAACTGGGCAAATAAGTTAACTTTTTTACACAAAACATATACAAAGAAATACACAAACAAGCCAAAGAAAAAGCAAATGGACCAAGTAAATTAAAAACACAAAATTAGACTTCAAGTGCAGTATAAATATAGACAACATACATACTTACTCTATATTTAATGTAGCAACAACGATAACAAACACTTGCAACTCAAATGTTAAAATTTTCTATGAACCCATTTTTGTTACTTTTCAAATTGTTTTTTGTTGTACTTAAGTGCGAGTGTTTCTTGTTGCTTGCCTGAGTGCTTTTTTCAACACCATGAGCCTTAAGCTAACTTTTGCTGTGATATTTCTGAAGCTATTATTCTTTATAGGATGAAATAGAGTACATCAATATTAGGTATGATATGAATATGAATCCTTTTGCATTAGCTTTTGGGCTACTTTTTTTCCATACTTTTTTACCTAATAAAAAGAAGTTTTCTTATTTAACATAATTTTTTTATAAATTTTTTTTATTTGTTACATACAAGACTCACTCAAAAATAAAAGAAAAATAGATCATGCCTTAAAAATTATATTTTTGAGCTTAGTGTTAACCCAATATAAATTTGAAAAATTTTATAATTTAATACTGTAGTTCCAAGCACGAGTACACTAAAAAAGACATCTTTTCTGTTATTGCTTAAGCTTTTCATAAGCCGGAATTTCATTGGTTGCAAAATCAATTCGTCGGTGAAATTTAAGGAGTTTGAAAACATTCAACCTAATATATTCATGCCAAAAGAATCAAATACAATATAAGAGTTCTCTATCTTATATGATTATTACAAAATTTATAATCATAGTAGTCTTAGAGTGCAAACAAGTATACCCAACGTGCTGGACTGACGATTTAGTTTAGCGACAACTGAAAAGAAGGTTTAAGTCACAGCAGACGAATTTGAAAAGTTAAAATATTTTTTTGGTAAAATACCAATAAATATCAATATTTTTGAAAAGTTATTTTTTTAAACTAAGTTGCCTATAAGTATAAAACCATATTTAAGTCAAATGAAAAATTTTAATTTTCATTTTAGTAAAAGAAATAAGGTTTGAAAACTAATTTGCATGTGAGTATTTCATAAAATTTTGCATACCAGAAAGTTGTTAATTTTTGTCTTTTTCTTAAGCTATTCTAAATTTCGTCTGATTTTGTGAACCTTTTTTATAATTATGAAAAAAGTTCAAAAGGAATTATCAGTTCATGAAAGTCTGCACAGACTTAAAGAAAAAAAAATATGTATATAAAAGGTAAAATTCAAGTAACTTTATAGAATATTTGGACTTTAAAATCGCACACAATTGTAGTTAGAAACTTATAGTTGCGATTTATATACAAGATGTCCTAAAAGGTAGCTGGTTGGAATGTTAGCAGTAAAAATTTCATTACAAAAAAAGCTTTCACAAATTGTAATACGATGAATCAAAACAATTCACGTATTACATTTACAGTGAAAATTTTTATAAATAGCTGAAATATGCATCAACTGACACCACAGAAGTGGACCAAACACAAGAATGCTGATGATGAAAGTGTAGCGGCTTTCGAAAACAGCATGTTGTTCCGTTCTGCTAGTGTTTGTCAGAATAATTTACACATTTGTCTTTGTTGTAATTTGTTCTTTAACAACTATCTACTAATAACATGTAATTTGGCTTATAAAATACGTTTGAACGAAATAGCCTGTTAAAATGAAAAAACACAAACAAAAAGGAAAAATTTTCATAAATAAAGAGAAATCTTAAACCTAAATAAAGTAAAAATTTATATTACTTGGAAACGAAAGAAACTATTTAATTACATTTTTCTTGCAACAAAATTTTAATACACTTACCAAAAACGTAAGGAATTTCCTTCAAATTCAAACCTATTCCGACAGTTATATATTATTGGACTAATATGGACAAGCATTCACCTTACTCAGCAATAATGTAAAAAAAATCGGATTTGTTATTATGCTTCCGCTCTTGCATATTGTATCTGAGTTATACGCTGTTGTATATCCTGTGTAAATAGAGAGAAAAAAAACTACAAAAGGCTCTAAGAAAAAAATCGGTATGCAGTGGTTAATTTATTACTTCAACATTAACAATAAACTTTTTAGTAAATCCTCAAAGCATATAACTATTTTTTACAAATAAACAACTAGAAATGTAGGTGAGGTATTATTTATGTATAATTATTTAACAAGTATTACACAATACTCGTGTAAATATTTAGGCCGTATCAGTGATGCTAACCAAAAATCTGGCACATCAACCACAAAGTGATATCTTTTGTAAATTATAAATAGTAAAATATGATTCACTTCTGTATGGGTTCTCATATAGTATTTGTAGTCTGTGGTATAAGTTTACGAGCTTGAATGCTTTTAAAACATAATTTGAGTATTGATGATTTGGTTAGCACCAATGAAATGCAGGCTTATACTCAGCTAAACCAAAAACAAACAATAAAATATTAAATAGTTATTTTGGAGAATATAAATATTTATTGAAGTAACTTTTTTAAAGTATGTTTGCACTTTTGCAAATAAGTATACATCATGACATCACTTGTAATAGTTTTTAATAGAGATTTTTTGTTACCTGCACGTGTACTTTAAATAAGTTTGATGAAGTATGTTTAAAAAATAGAATAAATGAACAAAAATTTTTAAAGCTGAAACACGAAAAGAATAGCAGGTGATTCTTTTGCTTTACATATTGTTATTGTTATAGTTCTTTGAACTCAGTGAAACAGATAATTTAATTTTTGTTGTTTGCTTTTTTGTCTTGTCGAAAGGTGTGATTGTTTTGGAAACAGGATATCTATTTATACTTCGAATAGTTTGAGTAAATACAGAAGTGCATTAAAAGGCTTTTAGGCAAAACGGTTATTCATAAACAAAGGTATTTTTCTTTTCCCTAACGTATTTGATTTGTTTTTTAATTGTGAAATTATAAATCACAAACAGTTTTCCATCTCTGAAAAAGTAGTATAAGTATTTACTCAATTAATTTTTCATTGTTATTACTTTTCCATTGTTGTCTACTGTGGTGCTCACCCATATCCAATTAATCTTACCCATTTAATATTTGATAGCTGAAATATTTTGACAAAAAACTTTGTATCAATACTTTTAATAAAATAACTTTTCTGATTATATTGGCTAAAGGAAATATAATTTAGCAATTAACCATACAAAATATATTTCTAAGAGGTCTATTTGAAACTAGTTTTCAAATAATATGTCTCTGCATATTCGACATTTTCATTGTATAGAATTTTCTGTAAACAGACTGTCATTAAAGAAAACAAATTTTAAATTTCTTTTAGTACCTTTTGACAGGAATAATTAATATTGTTCTACTTTGAAATAAATATCTTAACTAAGTCATATTTACTATGACAAAAAGCTGACTGAAGCACTTATTTATTACAAAAAGAGAAATTCGTTATTCGTTTTATTCTTAGACACAAAAAATTTGTAGTATTTACCTAACTCATTCAAATTTTATACAGTGTACCATAATGAAAACCATTGTTTTCTTTCGAAAACTGTGACATTGTTACCTAAAGCGTACACTAAGTTTACAGTTCAGTAGTCATGACATGCAAGATTTTTTGGACAAAAATGGTATGAACAATGTTATACTATCATATATTGCAAAATAAATAACCCAAGTTTAGTTTCAACTTAATACTACTGTCTGTGTCTTAAGAAATTTCAGGGCGTAGGAACAGAAATTTTTTTTTTTTTTGGAAAACTTATGACACAAGAAATGAGTTCAAAGTTTATAAAGTATTCATTAATTAAAAAACCTGCATGTAAAATGTGTCGCAATTTATTAAAATTTGATGCCAAAAGGGAACATGTATCATGTAACATGTAAAAGACCTATACAAACTTGATTACAAAGTGGAAAAGAGTAATATATGTATGTGTTTTTGTAAAACAAGACTAGTTTTTTTATTCACACAATCTTAATAAAGGCTCATAATGGAATTATAAAACAATGTAGTACTTATAAGCCACTTGTAAATTATTCATATCTGTTATGAATAAGGATATATGTTTTAATATAAACCTCATTGCTTAAATCTCTTAAATAGCAATGGAATACTGAAGTGTATTGACTTTTTAATGATTAGTACCTCTAAATAAACATTAGTTGACGAGAAACTATCAACAAATGTACAATTTAGTGTAGCAACTTCGACATTGCAATTTTTGTCGAATGCTACATATGTAAATACCTGCTGCTTCATATTATGCTCTAATTGTCTTTATCTTTTAGATTATCATTTACTATAAAAAAATCTCATATAATATATCAATTTTAACTTACAATAATTGCTTTGATTTATGCCAAACGAACAAAAAACAAAATTATTAAATTAAAAAACAAAAAAACATCCTGTTAACAACTTGTTTCGCCTGTAACAAAATTCTGTATTTTGTTGTCGTGTTTATGTAGTCAATACAAAAAATTTTAATAAACAATATATAATAAAAAATATTTTGCGTTAACTAATTGTTACACAGACGAAAATAACGACTGAATAGGTTTATTGTTTTAAGATGTTCTTTTACCAATATCACTGTTCAATAGGTGCTTAAGGTTTACACATCTTTCTAAAACAACTCACAAATTAATAAATACAAAGCGCAAACACTAATGAAATTCGCTCCATTTCAAAAAAATATATATACTGAAATTTAGGAAATATATGGACAGATTTTTATCCGACCATCTATAGTAGTTGAAAATGGAATAAAGACGGTAAAGTGATCGTTAATTATTTACACAAAAAAAATTCCTATCAGTTTTATCAATAAAAAAAAAGACAGAGAATACAATCTCCAAGCAACTTAATTCTTATTGCACTTGTCTCATGAATTGAAGGAGAATTCTTCCAGAAAAGACAAACAGATTTTTTTCTTTGATTCGGTATAATACAACTGAGAATAAGAGCACTGCAGAAATATTAAGGTCTTCAGATATGGAAGTAGATAATAATTTTTTTTTTAAAGTTCAGATAAGCAATTAAAATATTTGGTGAATTATTGCCAAGACTCTATGCCACTACAAAATGCATTATTCTTTGTAGTCCTTTTTATTTTTAGGAAGTAATAAATGCTTTACACTGCTGCATTGTGCGATGCCAAGTTTCATAATCTGAATATTTAGCCTAGCGAAACCACTTATCTTTTAAAGGTGAAATTTGCATCGCCAAATGCGATCTCTTTTCTGATTTGCTGCTATCGGTAGATCAAAAATATGGATAAATAAAATTAACTGGCATTGATATTTTTAGTGTAAATTAGAAATAAAGGGACATATTTTTAGTACTTCTTTACGTTTCTATTTGTATATTAGTGTAAATTAGATTTTCAACAATTATGTTCAACAAATATTTATGTTTAATAAATTTCAGACGCACCATTTAAGTATGTAAGTTCGTATATATATTTTTGCATACGAGTATATCTATTTGTTAAAAACATACATATATTCATTTATGTATTTCCTTTTCATTTATTTTGTGTGGTTTTGTTGTTTTGCAAACATATTTATAAATATTCATTTAGACATAAACATTTGTTAAAACTCACATATGGCAGAAATTAAATGTTCACATTGTGAACATTTGTATATGTAATTGCGTTAATAATAGAAGAGCAAATACAGGAAACAGATATGCCTTTGAAAGGATTCGTATATAAAAAATGAAATAAAATTAATTAGTAAATTGATTTTTATGCATATAAAGATAATTTAAGAGTTTTTGTCATAACCGTTCAATTTTGAATATAATTATCTACATGCCTTTTATATCTGTATTAATTAATTTTGTTAATTAGAGTTTTTGTTGTAATTAATTTCATCAAGTTCGAGACTGGCTAAAAATTTTATCAAATCATTTGATTAGGGGAGGAACTTCTTACTTGCCGCACTGTCATTATGAGCATTAATAGATCTTTTTCAATTGTGTTGTGTTTCATACAACAATTCAAACGTGGGCTACTAGAAAATTTACATATATATTTAGGTCAGCCTATTCCCTCCTTGTTCTTACCTTTCACTCAATTCTGAAATTGATACAACCATTCTAATGACGATGACGTATAGGCCATTGAAACCAGCATTATTCTTCTGGCGTAATAAGATTTCTCTTACAACTCTACTTATATTTAAAATATTATTTACTGAAGTAACAAATTCAATACTATAACTCAGATAAACAGATTTGTTAAGATATTGTTTTTTTTAACAATATTTTTGTTAGTTTTAGCATTTGACCACTAAAGGACACTAGACTTCAAGTCAATTTTCTCTTTACATGTAATAACATTGATATTTGCTTGTTTAAGTTATCTAAAAGCTGCAAAATTAAGAAAATGGAAAGACATCGATTTATTTTACCTGACATTTAGTTTAAACAAGGAAAAGTATATCATACATATTTGTCGACTACCGCATTTCAAGGAGTCGAGAAGATTTGCAGTATAAATTTTTTCTTATTTCTGGTTTTATGTTCTATTAAGGATGCAAAAGATTAAATCTTACATTCTTTAAACTCGTTCGCTAATGGTTCTAATGGTAAACGATGATGGTCTTTTTTAGGAACGCCAACCTATTTCTTCAGTCAGATCATCTTTTTTTAGTAATACTTCTATGGTGAAAAAACGTATTCAAATTTAATAAAGATTCTTAGACCCAGAAAATAATTTTAAAAATTGCAGAACTAAAATAATTAGTTAACCGTGCTAGCATTCGCTACAAAACTATTATACTAGACAAGAATTCGCAGGTTCGATCCCTGCTGCAGGCCTTGAGTGTTTCTTCAGACAAGCTAAATCGATTCGCAGCTTGCTGTATTTTTTTTAAACCATATTGCCAATACATTTACAAGATCACTCAGTAACAAAGTATATACAAAGGCAAATAGGAAGAAAATTCAACCGCAAAACACATTGTGAAGGAGTTGGAGAAAAGAGTGATAGATTTACTTTCACCATCAACTGACCCGTTCCATAAATTGTCAGTAAATAACTTGATAGAAAATAGAAATTAATGTTTGGATTGGTATAGAGAGATCTTCTTTAAATTTGCAACTTTGCAGACGACGCCAAATTGATGTTCCAGAATTTTTAGCAACACTCTCATGCTCTGTTTTGATATTGATATTTAAGTAGGCTATTTTTGGATGACCAGTTTTTTTGTATTTCCAGCTAATCCAATCTCTCAGTCAATCTTTCATTCAATACCTTCAAAGTTGACGAAGATATTATTTTTATTTCGAGCTACGGCCTCCAAGCTTTCAATATTTTTGTTATATTATTCTATAACAAAACGCTTCATTTTCGCTTACTGCAATTTGTCAGCTATCAAACTGTTTGCCAATACTTTACTGTTTATTTTGGTATTCTCTTTACAAGCATAACGATAAGTAAAACTTTCGTGAGAGCAGTATCTTTTCTCACATAACTTTTAGTTCTTGTAAACATATACATACATATATATTAAAGAAATAATTTTTTTATAGGCAACGAAAACAAACAATATTTCTTGGAATGACAATTTCATATTATTGAACAAATAACATTTTTCTTAGAAAATTATTAAAGTACAAAATTTACGTTGGCTTACAATTGTTCGTTTTTGTAAATGTACATTATAAACAAATTTGCTTTGGAAAATGGACAATAAAAAAATTATTGGAAAATAAATGCTTTAGTAGAACAGCTAAGAGTTATTACGGTAAAAATTACAATATCGCTTGATATTATGCGGCTCACTGATACCTCTAGTGAGCAAAATAATAAACAACTACTCTAAATTGAATGCTTATTGCTAGTGAGTGACTATATTGAAATATGAAATTTTAAACAATTATAATAAATTTTTGTAAATATTTATGTTTAATAAGAATAATACTTTGAACTTGTTTAAAAATGATAAATAGTTTTATGCGAAGTGAATAAAAAATATTTTAAATTTTCTTTGTATATTTAAAGAAGTTTACCATACAAAAGTATGTAGTGTTCTTAAGACAGAATTATTTTTTTGTAAGTATTCAAGAGAACACTGAAGATGGCACAAAGCCGAAACCGGTCTGTTTACAAACCAAATTTGACGTGGGATGACGGAAAATCGTCCCAAATTCAAACAAACCCCGTCGGAAGAAAAACACAAAAATCAGAAAGCAAAGAATTACGAATTGGATGATAAAAACAAATTTTAAGCTTAAGAAATTTACAATTTACTTGTAGAAATCGATCATTATTTATTTTATTTTATTTATTTGACTCCTATTTCTTGCAAATTTTCTATCTTCCCAAAAATAATTTTGATGGAGTCGTCTTACTTTGCTTTTCATAGTCGATTAAAAATCACAGATAAGAACAAAAAAATAGAAGAGCACATTTTCCAGCTTATCAAGTGGACAAAATTAAAGACGTTAAAAAAGATTTCTTAATGTACCTAAAGCATACTCATAATGCAAAATTGATGACAATATTCCACAACAATTGTGTTTCATAAACTGTTGTTAAATAAAAAATTTTATGAATCTAGGAATAGTAAAATTCGTTAAAAGCTCTTATTTTTAAATCAAAATGAAACAGTCGTACTAAATAACTTTAAACTTATTAATTACATTTTCATTCCTAGTTATTTAAATATAAACGTAATACATGTAAGTACATACTTAATACACGTAATTAATTTAATATTACGTATACGTTATTTGTAGTATACACTACACACAGTTTTGGGCAAAATACATGGTTTGCGGTATTTAAAATACAAAATACTTGCTGATCATATATTTAAAATACAAAATACAAAATACTTTCAGGACATGTATTTAAAATACAAAATACTTAAAAATCTGTATGTATTTAAAATACAAAATACAAAATACGTATTTGTATTTTAAATACGTATTTCAAATACATGTATTTCAAATACTGCCCAACCCTGACTACACATTCATAATAATAAGGCAAATCTATTGCATACTTTTCAGTGCAGAACAGATTTTGCTTTCGGCGCGTGAGTATTATTTACATAACATTTAAAAGATTTTAACTAGAGTTGTGTTTATTAACTCTTTTGTGTGAGCGCTCATTTTTGTTTAACTGGTTCATGTGCAAATTTGTTCTTTTCATCGGATCGCTCACATCTATGTTCGGTTGTTCGCTCTCATAAGTACATGCCTATATTTCTCAAAAGCAATCTGACTGAAAGCACAAAGTACACAACATAAGTATGGGTGCATGTTTGTAAGTATATGTACACAAATATGAATGTTTTTGAACTGTTTAGTATTTTGAACATTTTTAAATTCCATTTTTAAACTGCATATTTATTAAAAAATATTTATACAACATAAATTTAAATGAATTAAATTTTATAAAAATATGATCACACTGCTACATAATTGGTATGGGTATCAAACACGAGGGATACCTGGGAAATGAAATCAAAATAAGATGGACAATAAGCGACTGCCCTGATATAATGAACCACAAATATCATAATTATTGCATACATATAAACTTAACTAAAACTAATTTTTCTCCCTAAAACTTTTGAACTTATAAGCTAATGACCTTCGCAGACTAGTAGGTAGTGTACTAGACTCGTAGTGCGAAATGTATGTCGTATGACATGGGCTATCACACCCTTCCAATCAACCTAACCTATCCTAACCTAACCTATAAGCCGATGAACGCAGATATACAATCAAACCATAAAAGTGCTTGATACTCATAATACCACTGCAAACCTTAATTCTCTTCATCAACCCACTTCATTTGCAGAAACGAAAGCCCATACGCATCATCAGTAAATTTCGTTTTAAAAACTCAAATCGTTGCTAATAACTTTATGAGTTCCTTCTCTTTTGTGTTGGCAGTATAGTCGAAATACAATGGTAGTTTTTTAAACCATACTAATTTTAAATTTTGTTGTTGTTTAAGTCAAAACATTCTCAAATACTTGTCATCTTTCTATTACTAAAAGAAGTAATAGTAAGTAAGTATAATATGAAATATTATAATAGTAAGTAGTAATATGAAATAGTGGGTAATTATGCACATGTAATAATTCAAAATCTATTAATCGTTAAGTCAAAGTGGTACAGTGATTTTGTTGAAAGAAGAATACGGCAAAAAGATAAGAAATATTTCTAACGGACTTATTTGGTGTACCGCAATTTTTTGTCATATGTTTTTTAAAGGGAAGTTTTGCTTTCTTAAATGATAATCTGTTTCTAGGAAACGACATTGTCCTCGCTCCTCTAGCAGCTCATCTAAGAACAATTTCCTGATTTGTATTCTTTCCTAGCTCTTGGATAGTAAGAAAATTTCTGTGCATCGGAATTGTGCCTCACCAGAACTTGTATATTAACATTAAGCTCGAGTTTATGGGAGAGTGTTTGTTATTTCTAGGGTATTTAAAAGCTATACCGGTGAAGTAGTGCTATCATCACTGATAATCATCATGTACCTGATTTATTATTATGTTTTCTATTCGCCGTCTAACTCATTCAATATTTTTTATTATTTTTATTTGCGGATCAAAATTTCGCTAATATTTACAAAAATCAATAGAAATATTAATTATACCATTTTTAGGGGTTTCTCTCCGATTTTCGGTAGCTTTAAGGCATACGCATATAAGGCATAAGAAATATAAGCTCGCCATAGTGACAGAGCATTTAATCATGCCTGAGTGTCTTCAAAATCCTGTTGATTAAAGAATTTTCTTCTTAATGAAAAGTTAAAAATTTCCTTAGAATTAGAGTATCAAAAATGTATTGTTTGTTGCGGCTTTAGCTTTCATATGTCGTCTCATTTCACTGTAAGCAAAATAAAATAGACTTATGTTGAGTATAAAAGTTTGTTGTACTGTTTGTATAAAATCATTCTAAGTTATAATCATATATGAATTCTCATTTGCCATATATGAAGTTGAATGCTTTCAAACTGCTTAAATCTAACTAACTATTTGTTTTAACGACGAATTAAATGTCGGCATAGAGACAATTGCATAATTATTTGGAGAGAATATGACAAAAAAAACACAAAACAAAGTAAGGAGTACTTTCGTATTATTTTGCAGTCATTACACTGGAAAGTCCATTTTATATGGTGATGATCTTCGTTGCAAAATAAAATATTCCAACACATTGCTTTCGTTGGTAGTAGTGGCTAGAAAACTAAACTAAAACGAAACTAATGCACGATTGGGACAAACAATGGTGGTGGAAAT